>OZ025240.1:88593886-88933886 GCA_964019155.1 Osedax fenrisi
ATAACATCATCTTTACGTATGAGCGCGCGCCTGCATAAAGATACGCGTATTACTTACAGCCGAGGGAACATTTGTTATTCTCAATCACCGATAGTGTTAGTCGCGTGCTTATCTATGTAGTCACGTGTTTATCTCGGAGGTCACGTGAGTAACCGCGAACTCCTCCTCCTCCTCCTCGGAATGATAACAATAGAACATAAGTCGCGCGCGTGTAAACAATACATTACGTGGTCAGTTCGTGTCGGCTACATACGCTATTAGTGTGCGTGTGCGAGTCGCACCGGTGTGCGCTGTGTGCGGTGCGCTACATTCGCACCGCCGCGGTCAAACTTCTAAGCTCTAAATCAATTGACCGCAGCAGCATCAGCCGCCCGCGGGGACATACGCATGTACACACGTTCGTACTTATGTACACAATGTACACAATGTACACAATGTATACGTGCATCACGTGCTTCTAGTGTACCGGTGATTCCTGTAGCGCATCGTGTGTACGGATGAATTATATACCGGTAGCTGTCGGCTGATGCGTTGTGGTCAGTGATTTAGCCCGACCGCTACATTAGTGGTCGGAATAGCGGTCAGTGTAGTGGTCAGTGTAGTGGTCAGTATAGCACGGTCAGTACACAATGTGTACATAGTAGCCACTGACCACCACCACAGTGACCTCACAACTCATTTGATGTTATCAGTGCTGCCTCATTACCTCAGCCAGGAGTAGCATGTGTGCTCGCTACGTTTAACTAATGGGGCCACAATAACACCACTACACTGACCACTACACTGACCACTACACTGACCACCAGTACAAGGCGGGTGTATACACTCAGCGCTTGTTATGGTAACACTGTAATACTGTTATGGTCAGCCCCAGCAGTAGTACAAGTGACCCCCCCCTCTCTGTAGTGAGTGTAGGCTATCGCACTGTCCACCTCGCGTGTGGCCTACTAGTACAACACCACCTCGCCCGTGTTTACTTAGCCACTACCACTAGCGCCACCACTACTACTAGCGCCACCTCTCGTAAAGCGGTAGCGTAGACCACCCAACACGTCTATAGTAGTGTTGCGTCATGTAGGCGTGGCTGTAGCCCTAGATAACCCCGCCCCCCCGCCCCCGGAACAAGTGTCCGAGAGGTCAATGCTGCTAGTGGTCTGGTTAATTAACGCGGCCATAATTAACTCTTTGTCTACTTCAATTAGCCTAATTACCGCTACGTGTTCGTAATACTCTCTATGGACAACTAGCGTATATGGTATGTGTACGTATGTGTATATGTGTGTGTGTGTGTGTGTGTGTGTGTGTATGTGTGTGTGTGTGTGTGTATGTGTGTATATGTGTGTGTATGTGTGTGTATGTATGTGTATGTGTGTGTATGTGTGTGTGTATGTGTGTGTGTACGTATGTGTGTGTTTGTGTGTGTTTGTGTGTATACCATCGATATATACAAATTTGATAATCAATTTATCAAGAGCCTAGCATATCTAACAGTGTAGAACAATCCACCCCCCCCCCGCTAACCCGCTATTGGTCAGTCACTTCCGTACCCCTTATATTGTATTAGTAGACATGTATCGTAGTGCACCCACGTGGGGGTATTGTTATTACCACTACACCACGTCGAGTATCGGGTACCTATAGCATGCGTTACTTATATACTATATTGTGTATAATGCTGATATGGTTAGTGGTGTATTACTAACGAGTTCAACACAACTATTGATACAGGTATCGATATCCCACTGGTACAGCTGTAGAGTAATACATTACACTTAATACACGAATGCGTATACATTAATACAGTAGAAATTACCCTATAGTATACATTACAATATTATAACTTGTACACGCGCCAGGCAATGCTAGTGCGTAGTATAGGAAAAGCTCGGGCTTTGGTATAGAGGTTCAATCAAATGTAAGTTTTGTACACATGCATAGATATGCATACACACATACCCACACACACGCACACCCACACACACACCCACACACACACGCACACCCATGTCGGCATCACACACACACACGCCCCAGATCTTATGTAACCTATACCTACGGTTAGGCGGAGTTTCCTGCAAAGCGGTCACTTAATAATTAGTTTTCTTTGTAAAGCTTTCTCTCTCTCTCTCTCTTCTACTTCTTATTGTAGGTCTGCTGCTCCATTCACTGCCAGCCTAATTATCAACAATAGAGTTGCAGATTGTATTCGCATGATAACTAACAATACCTTTCATCATAGCTGCAGCTAAATACATGTATATACATATATATATATATGATTTATATATTATTCCTAAATATATATATACATATATGTGCGTATATAATACTATATTATAGTGTATTATTGATATAAATGTGGATAGATATCAGTGTGACGGTAATACAGACCTATCGTAATAAGGCTAATCTCACAGCTCTCACACACCGGCTAATATCCTCACGCACCCCTCGTTATATTCCGTGATGACATCTTCAATTTCTTACTCGCTCTTCATGCAGTTGTAGTCATGCAATATATATTTAGATGTATATATATATATATATATATATATATATATATACAGGTAAGAAAACGTATTATAAAGTCACGCAGTATACAATCGTATATGAATATAATTATTATTCCATAATATGTTATATATATATAACATTATAACTATTATAAAGGATGATGTAAACACGAGGTTGTGTGGTACAGTACACTACGCACTGTGCACATGTCCCTCACCTCACTCATCGTGTTACTGTGGCGATAAGTTCTAGGTTCTACGCATGCGCTCTGAGTATAATGGCATCTGACACGCGCGCTCTCGTGTTATATAATGTTACTCTTTTCTCTAGTATATATACACATACACATACACACACGCATACACATACACACACATGTATTTAAATATCACACACAGGGAGCAGCGCACACGACACACACGAAGAGCCCAGCGTTCATTAGCGTTACCGTTATAGTCTGATGATTTATCATAACAATAGATTACGTGCGCTTATGTCTGTAATACCTGTCGCTCGCGTACCTTTACCAGTACTACGCAGGGTGCTATGACTCATGCCCGCGACATCATTCACCGCCGCATTGATGTCGTTCTTAGCGTGCCAGGAGGGTTTCTATAGTTATATACATGTAGATACGCACACACACGAGGAGGGGTTCTATAGATGTATAAGCATGTAGCCTGTTTTTTACAGGGTGAATTCCTACAGGTTGTAAAGTCAACTAGAACATGTCACAGCGTGCTTATGTCGTGTACACAATGTAATGTATGGTTACAAAGTGTGTGTGTGTGTGTGCGTGAGAGTGTATGTGTGCGTGGATACACACACACGCGCACACACTACATTATAATACGGGAACAGTAAACGCCGAAGGGAACAGCGAAACACCACGGGATTTTAATGATGTATGAAATACAATATAGTTTGTAACGTTGTCCCACTATATCACCACCCTCACTACCCTCATCCCCACTACTACTAGCTATAGCTACACTACTACTACTACTACTGTGGTAGAGGTGGTGGTAGTGGTGGGTACTGTTACTGCTAACCAGCCACAAGTCATTACGTAATACTATTAAATGTTACCCTATAACTATATAGTTATATCTAATGTGAAGCCACGGTGATGTGACTGCTACAATTAACAATACTGTTATTCACTCCACACATGTATGTATACATGTACGACTAATAATACATTAGAAGATATATTGTTCTCGATTGCTATCATTTATAAGGATATATACAATACTAATATATGTATTTAAATAATAATACAATTAAAACAATGTTAAATAGTTCAACTACATCACTGTACGACTAATAATACATTAGAAGATATATTGTTCTCGATTGCTATCATTTATAAGGATATATACAATACTAATATATGTATTTAAATAATAATACAATTAAAACAATGTTAAATAGTTCAACTACATCACTGTACGACTAATAATACATTAGAAGATATATTGTTCTCGATTGCTATCATTTATAAGGATATATACAATACTAATATATGTATTTAAATAATAATACAATTAAAACAATGTTAAATAGTTCAACTACATCACAGTATTGTAGTGTACGCTATATATATATATATACATATCTAAATATACATATATGTAAACAATACATTAGTTACGTAATGGTTATGTCCTCCTCCTCCTCCATCCCGCTGTTACTCCCCTCCTCCCTCCCACTGCCCCGCTGCTACACACTCCACTGTCACGTGTTCACCGCACACGATCATCACGTGTGTGATGTCACGTGTGTACATGACGTAACAACGCCCCGTGCGTTACCTAATCGATAATGATATCGACGGCGTTAATAGTGCGCGCTCGGTGCGGGTGCGGGTGCGGGTGTGTGACTTACGCGGCTAATTAATTATTGAGCGGCCTGCATAAGTCGACACCCCCTATAAACTATAGTTCAGCGCTAATGGTATAATCGCTTCTGTTTACTATATATTTATAGGTAGTAGCGCGCTTGTAGCATGCATACCTGTACACACACACATAGGCGGTACTGCAATAAACAACGTAAACACATACACATAAATAACGATATACCTGTCTGCCTACATGTAAACACGTGTAATTATACCACACACACGCACACACACACACGCACGCACACAGGCGGGTAATACGGACACTGTCCGTCGGACAGGCCTGCGGGGTGGACGGTATTACCCGACCGGTAGTAAGGCCTACAGGGACGTTTAATACGCGCGCTTGCGTGTATTAATACCGTGTAGAGCTAGAGAGAAAGTCTATCTACGATTAATACATGCAGATAGCACAGTGCCGCGTTAGTTAAACTATCTACTATCGCATAACGACCCGGAGGTAATGTACGAGAGAACGCCGTATCGATTCATCTCGCTGAATACACGCGCAACAATCGTTATCCAGGTATGACGTAATACGAGTTGTGTGACGCAATCCAGTGATGTAATTAGGTCAATTAACGACTTCTATTACGCGCTGTTAATGATTCGTACGAGCCAGCGTTCATTGCAGAGTGATGTAATCGTTATGTCATCGTATCGCGTGATAATACAACACTGTACAATGTAAACCATCCGGATATAGTGTGCCGATGTACAGTGTACAATGTAAGTCATCATGATATAGTGGGCCGATGTTCAAAACGCTACTATCTAGGGCGATGTACAGTGACCAGAACGGTTACAACAGAACAATAGTTACGCAATGATGGTATTACATAATGTACTGATTAACGTGGTTACTGTTTATTAAGTATACGTGTATACTAATAGTGTACTAATAGTGTACTAATATACTGATAACATACTGATATACTTATATATATATATATACTAAGTATACGATTAGTATATATCGGAGAGTTCGTACACGTCGAGAATCTGCGTGGTAGTGGTAATACAGTGGTAACTAATCTACCGTAAGGAGGCAGCAGCAGTAGAGGTAGAGGTCGTTAGAGGTCGTCGTGTGTATCATGTCACTCTAAAATAACATGCGTGTGTAGTCATGCGTTTAATAATGAGCGTATATATATATATATATATATATATATATATATATAGTTTATATAACGTAATAATGCCGTATTGGTTCCCATGGGTGTATTAATAAATGGGCTAATAATAATGTAAGGGACAACTATGTAAAAGCTGAAATCATATATCGACCCTAATGATACTATAGTATCCTATGATAATAATATTAACTATAATAACTATAATAATAAACTATAGTATCCTATCTAAACCTATAAGGCGTGCGATAATTAATGTCATAAAGTCGTTGCTTTAAAAGAGGACGAAGACTTTCCTCTTATTACGACACCCCCGTATAGGGAATTATAAACGTGTACCTTATAAGTAAATGATAAACCCACGTGACTTGTGTATTATGAATCACCTGTTCTATGTATCTGGTAGCCATATTAATTAACATAGTATAAGCATACTAACTATAATGTACACAAGTGCTGTTTTATTATTGCAAATTAATGTGATTGGTTATGGCTATATATAGACGTGGACTAACACCACTGAAATAGGAGTGCTATTCTACACTTGATCCACGCTAATTAGCTAAATCCCTACCTCCCCTCTCTCTCCCACCCTCCCCTCATCCCCTTGATCCCCTAGTGTATTACAAGCGAACTAATTCTACGCGCGCATGTGTGTGTATATTACATCACCTCTATTATGTAACACCACGATGATGTAACCTTCGTATTACGCAATGAGACTTAGGTATGTCGATGCCGATTGGTTTAGACCTAGTTCGGTAATATATATATATATATATATATATATATATATATGTACGAATATGTATGTATACTTTAGTCCTGTAGGTATACATATATGTAAAAGTAATATAAGTATCGTAAAAAAACAGTACCAAAGATTTTCCTACGGAGATATATGTCACTCAGACTAAAACACGTAATTTAATACGTCTTTATTTATATTTTATCCTGACGCTTATAAGCACTACATAAGCAATGTAATATTTCGCATGTGAAATTAAAATTGAAACTATTGTTATATATTATATTATTATATATTATATAGTTAAATATTATGTTTTATACTTATATACTGGTTCGAAATCATATTACATGTTAAGTTTAATTTAACATATTATATATTGATACATTGAATTAGATTTAAGCATTTAAGAATAGTGTTTGAAATATTATTTACATTTTGCGATATCATTCAGTGAATACAATATAATGACTATATTAATTTCAATGATCGATACCTCTAAACATTAGGTACACGTGTACTTACGTTGAGTAAATATATCACTATAGTGATACGTTACTCGATAGCATCGTTAACAGTGGTAACAGTCAATATCAATCACCTGTCCATGGGCAGTGTGTATCGTACGCTTCTGATGATACCCTGATTATCTCTAGGATGATAACTACACGTATACTGTTGCATTACGGGTGTGCATGGTTACTATGGTTACCTCGGTTGTTGTATCATTATAAGTATATCTATATCTACACGGTATTGATATGGGCGACGGGATGAGGGGCAATCGAAAGGACTACTTATTTACTACTTACCAAACGACTATTTAAGTAACTACCTTACCTTGTTACCTTGTGCCGTCGAGTCGTAACCGACCCCTGGCGACGTCCATGACAGTTCCTCTCCATATCACTCTATTTCTGGCTTCTGCTAGTAACTACGCTTGTAAATTAATAGAAACAACTTAAAGTCTTACAATGCACATTATTATATACCGCACTGCAGTGCGTAGTACACTACGCCACTGTGTACAACGAGCGTAGTAACCATGGCAACCTGAGATCCGTCACGTTGTATTACGCAACAGTGGGCAGGTGTAGCGAGTGGGCACTGCCTACCCGCCTACCTGCCTACAGTGTCTACCTACAGGTATACCCGTGGGGATTGCGAGGCGATACACGACGATGTATACAGTTCACAACCGTCCATGCGAATATAACTATAGTTATGTATCTTCGAGTAGTAAATGTAACAGGTATATTGTACATTATATATGGGTAGTGTGTATATATATATATATATATATTTAGTAAATTAATCTGATATTCTAGTAGTAGTAGTATTGCTAGTAATACTAGTGGTGGCTATATGTATACCTGGATATATGCTATACTCTAGGATATATGCAATAGGTATATTCTATCCTTGGCAAATATATTTTCCAATGATAGTACACATTCAAACCTTAACTTGTATTACTATATTACTAAGTATAAAGCTATTACCCAGGGGCCGTATTACAACGTAATAAACAATGGTGTTAATTGAACTATGTGTGGTGGTCAATTCCCCCTATGTCCACATGAATCCAACCCTTTATAGAGTATTATAGTACCACTACTTAAATGTATAACCCCCACTCAATATCACCATACAATGTATGCCCTGTTACATCATACATACTAGTGTGTGCTGTTGACACACGCACATATGTACTAGTCCACACACTCTCGCACTCGCACTCTCTATCTCTCGCACTCGCACTCGCACACACTATAATAAGCATACGAGCATAATGTGTGCGTGCGAGTGTGTGCTAGTGTCGAGCGCACACTACATTCATATAAATGAATATTTACAGGCCACTCTACCAATACTTATATGATAGTACACATGCACACACACACGCACACACACACACACACACACGCACACATTTATATAAAATGTAATGGCATATGTGTATTAACACCACCAACACCAACCACCATCATCATCATCACCGCTAGACCACTTACATCTAATCGATGTTACTACCGCTATATACTATAGTAGTGGTAGTGGTGGTGTCGGTGGTGGCATTGGTCATTGACCACTGGTCAGCTATGGCAATGGTCAGACCGGGGGCAGTGGTCAGCAACGCTGGCTGCTCACTTCCGGTCAGTTCACTCCGGCCAACCACCACCACCACTAGCACTACTACACTGTACACTGTACAGTGTACATATATATCTATATGACAGGCGATATTACCACCGGTATCACTGCATACACACACACACACATTTGCAATACGTATAGCCCGGCCTCTGTCTATAGTACTGGTGCCGACATGCTAGTAACGGTGACCAATGGCTAGTGACTAGTATACTATCGGGGTGTTGTGTTGTGTGCATCTTTCTATCGCTAGGTGACCGTACCCTTATCATCAATGTCACTGAACACTTTAGTTATGTAGCCCCAGCCCCCCACCTAGTAGTGTTGTAGGACATGGTGCTGAATACAGGTGGTCTGATACAAGCCAATAATAGCCGTGTAAACTACTGGCTGAATGGTTACATTTTAACTACTTTTCAATATATATGTATATGTATGTGTGTGTGTGTGTGTGTGGTTTTACGCGTTATAGTATACTTATATAACGCATGATATAGTTCAATACTATAGCATACATTTAATATAACATCATATAGTTTGATATTACATGTATTAATGAAATGCAATACAAACACTATATATATAATCGGAAGATTTAAATTGATACCATCATTAATAATCTTTAGACTGCTAAACTGAATAATTATGATTTATCGAGAACACGTTACAAAATATCAACATGGCGTTCAGTCTATGACCTCTAAATCTAGTATATTGACCATAAAATTGATATGCATATTTAAGAATGTCGATGAACACATTATTAACCGTCATTCTAGGGTATATGTTATATCCAAGCATGTAATTCTTGTACTTTACATATTCGATCGAATTTAGTTGATTCATAGTTCCCTAGCCAGTTTAAACTGTTATATCATAAATTGCCGACCTATCCTACTTTATCCTAGTTTACCATACTTTAGTCTACATTATCCTACTTCGACCTACTTAGGATTACAATGTCACTAATTAACATAGTTGTCACTTTATATCATGACTATAGTAAGTTAGATTATAAACCACACCGCACCTCGCTATGAGCTATAGAATACTCCGTATAAGGACATAGCGCACCCACTCCTCTTATTCGCACACTTATCGCACCAATAGTCACGTGTCTCATAGAACCCGTAGTAGTGCAGCGTAAACATACACACACACATACGTCAGTCACGTATGTGTGACTCATCCACGCACTCACGCACATTCATATGCATACGCTAATCAAGTCTACACAACCTCCTCCTTCCCCCATTCCTATCTTCCTCCTCCCATCATCCATATAATCCATCCTCCCCCATCATCTCCATCCTCCTACTATTCTTCATCCACCATACTCACCTCCTTCTCCTCCTCCTCCTCCTCCTCCCACCATCCTCCTCCTCTTCCCCCTCTTCCCCCTAAATTAGATTCCTGCGCATTGTCACGCCACCTAAATTCACTTACCACCACGCACGCGTGTGAACGCGGTAGTGCACGCTATATCCGCTAGATGTCTCTGCTCGTCTTACTCGATTAGCCCTATGTGTGTTATATCGGGCGGGCGGGTGGGTGTGTGTGTGCTATATTACATTGACATCACTGACTCCCATCATCATCTGAGTGCCTTCTTACGTTAGCGTAGTGCTCTGTATTGTTATTTAATAGCATATATATATATATATATATAAAAATATATATATTTTTATATATACATACATATATGTGATATATGTGACATATACGCCATGTACTTAGTGATAGTAACGCCAATGTTTATTATATTATAAGTTCATGACATTGAATTGAACTTTCTTAATAATAAAACTATATTCTCGGAGACAACTAGTTTCAACTTGTGCGGATAGAGATTATTATTACTGATATCAGTAGGTTATGAAGAACATTATAGTACAACCAGAGTGTAATCCTTAACCTCTATAGATAGTACTTGACATCTAGATATATATATATATATATATATATATATATATATATATATACGTATACGTATACACTTATATAAACACACACACAGTACACACACACATATAATCGCGGGGGTTATATGACTACCGTCTTGACATCTAGTTAACGGGTGATTAAAACCATATCCCCACCGCCCCCACCCCGCCCCCTAAGTACCCCGATGAGATAGTCGAGGCCGGGGGTAATCCACACCACCCGGCCAGTTATAGATAACAAAGATAACAACGACAACGACACTATAACTTAGCCTAGAGATAGCGAACCACCTAGCGAACGTAAAGTAGATTAACTTCTTTCATGTGTGTGCGCGTTCTGTAATTATCTACCGTCAGCTGTGTGTGCGCGCGTAAGTGTGTGGGTGGGTGTGCGCATTAACATCACCCTCACACTCACCACATTCATTACCCTCACCCTCACCACCTTCACCACCCTCACCACCGCTACCGTACGTATTCAGTTAGCGTATCTTACATTGCCACTTAACTATACCTATAGGCACAACCTATGCAGTAATATACTGCCGAATACACTAATAGTACACGGCTTATCTATAGATGGCGCTGATAACGGAACAATACATACGTTGTGTTGTGTACAATAGGTCCCCTACATGTATACTAGTATTCAATAACCCGGCGCCTATATTCGTGAATACCTATTAGGTACACATAGATAGTTAGGGGGGTACTATCTTTGGTTGGGATTCTTGCAATGTAACGCTAGTCCATTACTTATAATGTTAGATCAAGGACAATGTTGTCCTTGGTTAGATACCCCTCCTTTAATATTTAATTCGATATATGTTTAGTTTTAAAAACTCGATCTATATATTTCATTTCCGAGTGCCGACTGTTTTACTAATACACTTATACAATCGAGTATGTTTATATAATAAGTTCTGCGATCTAAATATAGATTGTGTGTATTGTGGTCACGTAGATAAGAATTCACTTAACGAGATAATAATTATATACGTGTGTTTCTAAATACGTGTGTATATGTATACTATATACACTCACCCACGCACACTGTGTGTTTCACTCACATGCAAACACATATATACACCCACGTACAATTATATACGTACACATACACACATACGCCTACAATGTGAATACAAACTATTAATCGATAAGGACGGGACACGAATAATTACTATTTATAGACCGGCTACGTCATCCTACTGTATTACACTTTGATATTGCGTAACACCCGCACTCGCACCCGCACACACCGACGGACGGAGAGCTGTCCATTCTTATCGTTACGTAACTCATCGGACCGGAAATTGGATTACGCCCGAAGCGACGCCTAGCGGTACGACCGGACCCTATTAAGCTGTCAATGAAGCTAGAGATAGCGATCTCCACACACTCGTACTGTCTATATATCCACATCTCCCCCCGTCTCCCTCCCTCTCATCTATGAGTGCCATCTATCGGCGTTCAAGCTTCCTTAGTAGGGGATGCCGACTTCCCCTTCCCTCCCCTCCTCCCCGCTCATCATTACTGTATCGGGGCTTAAGTCGTGCCTGTCTAATCCACTGTCTCCAACCCCTGCGCAGATTAATGGCATTAGCGTATCTCCCTCTCACCCACACACACACACACACACACACACACACACATATATACAATACGTGATAGTGTGTACACTAGGGTAGCCCGTTTTGGTAATTTTGTTACCAATGTACGTCGTTCACTGTATGTCGTACAGTGTCGTACTACACATACATTACTATATAGTAGTGGTCAGACATTGCTGCATATCAATACCCTCACACCATCGTGGTCAACTATACGTATAGGCTCCTCCTACTGTAGTGTTGTATTGTAGAGCTAGCGCTATATAATATAGCGCGTTGTCCACTACTTGATTAGTGGTCCACATATCACGTGGTGTCGTCACGATCGCGTGGGTCAAAGGTCAATTGCAGTAAATCTCGCCCGCGCGCACTACAGTTATGATTTATATGTACATTATATACACATCATTGTATATAAGTGTGCGTGTTTATTGACAACGCGAGTGTTATTGATGTGTGTATATCCCTTTGTATATAACCTTTGTGCGTCTATAAATAGACCGCGCTAACAATAGTATAGCGGCTATACTATAGCCACATATCTCACGGAAGTGTTAATCGCTGTCAGAATAACACGTGATAACACCGACGGTTCCGCCACAATCAATGGGTTTATACAGAGGGGTATAATACCCGTTACAAAACTAATAATTTAATTTTAAAACCTATTAGTATAAACCATCAATTATTATAACCTATCATGTTAAGGTATTCATGCTTTTAACGATATGATCATATTTATATAAGATTACTTCTAAATATTATTTCAATACCTATTTTAATGGGGCTGACGAGGCTCGAACCCGCGTCCTACTGCTTGTGTGACTAACGCCTTAGCCAACTGAGCCACACAGGTGGTTAATATATATATTGACAGTAACGAGTCATATGACTGAAGTCAGCGCGATATTAATGTTATCTTTTAATAATAATGATGATGATGATGACGATGACGACGATGATGATGTAATCGTGTACAAGCTAGTTACGTAATACGAGAGTCACCTGACTGTGGGTTACGTAACCCAGCACGATTACCGCACGCGATATGACGCAATAAGCATTGCAACATCCGCCCCCCCCCCGCCCCGCTGTGTGCGTTGTTAATGTAGCACTAATAGTAACGTTATTCTATTCTGGGCACATAGAAGTCGGTGTGGGGGTTCTTCGATATATCAGCGTAGCTTTAGTTGTATTACCTGTGAGTGTGAGTGTGTGTATGTGTGTGTGTGTGTGTGTGTGTGTAATGTGACAATGTATTGCTAGGTCGTGTATCTGTGTATATGTATATCTTTGAATACATCGAAACACAAATAATAACCTCTGTCTATACATTGTATTCAGTTCATATCCCTTATAATGTATATAATATAACTTTATACATTCAGTGTATATATGACTGACTCCCTGTAAAGTATTGAATTTATATACGGTTATGGTCTCCTAAATGATATACTAGTATCTATATTGGCGCTATGAAATCATCATATATATACTTATATGTAATAAATTACATAAATAGTAAAACACAAATATGACAGAGGTTATCTGCAATAATGTCTGCTATTGAAATTTTTATATTGCTATATCATATATATTATACTATAGGTATATATATATATATATATATATATATATATAAATATATATATATATATATATATATATATATATATATATATATGAATACGAACATATATGCATGCTTATTAAGCATGGTGCGTCTTACTAAAGTATGCAAAGTATTATAATATCGCCCATATAACGTTAATATATACATTATACATATGAGTATATTGGCAACTATTTATAAATGTATATATATATTTACAATTATATATTACACTAATAAATATTGTGAATAGGTCTGGTTCATATCAACAATGCGATAATTATAAGTTATAATACTCGAGGCGCATGAATATCGGAGTATACCTAACGGTCTACCAGATTGTCTACATTGTACAATATTTACCGGTTGCAGAAGTTATTATCTTAACTTTTGATTGACATATTACTTCCCCGTTTATCTTAATCACATTTAATTATAGATGCAATAAATAACCCTTACCTGCGCTATGAAATAATTAATTATATATATATATATATATATATATATATAGTATTGTGGTTATAAGGCTATATGCCTATATTGTATATATATATATATATAATATATTATATATATTTATATATATATATATATACTATGTAGGCCTATAAACTATAACTTATTGCGTTGCATTAAAAGACAATTGATAATAATTCATTTCAAGTGGATTATTGTTCTTCAATAGTCAGAAACAATAAATTTCAATTGCCGCCCAATAGAAAGATGTGTGTGTGTGTGCGGTACATTGCGCATGTGTGGCGTAGTACACTATAGTCCTCGGTACATGCCCCCTGCCGGTAGATACGGTACTAAAACTACGCTACGCTATAGTTGTATACCTACTACTATAGTAGCGTGATATAGTACATAATGACTCGTTAGAACGTGAGTAAATCACACCTATATGCATAATAAATAATACACACACAAAAACATGAAGTCAGCACTATATTCTATTACAACCATATTAGGAGTTACTTCTCTACAGCGTGGCTGTTAGCTGAACTATAGTCTACTTAAGTATAGTAAGTGTATTTATAGTGGATTAAAGCTTATTAATTAGCGAGTATCAATTAGAGATGGACATTACCATGTTGGTCAAGCGGCTTTAATGCCGGGTGTTGTAATAACCCTCAGTGGTCTATACCGCTCTTATCGCCGCAGTGGTCAGTAACGATGGCACCAGATTCGGTGTGGTCAACTTTAATTAAAACCCACGTGACGTCTCTCCTACACTCTAGCCCCGCCGCCAGTCGTCGCCTCTATACAATAACGCCACCTAGCGGCCTTAATGGTCATTGACGAACGGATGTCGGTCGCGGCGAGAAATATATTCCCACATTAAGCACTGGGGCCAGACGTCGTGCTGTAATTACACTCGAGAGAACGCGAGAGAACGCGAGAGATGGCGAGAGAACGCGATAGAACACGAGAGAGAGCGAGAGAGCGAGAGAGAATAATGTAACTCCGCCGCTGTACCGGTAACGTCGTCTGTAGATAGCGACGGCGTCCGTAGCAACCGAGCGTCATTATGAAATCAATCTTCGTTGGCTGACCGCACTCGGCGACGGCTTTAATGGCTTTAATTACGACCATTACGGCTATTATCGGTGACCGCCATCACCGCGCATACGCTCTCTCTCTCTTTAATCTTGAAGTTACTCCGTTAACTTGCCGATAGCCTACTTATTGTTGGCAATTCGTGCGATACTGTCATTATTCATATAATTGCGCGGGTCCCACGTGTATTACATTGAAATCGGCATGTCTGAATCAACTATACAAATAAAAGTTTGTATTTGTATCCATAATCAGAGTATTTATATGGTAGGCATTGGTAGACAACGCGATGTGCACATGTGTAAGACGAGGTGGCCGAGTGGTTAAGGCGATGGACTGCTAATCCATTGGGCTCTGCCCGCGCGGGTTCGAATCCCGTCCTCGTCGAATTTTTTTAATCTTTGTAAATATATTATAATTTATATATATATATATATATATATATATATGTATATATATATATATACATTATTTATATATATGTATATATATAGTTTGCATGTAGCATATAAGCATGTTAACGAGTGAAACATAATCGAAAGGATAGGTAAAGTTAAACTTATGGATATTATGATCGATGCATCTAGCTAGAGTTCCTACTTATCACTCTGTACGATGTAATAGATACTTGGGGAGACTTGTTAATAATGAGTACGGAATGTTAGTGACACTATATTAAATGTAATAGTATATATATATATATATATATATATATATGTAGTAAGGCCGGAATGCCTCTTTGTCGTTTTGTATTGAACAAAACGTGAATTGCTTTTACAACTTTATTAAACCAAAAACCTAAAGAAATAGTAATAATAATAATACATGTAGTTTACATTAATGACATGAACCTTACCGTGTATATGTGGTTCGAATAATGCAGTACATATAGCGTATACAATTTGAATGTTACAATTAGAATATAACTATACCTATACGTTACTATCAGAATATCAACTGAATGATGTCGCTGCACTAAACATTCTATGTTATAGGTGCACGACGCTAATTGGTTGATTCTACGTGACGCACTGATGCGTGATACGCCACGCTATATCGACAGATTAGTGCATTGTATGCATATTCGCTGGGTCTTATATATTGCGTAATATCACTATATAACATCCACCCAACCCCTGAAGAAAAATTTGCCCTCAAATTTTCAAACATTACCAACAACTAACTTTATATTTTCCCTATTCTCTACTCTAGTATTATCACCATATATAATCTTATATGCCGATGTCCCCTTTACCCTTCCTTCAACTTTCCACAATTCATCTCCCCAATAATTTTCTAGTTTCCTTCTCCCTAATACTCTATTTTTTATACGTACTACACTACCTTCCTCTAGTATATCCTCCCTTTCAATATCTAATTTTCTATTTTCCTCTTCCACTACCTTAGCATCCATAATCTTTTTATTCATTTTCAATACCCTATTTTTTGTATCTACAAGCCATTCTCCTTCCAATTTATTTGCCATGCCACTTAACTTCCTATCTATCGGTAACCTCTCTTCTCGTCCAAACATCAACTGAAATGGGGAATAGCCAGTCGTCGTATGTTTCGTTATATTATAATAGTAAACTACCCTTTGCAAATGTTTTGGCCATTTTCTTTTTTCTTCTACACTGAGTACTCTTAGCAGACTTATTATCGTCCTATTCATCCTCTCACATTGCCCATTACCCTTGGGGTGATATGGACTCGATCTACTTTGTTTTATACCAAATAAATTACAAACTTCCTTCACCAAACCTGCCTGGAAATTACGTCCTTGATCGGTATGTATTCGTTCTGGTATTCCATAATCATATACCCATTCATTTAATAAAATCTTTGCTACGGTTTCAGCACTCTGATCTCGTGTTGGAACTGCTCTTACAAACTTGGTATATGCATCTGTCATTACTAATACATTTTCTCGATTATCTGTAGATTTATCTAAAGTTACGAAATCTAAAAATAGAAGTTCTAATGGTCTACTAGCCCCTAGACTACCTAATCTTATTATCGGTTTTCTTACTATTCCCTTGGACCTACTACATACCTCGCATTCATTGACATACTTTCTTACATCTTCATATTTACCTTTCCAGGTATACCAAAGATTAACCCTCGCCATGGATCTCTCAATTCCCTGATGTCCATTATTATCATGTATCCCTTCTAATACTTCCTTAATCAATGACCTCGGTAAAACTAAAATGTTATCTCCCTCCTTACTATTCTTATATAATATTCCACCCTCTAACTTATATCTCTCTACTTTCTCCCCTTTCTCTAATAACTCTATAATACTTAGTAACCCGCTTTCCTGCATCTGTTTCTCCCTTAATGACTCTATATCCATTTGACCTATTATTTCAATTTCATTCACAACCCCATCTCCTCCTACCTCTACATGTCTCACATCCAAATCTTCCTCATACATATTATTACTATCCTCTACCTCTGAATTACTATCCTGTTTTCTTGATAAGGCATCTGCTACAATATTTTGTTTTCCTGCTCTATATTTAAATGTAAGTTCAAATGGTGCTAATCTACCTATCCACCTCTGTTCTAAAGCCGAAAGATCCTTCTTATTTAATATGCAAGCAACTGCGCTATTATCAGTAATCACCTGACATTTAGATCCTAATAAGTAGTGTCTAAACTTATCTGATATAGCCCATACTACTGCTAAAAATTCCAACTTTTTAGCTGAATAATTCGCCTCATTTCTCTCTCCCTTATTCAGTGATTTACTAGCATACGCTATTACTACCCTTTTTCCATCTATTTCTTGGCTTAATACTGCCCCTAGCCCTCTATCCGATGCATCTGTCTCTACTGTAAATGGTCTATCATACTTTGCTATTCCTAATATTGGTGCACTCACTAATTTGTCCTTCAGTGCTTCCATCGCCTGGTCACATTCCTTATTCCACCCTATCAATACTTTTTTACTCCTAAACCTACTTACTCTCTTTTCACCTACACTCTTATCTATTCTATTCAACTCGTTTAGTGGAGATACAATTTTAGCAAATCCTTTGATAAACCGTCTATAATATGAACATACTCCTAAGAATGATCTTAATTCCTTTAAATGTGTAGGTTTCTCCCACTCCACTATTGCTTTAGTTTTCTCCTTAATAGTACTTATACCCTTATTCGATATATTATAACCTAAAAAAACTACTTGTTCTATACAAAATTTACACTTCTTAATATTAAGTTTTAATCCAGCGCCCTCTAGCTTACCCAATACTAGTTTTAAATGTTCTATATGCGATTCTACTGTTGGTGAGAAAACTAACACATCATCTAAATAGCATACAACTGACTCAAACATTTCATCCCTAAATAAATTACTCATCATTCTTTGAAATGTTGCAGGGGCATTTATTAGTCCAAATGGCATACGTGTAAACTCATATAATCCCCACGGGGAACTAAAAGCTGTTTTATGTTGATCTGATTTATCAACTCTAATTTGATTATATGCTGATTTAAGGTCTATACATGAAAAATATTTCGCACTACCTAATGCCTCTAATGAATCATCAATACGAGGTATTGGATACGCGTCCTTAATGGTTTTTTTATTTAGTTTTCTATAATCGACACATAATCTAATCTCTCCACTACTTTTTCTAACTATTACTAATGGACTCACAAATTCACTACTAGATTTCACTACTACCCCTTCCTCTATCCACTCATCTATCTGTTTTTTTACATCTCCAATTAATGATTTTATTATTCTCCTATACGGTTGTGCAACTGGTATTTCGTCTATCGTTCTAATCCTATGTGTTCCTACTGCTAAACCTATACTATTACCCTTTACATGAAATATACTCTTATATTCAGTTATTAATTGCTCTACTTGTTTTCTAAAACCTCCTTTTAACCCTATATATGCTACATCTAGTGAATTACTCTCTACCCTATTTACTTTCCTAATTATAATCTCCTTTAATTTTGTTTCTTTATCCCCTAACCATACATATTCAAATTTCTCCAATATATTCATTCCAATTATACATAGACTATCTATCTGAGTAACTACAAATATCACATCCTTACATTTCTTATTCCACATAAATGCGTCTACTTGTACCACTCCCATCGTTATTAATTTACTACCATTTGCTGTCCTCAAATTACTCAACCGTTTATCCTCTATCAAATTTAGACCCCACTTCCTAACTAAACTTATAGGAATTATCGATACTTGACTACCTGTATCTACGATAAAATTGCTACTTCTACCCTCTATGCTACATAATACTACTGGACACTTACTCATACAGGACATTTCAACACTATATATGCCTCCCCAGTCCCTGTTTACTGTGGAGGATACCCGTTTCCCGATCCCCTAATTCTACACCATCTTGCTGAATGGCCTACTCTCCCACAGTTATAACACCTCTGTACTCTACTCCCACTATTACTATTTTGTGCAAACCCTGCTCTATAACGCTCTACTTCTCTCCTTAGATCTAACACTTCCTGTCTTAATTTATCACTCTCACTCTCTATTCTATAACACTCCCCTGATGTGTTTACTTCTGCCCCTACTCCAATTCTATTCACAAACTTCTGTGCCTCTACTCTTAACTCTGTAAACCCAGCATCCTTACTAGAATTTGATAAAAGGTGATATCTTACCTTTTCATCTATTAAATTACTTCTAAATACTTCTGCCATTAAATCCTTCCACCCATCTACTTCCTTAACCCTCATTCCCAATCTAAACAACTCATCCGAAAATTCCATTATACATTCTCCTACCCTCTGTTTCCTCCCTACTAACTCCCTTAATCTTTCCCCTTTAGACCCACACGACCCATCCCTATCTCTCAGTACTTTAAATATTTTGTCTATACACGTGACAACCTCTATTTGTGAGCATAATTCTAGTTTTGCCCCCCCTTGTATATGGTATAGTATATACCCGGCTGCCTCATCTCCTTTCATACCTCTTAGCCTAACGCACTCTTCCGCCCTCATAATCCACCCCTCTACATCACTCTCATCTATATAATTATCCAACTTAACATAATTAGTATCTCGTTTGGGAGGTCTACCCAAGGGTTTGGTGGATTCCTCAGTCATGATAAGAAAAAAATATTTATAATTAAATTAAAGATAAAAAAATGTAGCCCAGCAAATAATATAATACAACGCACTAACCCGTTCGACGTCTTCAATTTCTCCCTCCAGTCGGCAGCTCCAGTCGTTCGACACGTGGCCTTTTCTTCTGCTTCCGGGTACCGAGTGTACTTCCTGGTTTCACAGCCCTCCGTTGGCGAATATACACGGTTAATTGGAGTTTAAAAGCAGGATACCGCTGTCACCAATGTAGTAAGGCCGGAATGCCTCTTTGTCGTTTTGTATTAAACAAAACGTGAATTGCTTTTACAACTTTATTAAACCAAAAACCTAAAGAAATAGTAATAATAATAATACATGTAGTTTACATTAATGACATGAACCTTACCGTGTATATGTGGTTCGAATAATGCAGTACATATAGCGTATACAATTTGAATGTTACAATTAGAATATAACTATACCTATACGTTACTATCAGAATATCAACTGAATGATGTCGCTGCACTAAACATTCTATGTTATAGGTGCACGACGCTAATTGGTTGATTCTACGTGACGCACTGATGCGTGATACGCCACGCTATATCGACAGATTAGTGCATTGTATGCATATTCGCTGGGTCTTATATATTGCGTAATATCACTATATAACATATATATATATATATATATATATATATATATATACTATGTGTATACTATATGTATACTGTATACAGTATAGAATAGTATACATTATTTTTAGAATTAATATTAGTTTCAATCAGACAAATATTTGGTAGTATACAGTATATATTATATATTATATATTATATATAGTATATATACTGTTTGCTAGTATGTTATACATTTAATTAAACTATATATTATTAATAGTATTTAAATATCCAAGTTATATCAATATTTGAAACATTAAATGTGATTATAACATGAAAGCTATTATATTTTGTTATTGTTATTTTATGCTGGTGCACCATGGAGTTCTTTCATCCATGAACTTATATGAAGTTTTCACTCGTAACCAAATCCATGCTAATCTGCTTTCACAGTAAGGCATCCATAGTTTTAACGAGAGCCGATACACACACAAATATATATTTTTCAACAAATATATTTAAAGAATATATATATATATATATATATATATCTTATAAAAGTTGTACTATTATTGATTTTAATTATCATAATTATTGAATTCGTTAATTTATAAATTTTTTAAATCTACTTCGTTTATAATCTGAAAACATGCATGTATAGAGTGTTTTATAGAGTGTTATACCATTCGTACGTATCTACGCATATCGAATATAGGCTGTTGTATCTACGTATACGTTGTTGTCAAACATTATTTCAATCGGTTGCCATGACAACATGCCCGAGCGTTGTTAAAGTGAATTCGAAGTGACGTACATCGGTTTGACTACACGACCGTATAACATACGGCGTATGTGTGTGAGCGCGTGTGGGTGTGGGTGGGTGTGTGGGTGTGTAGTAAGGCCTAATTAGGTAGCCTGTTCCACGTGAGTGTCAAGACGTCACACAATCACCGCGTAATTCGATATCGTCATCTCTCGCGCGATGTCAACGCATTACGTAACGTACATCCCCGCCGCCGCCATTGTTATGACGTCACTATTGCTGTTTTACATATGTGCATACTGATATATGTGTATGTGTGTGTATGTATATATATATATATATATATATATATATATATATATATGACTGAATGAATGAATTAAATCAGTTTATAGACATACGACATACTATGTATATCATACGTCTATGGAGGATCAGTGAAAGCCTAAGCTTTATTTGGTCGATACCTCCATATATATATGTGTGTGTGTGTGTGCATGTGTTTGTGTGTGTATATAAAACACAAATGTATATAAATATAATTTATTGAGGATCTTATCATTATGATACTCTTATATATATTTATTATATATTATTAAAATAATATTATTTTACGTGGAACGATATATTTCGTATTTACAGCATAATATTTATATATATATTTCATACACGGCCTGTATATGTTTGTTTATAGTAGGTTAACCACCCAGGAGAGCTATAAAAAGTGCATTAAAGCCCGCATTAATATAACAATTATGATGTAACCTCGCTAGGTATACCCCCGTAAGTAAACCGAGTAATACGCGAGTAATACCGAGTAAGACGCGAGTAATACCGAGTTATAACGATTCGACTCCCCATAGGTGGCGCTACCAGTAACGGCGGTATCGTTTGTTTACACTAACTACGCCGTTGTTATCTCGCCGTGTAATTTATACGACACCTAGTTATAATCTCTACACACGGACTGGGATTTGATTATCGCCCGGCCCGGCCTATATAGCGCGCACGCGTAAATATATTTATTTACTCCTCGTCCATCTTACCCCGCCCCCTCCCCCGCCCCCACCGTCTTCCTCACCCTCCGTAATCACTACACCCCACGCCACCACCGATAGTAGACGCGCCGAACACTATTCTACTATTGTTGCGGTTGTTGATGTTATCCGCCACCAGGGAATACGCGAAATCAAACCTTCCCGCCCTCCTTCTGTCACTCACCCTCTCTCTCCATCTCCATCTCGCTCGGTCACAATCGTATTGTTTAGTAAACATATCACGTGCTCCTACGGCTGCGTGCGCTAGGCTGCCTCCCACGTGTGTGTGTCACGTGGGGATACCTCAAGTTACGTAATCAGCCGGCCAGCCAGTATATCATGACAACAATGCGGTGAATAATTAACTAGCCGTAGCTAAAGTTGCCATCTCTAACAATATACTAGTGATACTTCTTTAGTTCAGCGGTACACACGCTGTACTATAAGCCTTCGTAATCGTGTGTATGAGTTCTATTCACATATCTCTATATATATATATATATATATATATATATACGTATGTGCATTAAATTATATATGCAAATCGTGTATCCGTTACGCAAGTAGTAGTAGTACGGTATACTTGCAAGGAGTATACTATAGTAGTGAGTCACCGAGTATACTATAGTAGTTGTAGTACACTAGAAGTAGCCTACTTAGCCTATAAATAGCATACCGGCTACTATAACATTCTATAGTAACCTATAGTACACTATGTTAAGCTACACCCAGTAGGGCACTATAGTGTATACAACCCAGCACCGTTATCAGCATGAAAGCACACCTCCTCCCATACTGTTACTAGTAATACCACTACCACCACTAGGGTATAGATACATTGCCCCCCCCCCCCCACTCCCCCCGTACTTCAACATAAGGAAACACTGAGCTAACACTGATAAGCCGGCGGCCAGCCGCGCTATCTTTACTACAACTATTACTACTACTACTACTACTACTACTACTACTACTACTACTACTACTACTACTACTACTACTACTACTACTACTACTACTACTACTACTACTACTACTACTACTACTACTACTACTACTACTACTACTACTACTACTACTACTACTACTACTACTACTACTACTACTACTACTACTACTACTACTACTACTACTACTACTACTACTACTACTACTACTACTACTACTACTACTACTGCTACTGCTACTGCTACTGCTACTACTACTACTACTACTACTACTACTACTACTACTACTACTACTACTACTACTACTACTACTACTACTACTACTACTACTACTACTACTACTACTATAGCAGTAGTAGTACTATAGTATACTGGGGTTATGTGTACGTCACGCGTGCCCATCTGACCACCACTACTACCACCACTACTGCTGACCACTACTACTACTGGTCACTTTAGTCACTGTTCTGCCACTGGTCGTACCGGTAATAATTTCCTAAGTGTGTGACTGGTGAGACTTACATGACTATAAGTTAATACACCCCCTCCCCCGTATCACACGCACACACGCACACACGCACACTCACACACACACACACACATTGACGAGTAGGTTTATATTTAAATAAAAGTCCGATACAAACACATATATTCCCGTCGAATGTTTGCATATATTTAATGAACGCATTTGCATTTATAAACGATTAGATAATTTAAATACCCAAACAAATACACCATGTGATTCATTTACCGCGGTGGGTATATATATAAATAGTTAACATGTAATAATTAACATAAGATACCGTGTTGAATTAAATAAGTAACTATCTAAAACCCACCCCATTACGCGATACTATTTACAAACACACGCTATAGTGTGTGTTATGATTATTATGTACTATATATAGTACATTATAATTATAACACATACATGAATTACACACTATACATTGTATGATACTATTAGTGTACAAGCTAGTGATAAACCCATAACCAGGGACTCGTCCTTATAATAACTCATGCTTAACACACACACACACACACACACACACACACATACACACACACGCGCTCTTAACATTTAATAACTCGTTGTAAGAAAACTATCAAATTTAATAGCTCGCAAGTCATACTCTTAAGAAAACTTTCCCCTCTCCCCTACCTCCGCTCCTCTCTCTATCTCGGTATCCCCTCACTCCTTCCCTCCCGCCCTCTCTCTTTTATTTACGCGAACGTTAAAAGCATTTCTAGGTGGTTGGGTAGATAAAATCAGAGCCCACTAAGTAACACCACCACCACCATTACCTGAGCATGCCGCCACCGTCGACAGCTGCCGAACTACTTTACTCCTTCGTGTAATCATACGCGCGAGCCTATCTTCTGCGTTAATCGATCTCTATAGATAGGCGTGTATGTAAGCACAGCTCTTCGGGTAACATTTAATACTCGCGAGAATGTTTCTACAACTTATTGTACAGCTATAAAGTATACTCCATAGAGAAGTTTCGCAGCCTTTTGCTATATCTTTTCAAAGATGTATCGATCACATGTTAACATTATCTGAGCGGCCAATTAAATTACATTTTTTAAATAAATATAAATTTTGTGATTGACAAAATTCGTGAAATAACAAAATTGTGATTATATAGATCTTTATCCAATATATATATATATATATATATATATATATATATATATATATATAAGGGATTTCGAATATGATCGTGATAATTAAATTGTACAACTCTATGACGAATACACCTTAAATTAAATTACGATTTTAAAACGTATTAAATACCTCTCGACGTCCACATTTCCTAGTCGAATAGTTGTCCTCTTCCCTCTGCCCTCTGTGCCCTCTTTGCCCACCCCATGACAGCTGTTCCCACTCACCCCTCGCGTGTTTACAGCCGCGCACTTGAGATACGCGCACGGGAGCCATTTTCCTTTGTGACGTCACACGCGGCATTGTTTCCGCGCCGGTCGTTGATTATGCGAGCTCCACTGAACTAACGAGGCCATCGAACTATGTAGGCCGCGCCGCTAGGGTTCACTGGACCGTGACGCTATTCCCTCAACCGCCGCCCCCACCCCCGCTTTCTCTATCCCCGCCGATTAAACGATTATTAAATTGGAATTCGGTGAACTGTTCACGTGTGACGTAATCTATAAATCCATCCATTGTTTTGTTGTGAACAATAGTGAGAGCGTATAATATATACAATAATAATCATTTAGTGGACATTTTTCGTTAATCATATATGATTATATGATACTATATATACTATATATACTATAGTATACAGATTATCCACTATCTTTTTATTACTAAACCACGTAAAAGGGACATTAAACGTACATCTTCACATTAAACGTACATCTATACTGCTTTTGTCAAATAGTTACATGAATAAATTTGTAAGTGCGAGCATGTATATACGGGTGTGTTAGTAGGGCCGCTGCAACAGGGGGCGGGGGGATATATCACCCCCACCTTTAAAACCTAGGGGGACCTCCTATGTATTGGTCCCCCATACTTTTACCACATAATTTATTTTGATTAGTTGGTCCCCCCTACATACACAGCATCGTTCCAGCGCCCCCTAGGTGTTGTTATACACTATTCTCTATTTATAGATACCGGTAATTAGCAGAAGATAAATCGTGTCTGTGCCACGTGCGTTCAGGCGATGTATTAATGTTCGTTGTGTACACAGACACCAGAATGCTGGGCGATATTAACATTACTTCAGACGACTATTAATTAATAACACGACGAGACCGTGAAATGGCCACTCAGATTTGACCGCTATAACGCTATAGTGTTTAACGAGTTGACCATCACTCCATTGTCTACATTATCGCCCACACTACTGGTTATACGTGCTGTACCTTATACTACTGTAGCATATATATATTTATTTATTTAATTTGAATCAGACATGCATAACAGAGGTCCATAGAATATACATTAATTCAAACTAACAACAATTAAACGAAAACGAAATCTAAAATATTATCTAAATACAGATGTATACCATAAGGTAAATAGTTGCGAAGGGCACGAGACATTATAATAATAAAGTTTAACAATTAACGAATTACGAGAATTTCGTATACGTTGATAAAGTGAATTATATGATTTACGTAGTTTAATTGTTAAATTATTAACATTATCATATAAAAACATCAATGACGCGCTATATATATCACTATTAAACACAAAAGAGTGGTGTGGTAACTAGATATCTTTACTCATATTGTTCTTATTAATCCACATAATTATTTGTACTGTAGTATCACTACTAGTGGTAGTATTAGTAGTAGTAGTAGTAGTAGTAGTAGTAGTAGTAGTAGTAGTAGTAGTAGTAGTAGTAGTAGTAGTAGTAGTAGTAGTAGTAGTAGTAGTAGTAGTAGTAGTAGTAGTAGTAGTAGTATTAGTGGTAGTATTAGTGGTAGTAGTAGTGAATAGTAATACTAGTATACTTACAACTACTACTACTACTGGTGGTATTACTAATGAGGGGGGAAAATCAATGGATCAATCTCCCATCATCTCTCTCTCGTGTAACGTTACACCCGCATGTAGAACATCTACCCTCCTGCCCTCCTACCCCTCATCCTCCTCCTCTCTCCCTCTCTTCCCATCTCCCCATCTCCCTCTCTTCCCCATCTCCCAGCCTCCGTCACTCGCCGCCGCCTCCGTATCTGGAGGTTATCGTACTTTGACCTACATCTCCTAATCACGCACGACTAGTAGCGCCACCACTACACCGCGATAGTCACTACGCGTGTATTACTTGTAACTGCTGTAATCTTAGCCTCGCCTCCCCGTTCTTAATCATACGTGGAGTGATCGTATCGTGTGTATGTGTATACATGTATATATATATATATATATATATATATGTTTATATGATATATTATTAAATACTTATATTTTATATAATTTTTATCTTTTTTATATAATTTTAATACAGTTGATATTATATATGTGGATATACGTTTGATATCGTACAATACCGCAATACAATTAACGTGTGCGTGCAATAAGATACACACACACACGCGCGCACACTTATGTGCGAAGTGATAACAATAGTGCGTTATACCGCTCCATTGTTACCTCTATTACACAATAGTGACTTCATCACCCCTACTGTGGATATGTGTGTACATGCGTTCACACATCGCACCACGATATCACCTGTATGTGTATGTGTGTGCGTTTGTGTGTGTGCGTGTGTGTGCGTGTCACTTTGCTATGCGGTCTTACCTAACACCTATAGGTGTATGGTACGTGAAATGTATGTCAACACCCGTACACACATGTGTGAGTATATCACGTGGGTATATCACGTGGTCATAACACGTGGTCATATCACGTGGGCAGGTCACGTGTGTTGACAAACAATAATCACCAATAGAGTGTATCGGGTACCGTGTAACTCTAGCATTAAGCAGCTGTACCGTAACGTGTGTGTGTGTGTGTGTGTGTGTGTGTGTGTGTGTGTGTGTGTGTGTGTGTGTGTGTGTGTGTGTGTGTGTGTGTGTGTGTGTGTGTGTGTGTGTGTGTGTGTGTGTGTGTGTGTGTGTGTGTGTGTGTGTGTGTGTGTGTGTGTGTGTGTGTGTGTGTGTGTGTGTGTGTGTGTGTGTGTGTGTGTGTGTGTGTGTGTGTGTGTGTGTGTGTGTGTGTGTGTGTGTGTGTGTGTGTGTGTGTGTGTGTGTGTGTGTGTGTGTGTGTGTGTGTGTGTGTGTGTGTGTGTGTGTGTGTGTGTGTGTGTGTGTGTGTGTGTGTGTGTGTGTGTGTGTGTGTGTGTGTGTGTGTGTGTGTGTGTGTGTGTGTGTGTGTGTGTGTGTGTGTGTGTGTGTGTGTGTGTGTGTGTGTGTGTGTGTGTGTGTGTGTGACGTGTACAGTTATAGTGGTATATCCGACATGCCTATATATGTATACGTGTGGCATCTATCATATATATATACTGGTTGCATATCAATATAGGTAATACTTGCGTTAACACTGCTTATATCCGTGTATTAGTATAACTACGACGAATCTGTATAAGGGCAAGTGCCATTTGACCTTTAGTTGACCTTTACATCATAAGTGACCTTCAACTTTACAACTTCAATACACTCGCTATAACTATGACATAACGGTATTCTATTATTGTATATATATCATTACAATTAAAATATACATATGTACATATATGTATAGTATACTATATATATATATATATATATATATATATATATAATATAATATATATATAATATATATATATATATAGTATAATCATTGTGATTTATATATTTAGATTATACCAGTGCTTTTTAAGGATTTAAAGTATATATTACTGAAGAGATACGTATATTATTAGTGGAGTTGATATATATATAACTACTACTGAATAGGTATCATTATATATATATATATATATATTCAGTCAACTCCCGATAAGTCGGAATCTCAGGGGATCGGGAAAAGTGTCCAACTTAGCGAGATGTCCGACTTATCTGAGATTCAGAATATCATGCAAATAAGACATGAAATGCGCAGCGCGAGTTAAATGGTTACCGAATTATGGAATTATGCAACAATCAGCAACATAAAATGTTGTATTCAATAATATTACTTACTAAAATTATAATATTTATTATTTAAAGTTAACATTTCTGACAATTTATAAAAAGTCCGACTTATCCAGTATAAAAATCATAAAAATGACTATATTATGTGTCCGACTTATAGAAAAGTCCGACTTATCAAATCGAACTTATCCGACTTATCCGATTATTTTAACATGGAACTATAGTTAATCTATAGATACAAGTCCAACCAAACCAATTAAATGTATCCGACTTATCGAGAAGTCCGACTTATCAGTATTCCGACTTACCGATAGTTGACTTTTATATATATATATATATATATTGAATGTTAGCCATGGTGCAGTAGTAATTTACAAGCATAATTAATGATATAAGCTGCAGCTACAGCAACTATATAATACTATAACAAATGTATTATTAACTATTATTAATTATTGAATCATTGCAAATAATTCTATCGTACACTATTTCAATATTTAACAGAATAAATATGATATCATATATATATATATATATATATATATATATATTTTTCGGACAATGGTTAGTTAATAACCAGAGCCAATTATCCCATTTATTAGCGAAAACATATTAATAAAAATAAATATATATAATATATATATATATATATATATATATATATATATATATATATATAGATATATATATATATATATATATATATATATATATATATATATATACAATCATAGAATGATAAGCGGTATATAATATATATTAATTAAACTAAGATCTTATCTCAATAAAGATAAGATCTTAGTTGGTATATATATACGATATATGAGCTATCATTCATTCTCACAAAATCTATAAATCGCCTTATTGATAAATATTCATATCCGAATATGAGAATATAAATAATTGTTAATTAGAAAATTACCATATTATTATCAATATCTATTTATAAATATACAATATAGACAATAATGTATTGCCATAAATGTATTATAAATACGCAATAATATAACTACACGTACATTAGAATAGATATACATTTACATTAATATAATAATAATAATATTAAATGCATTGGTAGATGAATGCATATATATATATATATATTTATGTATATATAATTAAACAATATACAATATATCGTTTTATTGTGCTGTTGATGTATTGCAAATTAAAGAGATACCTATATAAGGTCATCATTCTCGTACATATGCACGTATATATACGTATATATATATATATATATATATATATATATATATACGTATATATGCACGTATATATGTGCGCGCGTATACAGACATCCACACATCAATGAATACGTATAATTAATACGAAATTAAATATCGACACCACGAGTATGATGATGATGCAGTAGTGACAGCAGCAGTAGTAGCAGTAGTACTACTAGTATAGCGTACTACAATATACTATAGTATACTATAGTATCATTGTGTGTGTGTGCATACAGCGGGTGTGTATAGTTAACACACTAAAGTATATGTACAGTGTACAACGTACATTGTACAGGGGCTGACTGCCCGTATAACCTGTTATAAGATAGGATATAGCTCAATAGGGTTATTGTAGAGGTGTCTAGCGAGGCTGGTAGTATTAAATTGTCGTTTACAGCTAGATCGATCATTCGAGGCTGTGAATGTAGGTACACACACGCATATGTGTGTGCGTGTGTATGTGTATCCAACCATCTAGCCATGGGGTATATTTAATGTTTAACTATTGCCCCGTTTAATATTATATAATAATTATAGTATTTAGTTATGAATATATATATATATATATATATATATATATATATATATATGTCGATATATAATAGTGACATGTAATATGACTGCAGCGTAATACACAGTCATTACCTCTACAGAGGTATACCTACTACCATTAGCACTACCCCTCTACCCCTACCACACAATCACTACCTCAATACCTCCCCGGTCACTAATACCGACGTGATATACCGGACCTCCACCACCACCACTGTAGCCACACCTCTAATTACGTCCCTACTGGTCAGTCGATGTCACTCGGCGGGAGAGGGCGCGTAAGTCTATATTTAGAAGCAGATGTATCACCCCTAACGGCGAGTATCGGTACTACTACTACTACTAGTGTATAATTACGCATGCGTCGACCGATGACCGTAGTGGCCGTCGTACTATAATCATTGGTGATTACGGGCGCTGTCTTACCGCTAATCCACTGTAGTTCCGTTCTGTACGTTACCGGTGTGTACATCTGTCGACCTCTACACGATCTGTGAAGGTCACGCGCTCACGTGTTTAGTCACGTGTTAACAAGCGCGCGCATGCGTGTGCTACATACGTAGTGTGTACGCGTGTGTGTGTGTGTATGTATGTATGCGCGTGTGTGCTTGTTGTTGGTGGTTACATTGTATAAAGTTAACGAATGTATGTGTGACAAATCACTATATGTATTAAAGCATCACTTATTAGTGTATATTTATAGATATACATATATATATATATATATATATATATATATATATATATTTATATATATATATATATATATCCACATACACACACATATATATATCATGGTTTTACAAATACAATAGTTAATTATTACTCAGTGAGCTGTTGCTATATTGAGCTTTCGATAAACACGTGTATTAAACCACGTGTATTAAATAGTAGTGCGTGTGATATTATGACGTAACAGCCATTATTACGTAATAAGTAAACGCGTCACCACACCGATGTGTAATCAGCGTGTTGTAAACGAGCAGGTTTCAGTAGGCCAATGTTCAGTAACGTGCCACCGTGTACAACGTATATGTACGACTACATTAGCGAATAGGGAAGTCGATATGTACGTTAGATGTGCACACGCACGACCCGTTGATTATGTACAATGGTTGTTCTATTTAATGTAGGCGTGATAAGTGTAGGTAACGATTGTTCAGTATAGTCTAGGTTTGCTAAGTTAACTTATCGATCAATTGATATATAGGTTATTTAATTCATTAATTACGTAAATACAATGAACATCTCACCACCCACTATAACTAGGCATATACACTCACACCCGTCGGATGGCACCCGTCCATCTATAAGGGTTTAGTTGGGCATCTGCCCCCAATATTATGTTTTCCCTTCTAATTTTGCATTTTGCCCACATACAAAATAGATTTTTGTTTATAATCAATTATATCATACTCCTATTTGTAATAATAAGTAATAATCCGTAAGAGGTATATTTTATCAGATAATAATTAATTTTTGTAATTCCCCAGTCACTTTAAAATCCTAAACAAATCAATACTACACCCATACCATCACCCATAGCCCATGGGCCATGGGGCACATACACACCCACATAAATACACACATAAACACCCATATAAATACACACACCTAAACACACACCCACACTCACACACACCCACACTCACACCATCACACCTACCACTAGACGCGGACACGGATCCGATGTCAAGACTTTCGGAAGTCGGTGCCCCTATCGTCATTATCGAACACCCCAGCTCTAAATACGTGAACATCAACGTACCGATGTTCCTGAAGTGCGGGGTCAACAACCCTGACCTCGTGCACACGTGGTATCTGAACGGAACACTGGTTAGTCATGTGACATCGAATCACACCACGTGGTATCTACACGTGACCTACGCGCGACGCGTTTACAACGATTCGAATAACTACTATTAATAAAGAATAATGTTTATATATATATATATTTGTTTACCATATATTCAATAAGTACAAATATAATACAATAACACAGGCATGTACATTGTACAAGTTATATATGTATGAAACCCTATTTAGCGTACCCTAGAATACTCTTCATTAACAACCCCTATCTCTAACAGTTAACTAAACAAGATGGAATACTTATAATGCCACAAGGGATGCTGTTCGCTCTGAAATTAGTACAAGATATTGTTAGTATAAAGGGTACATTTTGTACGTGTGTGTCACAGTGTGCGTGTGTGTGTGTGTGTGATAATGTATGCGTGTGTCACAGTGTGCGTGTGTGTGTGTGTGATAATGTATGCGTGTGTCACAGTGTGCGGGTGTGTGATAATGTAGGCGTGGGTGTGTTACAGTGTGCGGGTGTGTGATAATGTATGCGTGTGTCATGGTGAGCGGGTGTGCGATAATGTATACATTATCGCACATATACGTGTGGGTAATATGTGCACACATTCATTCATATCATAACCAACTAGTTTTACAAAAAAACCAAGAAACACAAAACCAAACCAATTAAACCAAACAAACCCATAATATAGTTAAGTATCAAAATAAACTATTATTATTATTATTATTATTATTATTATTATTATTATTATTATTATTATTATTATTATTATTATTATTATTATTATTATTATTATTATTATTATTATTATTATTATTATTATTATTATTATTATTATTATTATTATTATTATTATTATTATTATTATATATATATATATTTTACTGTGTATATTACATAACTATTCTGATCAGCACATCATAACTGACAACTTGTTTACCCTTACACTCCCACATTAACTCTCACACACACACTTCCACATTAACTCTCACTCCCCCACACACACGCAGACCAGAACATATCTAGTAGGCCGGTTCCAGTGTGTTGTCACTGACCCTATCACTAAGAAGTACGCTAAAAGTAACATTGCAGTGGTGAGGATGGCAAGTTAGTATTACATCATAACCTATGACTACCCTGTGATGTCATACCCTTACTATTACTTACATTATCACCTGCATATGTCATATATAGTATTGCTGTGAGGTAACCTCTGTAATAAAATGTCATATTTTATAGCAGTGCCCTTTTTTATGGATTTTTTTGTAGGAAACAGCCCCCAACTATTATTTTTTGCCCCACTTTTGAATTCTTGCCCATATACAAAATCGTATTTTATCATAATCTATTATATGATAGCCAGTTAGTATAAATCAGTAGGATATCTAGTTTTTTAATAGATAGGTTTTATATCTATTTTTGGAATTTGCCCTATTGCCTATTGACTCATTAATAAACCACTTCCTTATAGGGCATTCATGTCTAATCTACCCCCTAACTATTACATGTTATATCCAGACTCACTATATTATCTATTATCTATTATCTAGTATATTACCTCCAGATATCCAATACACATCATACCTTATACCTAATAAGTGATGTATAAGGTACCCCCAACTATTATTGCATATCCTGAATACATGTTATCATATCATGACTTAAATATGACCTGACTATCATAACTTTACATTCATACCCTATGACTACATGATGTCATAGTATGACTATTACACAATGATCTATATTACTTTGTGAGGTCATGCATTGAAGTAAACATAGGACTTGTAGTATTGTAATATTGTTGCATCACTGTATCATACAATACATACATTGTATCATATACATATTTAATTGTGTTCTTTAATGTCATTACTCAACTTTTTCAATGCATTTAAAATTGCTAACTAAGAAACTCTAAGAAACAATCACTGGTGTTTTAATATAAATATTGTTAAATAATGAATACATATAGCATGTATTACATATTGATATAGTCAATTATCTACTAATAATATCTGTCTATTAATATCTACTAATAATGTACGATTTGTATACTAACATACAAACAAACATTACTATATATTATTAATAAGTGAATATACATAGTATTAGTATGTTAGCAATGTATATACAATGTTCGCTTAGTTCTTTCTATTAATCTTAATTTATATCTATTTATTATCTACATATATTTATATATATATATATATATATATATATATATTTATATATATATATATATATATATATATATATATATATATATATATATATATGTGAGTTTGTTTGTGTGTGAATATTTCTGTTAGTGTGTTAGTGTGTGTATGTGGTTGTATATATTTATGACATAGAGTAATTATCTGATAGATTTTGTGACCCTATAGGGTATTAGGCCTATAGGCCCTATACCCTATATGTGTAACTATAGTTATATGGCCTTACCCCTGGTTAATAAATCAGACTCTATAATACTAGCCAAGCACAATCATATCCTATGATGTATGACAATGAAATAGATTAGGATTATCTATTGTTATCCATGTCCCTTTGTTTCTCTCAAGATAATATAGTTATTTTGTATTACATTTAAATTCATAGTAAACTTTATTTATATCATATATAGCCCAGGCCAATACAATGTATATATTGCTTATTGGAAACAATATATTATAAATATACCTTATTTTTATTGCTCCTAACATTATATTCTATGAATCAAACAAAAGATTACAATTTAAATCAGCCTATGTATGATTATACTCATATCATCATATTCCATTGTATACTTCAATATTATTTATTAATATTATGTGAAATAATTTATTTAGTAATTTCATTACATCATATTATGATATTATTTTATAAATCATAATTTTGTAATATGTAATAAAATTTAATAAAATAATTCTATATGTAATATTAATATATATCTTTTTCAAAATGTGCTTGTTCGGAATGCTACAATATTATTTATTAATAGTATGTGAAATAATTTATTTAGTAATTTCATTACATGAAATTATGATATTATTTTATAACTCATATTTTTTTAATATGTAATAAAATTTAATAAAATAATTCTATATGTAATATTAATATATATCTTTTTCAAAATGAGCTTGTTCGGAATGCTACAATTATGTGTGATCCCAAATAAATAATATTGATATTGATGATCATAATACTAATAATATTGTATTATAGATTGCTGGATGTTTGCTTACCTATATTAACATAACATGTTATGTTATGCTTGAATGATTTCATTGTATTGAATATTCACCGGCATTTAGAGTATTTACTTTAATTAATAATCAAATCAATGAAACATTTTTTTTTAAATTAATGATTTCAATATTATTATCCATAATGTATACTATACATATATATCAAAATCATTATAACATTTACTATGCATAATAGTATATAGAATTTATATTAAAAAAAAACAATAAAATAATCTATCAATTTAAACCTAAATACAATATACAAAATTCTAATTTTCAATAACTATTTAAATTTGTTGTAATATAATATTTAAATGAATTTATAATAATATGAAATCTTTAATAATATATATATATATATATATATATATATATATATTTAATTAACTTAAAGCATATCAACAAGGGTCAATAAAACTACAGTAATAAAATATACACACACACACATATTGACATACCTACAGCATGTGATGCATTGTTTACCTGTTGTAAAGGAAGCTGCCCCCCTAGCCTGCCCTACTGCCTGTGTGTCTGTGTGTCTGTGTGTCTGTCTGGATAAGTTGACCAACATAAGTTTGGCCATAAAACCATAAAGTATTAACCACAACCACCACCACCATCACCAGTAATGGGTGTGTGTGTGTGGGTGTGTGTGTGGGTAGTAGTAGTAGTAGTCATATCCTTGTTATCATCTCATTCCGGCTCACTCATAAATATACATGGGTTTATGGACTTGAGTTTATTTCAACTTTATCCCTTCTACTTTGTTACAAATATAAACACAGATGTGTGCCTTAGTTATTATAATAACATATCTATATGTATATATATATTCATCATATCACCTAGTGCTAATCATATTCATAGTATAACTATGATTTAATATGTATACAAATATATATATATATATAAATAGATAAATCACATATGGAATAAGAGTCAATTTTATTTAATCGGAGTATAGGTTACCTAAATAATAATAGATAATCTGTGTTAATAAATAACAAAACATATCTATTCTAGAAAATACCTAGATTGTCACAAAGATTTAATACTGGGTCATATTCCATTCATAATATAAATAAATATCCACCGATACAATCCATCAGTAATGAAAATGTACAATTTATTCTGATTGTTACAATAACATTTATAAGTGTAAATAACACAATTAAAAATATTAGAAATAATATGGTTACAAAATAGGAAGGTGTACATAACATATAATAAATTATACATATTCATTATTAAAACTAAAGCACTAAACTTTAATATATCTGGTGAATTTAACAACATAAACCTAGTAATAAACAATATACTAATAAACAATGAAGACAATTAAAAAACAGAGGCATTTTAATTAAGAAAATATAAACATTACAAATCATGTCAAAATACATAATAACAATAATATTATGATTATATATAATAATATATTTTTTTCTATATAATTAATAGAAATATCATATATATATATATGTGATATTGCTATTGGGTAATCTATAGGGATAATTCCCTATAGGGAAATATATACAAGGGAATTATTTTAAATCAAAAAACAAAAATTCTTAATAATAAATAATACCAACAACTTATGAGAAAGCTGATAATTTGTTTTCCAAATAAAATATTAAAACTACAAAGTCTTATAAAATATAATACTTACAAAAATATACTATAATATATATGAATGATCTTAATAATAATAATCTACTAATAAATATATCTATCATACATAATAAGTATTAATATAAATATAAAGTAAAAACAAACCTTTCTATAAAATAGAATTTAAAAAATCAATATAAATTATATTCCATTAAGAAGACCAACTCTATAGAATAATTGAATTAATATTATATATTTAAATTTTAAATTTTAAATTTTAAATCTATATGAAACATTTAATAAATCCACAGGTTGAAAAAAAGAATTATAATTAAATACAAATTAACAAAATAAACAACATTTATTTTTAAATATAAAGAAAATACAACAATAATTGATAAATACATTAAATATGCATAATGAAATACAAGCTATGATTCAATAATTATAAATATATAATTTTTATAATAAAAATTACAGTTATAAATTAATATATATTGGGAATAAAGAAAAGGATAAAATTATAAAGAAAATATAGAATATATGAATATGAAGATACTCAGATATGATATAAACAGTTTGGGTAGTATATTCTGGTTTTTTATTAGAATGTGAACCATTGACAGATTATATTTTATTTTGATAATATATTTTAATACTCTATAAGAAAACTTTCAATAAATAATCATTTATTTTTTATATATTGTATATATAAATATTTTTATAAATAAATATTAAATATTAATTTAAGAACTCTTTATAAGTTAAAACATAAATGTAATTTCTACATAATAATAGCTCCCACATAGTATTAATATTATAAATATTATAAAATATATCCATGAGATCATCATTAAAATAATGTGTTACCATAAGTTCATAATGACAATAAGTTCTAACTATGCTAAAGTGTAACATATTATTATATTAAATAAATATGTTAATTAAATGTATATATATATATATATATATATATATATATATATAAATGTATGATAAATATAATATACTAAGATTTAAATATTTGTTAAAGTTTATTTTTATAAATTTCATTTAAATTAATAAAAAATGGTGATCATATTTTTATATTATATTCATAATACATTTTATCTAACTATTTTCTTATTTTTCACTCATTTGTCCAATTCATTATATTTAATAAATAAATTTATAACAGAAATATTAACAAAATATTAATAAGTGAGATTTTACTGAGAATAATTTGTAATACTTTTTCTCTAAGTTAAAAAATAAAAATAAATTGAAATATAAGTGTATGATCAAATAAATAATTCACAGTATATTCACTTATATTTTCAACATTAAATTGGATTAGCAATATAATTATTTACATGGGTGATAATTTATAATGTATTACTGGCCAGTGAAACATATTATTTTTGAAATAAATATATTGTTTATTACAAATTATATACAAATCAGTAATTAAATATATTATTTTTTAAATTAAGTATGGCTTGAAGAATAACATTAAATATACATTTAAAAACTGATATTACTGCTCTTTTTTAAAACTTAATTTTAATCTTTGAAGCCCCATCATTTGTGATCTACTTGATAAATGTATATGAATATTTCAGAACTTAATCATACAAAATCTCTAAACATTCATTAAGTAAGACCTACAAGTATAGCTTTGTTTCTGGAATTTCTGGAAATTTTATTATTTTTAAATTATTTTTAAAATTGTTTTATAGGTTTCATTCTCAATCGTATAATTAAAATATTCTAGCATATAAAAACGCATTTATTACTTACTATATATATAAATTAATAATTAAAAATTAAATATAATATGTTTTTTCAGTATATTTAATCTAAGTGTTTCTATAGTTGAATATCACAGACACACAAACATATATATATATATATATATATAATTTATATAAATCATGCTATGCATTATAAAAGTATCAACGTATAAGTTTTACACTCCATAAACAAATAACGTTGAATCGATAAATAATCTATCTTCCATCCATCCCTCCCTCCCATTCCTTCCCTCTCGCAATACACTACTACACACACACACACACATACACATACACACACCCACACCCTATAGCTTACTATACACGTACTACGTTATATAGAATTGTCCCTGAGCGCGGGTAAATGTCGGATATAACGAACTAACGTGTGATATCACACCGCGCTCGCGCACCTTGCCCGTGTGTTCTGATAAACAACTCACTCGTCGCGCGAGTTAGCAGCAGCAGTGGTGGTGGTGGTTGTAGTGGTGATTGTAACCTGTTCGTTAGCTAGGTAGAATGGGGCGAGTGGGTGGTGGATGGAGGGGTATACCCTATGGGGTGGGGGTGTTAGTTGACGCGGCGTTGTCAGACGAGAGTGATGTCCGATGACTTGTGTTCACCCGCGGAGGTCAGAGGTTAGCGCTGGAGAGAGGCCGGCCAGCGCTGACCACTCGTTATCTGACCACTATACCGCTAACACACCGGCTACTACGACCCTTCTGGTCACCCCTGGGACTACACACACCACCGACCACTGACCACCGCTGTCCGAAGTGACCAGTGCTATTATGTAACCGCATACACGTATAGTATATAATATATACATACTATAAACTTGCAATAAGTGAGATACTCGATGAAACGGAGAACAGTATACTATTTGTGATATATCTTACATAGTAGATAATATTTATACACTTTATTTAATGTTTCACATTATATATATATATATATATATCCAATTAAACTAATTAAACTTATCGGCTTCCATCATACCGGAAGTTGACTTCATACATATTAATATGTATTTATATGGTTACGTACATGCGACGTATGCGATCCACTTACTATAGTTTTACATATATAGTATACATAATATATATTATGTATACATTAAGTGATGTTTTATCTGAAGGATTGTTAAAAAGCGGCATTACATTTTAATATAATACCTTTAGATTTGTACCTCTTAATACCCGTGTGTATGTGTGTGTATGCGTGACAGTATGACCTTGCTTTTAGATAGTTGACCTCTGTAGTAAATGTTATATGCACATGAGTAGGTTTATACACAATACATGTATCTATAGATACATATATATCTATAGATACACATAATGGTGTTATTTTGAATAGAATTTCATAAAATTCATCAAATAAAGATTAGTCAAGGTCATTAGTGTAATCGCCTGCAGTATCTTGTAATAAATAGCTTTTAGAGAATAATATCATTTATCATATATGATATAATATCATATATATATATATATATATATATATTTCATGTAGATTAATACGTATATTATAATATAACTATAGTTTAATAATAATTTAGTAATTAACTATATATAGTATATATTAACTATAGTTAATATAGTAAAAATTACACTCGTATGTAATTTCTATGATAATATTATTCATATTATGATAGTAATACATTTGTAATATAGAGTATCTTTTATATATATATATATATATATATATATATATATATATATATATATATATTGTTAGCAATATGTTAGCAATACAATGTATCTTTCACTTCAGGGTAAAGATACCACCCCGCTACTAAAACAATATGACATGTCACGTGTGCACACGAATGTGCGTACTATAGTGGTCACTATAGCATCACGAAATGACTCCTATTAAAGCACACACACACACACCGTGAACATCACGTGACTATTGCGTAACTATTATATAACTCGTTATTACATAACTCGTAGATTACATAACTTCTACAAACACACACACACACAAACATTTCAACGATTCTTAAGTTCTTTTCGGGTTGAGAAATTAGTTTATTTAATATAAGTTATTATCCACTTTTAATGATTTGTCTCCACATAAGTTGTCATCATATAAGCACTCAGACATGTATACATCGCCTCAATCGTACATACTATAGTATAACATCAATTCTCAATATATATATATATATATATAAAGTTATGCGAGACTATGTAAGCATTGTTTATTCGCATAACCATCATCAATAACAATACGCTCTTATTCACCGTCATTCATCATTACCGTGCTCCTATTTCTTGTTGGTTGGCGATATTATCATAACTGCTAGTGGGTTCCCTCCCCCCCCCGTCTCCCCCTAGTGGTGACCGTGAGTTTATATCGATTATATACATTACATAATAGTAGCGAGACCGACGCTATAGTGGAAGTATACTTCCTGCTCAGATTTCAATTATAATCGGCCGGGTCGATGTCATCGATATATCGATGTGTGAAATGCGCGAGAAATTTAAATATCTCATATAACTATTTTATTTATATATATATATATATATATATATATATATATACTATCTATATATATATACATATATATATATATATATATATATATATATATATATATATATTAGTATTATACATCATTATTGATAGTTTATAAAAGTATCAATATATATATATATATATATATATATATATATTATAATTGTTTTAAAAAACACATTTTCATGCATACAAAGACATTTATTAATTCCCAATCTCCCCTATTCTCTCCTCCTGCTCCAGGCGAGTACATCCGTTACGTACTTTGGGGATGTAATGCCAGCGATGGTCGTTAGTTAGTAATTAGCGCTGGTAATCCATTGCGTTCGCCCACTCCTTTGCCTACTCAACCATTGCCTGCCTACCCTCGGGTAACGAATTACGCCATCCCTCCCACCCCCTCTCCCGTGCCCTCCCTCCTCCATCCTCCCCGCTTCAACCAGCCTCGGGCTAATTCAACTCAATAATGATTTATCGCTCGTCGTGGTATTAATGATTATTAAAACTAGTCGTCGAAACGGTCGATAGGTGGACGACACCCGTGAAACGCCCTCTATCGTATGGAATCATTCATTAACTACAAAATATATAGATAGGGGAGAGAGATAGGCAGGGTATCTCTCTTTACTTCTGGTGATATTTGTATAACAGGAACGTTGAGCAGATTAATGATAGACAGTCAGTTGGTACATTACGTAGTTATAACGGTAGCCTGTCTATCTGAACAACTGCTTAACTGTCCATCTGTCTAACTGTCCAACTGAACAACTGCTTAACTGTCCATCTGTTTAACTGTCCAACTGAACAACTGGTTAACTGTCTAACTGTCCAACTGTACAACTGTCCAATAGACGGTGTCCAAGCTACAATATCACAACATAACGAAGACCCAACTCTCGATGCATTAACGTCGAGATGCTAACAATGCATAAGTACACACAACTAGCCCTGGTCGAGAAGTGAATCCATTAGTGTGTGTGTGTGTGTAAGAGGTGCATTGTTCATCGTAGTACTACTATTAGCATTGTTCTCCATCTCCATCTCCATCTCGGCCTGCCTCAGTCTCCCTCTAGTGGACACTAATGTACATCTATTTACTTTCACGGACCAGTAATCTCTTTATAAGCGCTAGTGTGTGTGCCCGTGTATGTGTGCGTGTGTGTGCGCGTGTGTGTGTGCTAGCGTGTGCGAGTGTGTGTTCGAAACCACTAACCCGTTATTAATATAGATTATATGCATACATCTGTATACATTTGTATATATATTTATATATATATATATATATTTATATATATATATATATATATATATATATATATATATATATATATATATATATATATATATATATATATATATATATTGTAAACATAAACAATATATTATAAATATGTAGATATTGTAAAGGATGTTTATATATATATAAATACGGAAGTGGTTCAAGGAGGTGACCTCACAATAATGCCCTTATCATTATTGCTTATGCACACATTGTATGCAGATATACTATACATGTGAGAACACGCTGAATCTATGGGTATTTGTTATTATGATTTCAAAATACATGAATTTTCATAATTTGTACACATGCATATATTATTCGATATATGTATTTACTATATATATATATATATATATATATATACATATACTATCTATAGATAGTATATATACCGCCATTTAATATATAAACTATCTATACCATTATTAAAACGACCGTTATTCCCGCCACCACCTCCACTACCGCCATCACTTGATTATTATTACATAACCAGCATTAGGTGACCCGTCGTGTGTATTCGCTACTGCAGTCCTACAGTACGCCCGTGGCCTCGCGGGGCATCTCTGCAAATATTGTCATTACTCCTCCTGTTAATCCATCACCGGAGGCCCTAGAAACACTATCGTCCCCCCACCCCTCACCCCACCCCACCCCACCCCACCCCACCACCGCCAACCAATCACAATCACCGAGTATTTGTATGCCGCTGCTATTTCCGCTGCGGCAATATTTACTATTCCGTTAATTAAACGGAGCTCGAGGTGGTGTCCTGCGACGCGCTCTTCCTCTCATTGCATGTGGGTATGACGTATAATAACTACATTGTAATGTGTACTTTAAATTCAACTTTAGTATATACATATATATATATATATCAAATTATACTTTGACACATAATTTTAGTAAATTGCCACACTCTTCGTTCTGCATCTCATCCCGAATTCAAATTTATTACATATATATATATATATATATGGAAAATATCCATTATATATAGTGGATATTAGAGTCGTATACACCTATATATTTACATAAATATATAGATATACATGTAAACGATAGCGGTAACTTTAATTGATGACCAATGTCATACTTGGGAAATTTAGTTGTAGAAACTATTTAAATAGGTATATTATTAGATACAATATATTGTATATAGTATATATATATATACTAGCAGCGTGTGTGTGTGTGTGTGTATGAATGTGTACCTTGCAGGCAGGCTGTTCTAGCATATCGTATCTAGGCACGCCGGTAACTAAACGTCTGACCACCGAGTCACGTGCTACTGTTGACCACTCACTGTTGACCAGCACTACCACCACTCAACATATCACAGCACCAGTAATGGCTGTAGTGGTGGTGGTGTGGGAACGTTGCGCAGCTATCAACTCGACATCTTATTATTAATATTAATGTATAGTATGTATACTATATAGTGTCATTATTAGTATTAGTAGTGTTATTATTAATATTACTATTAATAGTATTATTATTAATATTACTATTATTAATATTACTATTATTAATATTACTATTATTAATATAATCATTATCAATAATAATATTATATAGTTATTCAGTAAAACATACACACTTACTCACACACTCGCACACATACACATAATACATATAGGGTTATTGTTTTATTATATCGGGTATATAGGATATACCCTATCCGCAGTATTTCCGTCCATGCCGAGATATCGTGAGAACATTCGAGAATTCACGAGAGAGCAGGGGCCGTTTTGCGATGTTTTACTTTCACTAGGGGCGCTGCAACAGGGGGGTTCGGGAGGATATTCCCCCCCCCCCCCATTTTAAAATCTAGGGGGACCTCCTATGTATTGGTCCCCCCCCCCACTTTTACCACAACATTATTTTGATTGGTTGGTCGCCCCCTACATACACACCATCGTTACAGCGCCCCTAACTTTCACCGTTTACGAGACGGTGTTGTTTAGGCAACTGTCTAATTATTAACGAATCCCCGAGATTACGTAATAGCCACCACGTGATTACGTCACGTGACACGTGGTCCTGGCACGTGATCATAACATCGCGCGTCCAGTACAGGACAGAACATGAAATGACAGATTCCATTACCCTGCGCAGGACATCGGTGGTGGAGATGTCGTAGTCGTAGTAATTGTCTCCACGTTGTGAACATGTCCGCATTATTGTTTACATCCGGTATGACGTCATTCTCGTGTATTTTATTAATTAAATATACGTCGTGAAATAATATCAATTAATTCACTATATATCATACATACATATTATGAATATAATCGTTATTAACAATTATATATATATAGTAGAAGCTCGGTAACTCAACATGCCGATAACTCAACATTGCCGATAACTCAACATCCAAAAAATATTTGGTTGGATTCTAATATTTTACATGTTAACAAAAACCCTATTCCTCAACAAATATAACTCAACATCGTTTTTATAATCCTAGCCTATACATTACATGTAAATATACATCCGATAACTCAACATTTATGAAAAATCAAAATATCACAAACATATGTTGTTGGATTCGTATCTATTACATGTAAAACTACATTGCTCAACAAATATAATTCAACATACATTATTCAACATGGTTTTATTTAATAATATATGGATATAAATATATAAACGTAAAAATACAATTACAATTATTATATTATCATACGAGTACTATTTTGAATGCATGTATGTGAACAAAACATTAATTAAGTCATTAATTTATACATCCGATAACTCAACATACTCGCTAACTCAACATGAAAACTCCGTCCCGTCAATGTTGAGTTATCGAGCTTTATATTAATAATTATATATTAAATATATATAAATATAGATAAAACCTATATTTCTTATTAACAACGTATTCATTAATATCAATACTAACTAGATGTCGTATATATATATATATACGATATATACGTTTACGTATAGTTATAACTATAGTTATAATATAGCTATATATATATATATATATATATATATATATAAGTTGTTTGGCTTTAATTTGCGTAAAATCAATACGAAAAGTATCTAATATTTATCTAAAAGTAGCTGATTGCATAATGCCTATAAATAATACGCCTACTTATCAATAATACGCCGATTTATCATTACTATCGAAATATACACAATTCACATGTATACGAGATAATAATGACCCATGGGTGCTATAGGATTCGTGTATATATTTATACGCATGAATGCATTCACCTGAAATGCAGGTCCTGCAGTAGTAGTATACTACTATAGTAGTATTATAGTATACTACTACTATATATAGTATTCTATATTGTAAGAATAATAATAATCACGCGTATACATACACACATACACGTAAATGTACACCTATATATACGAATATGTGTATACATACACATGAACATGCATGCGTATACGAATAGTGAATGTTAACTAATATCTATTTGATCGGTTTTAATAGTCTATGTATAGAATATTAAAACTATATAATATTAAAACACTATAGTGAATAATCTCCACTGGACACATATATCTCTACTATCATACACGTCACGTGCGTATTATTGTTATCTCACCGCTAGATGTCGTATCCTAGCGAGTATCTATAGATAACTCCTCCGTTACATCCGGTGACCTTGCCACAGAATCATACGCCAGGGTACTTTAATGTGTTCCGGCCGAATCTAGGCCTAGAGCGATTAGATAAGAATATGTGTTTGTGATATTATATGAAAGTTTAAGTGTGTATGTTTATGTGATACTGATTATATATATATATGTATATATATATATATATATATATATATATATATATATATATATATATATATATATATATATATATATATATATATATATATATATAGTAAATATAGGAAGAGTTAGGTAAATATTATTTCAACTATTGAGGATTTATATAGAGTAATAGTTAATATAGCACCTATGAGGTATATATAATAAAGTTATAAAGATAAACATGTACATATATCGATTAATGTAATATATATATATGTATATATATTCACTAATTATTAGGTAACACAATCGGTATGTGTATATACACATATGTAAATGTATAAATTAAATGTGGTCATGATCGATTAATTGACCTATAGATTATAGGGTTTACCCCACAAGGTGATCTATCTTAGATCTCCCGAGTAACTATAAGAAATTATAGGTATTCAGAGTCTGAATTTCAGACCCTAGTAGATATAGCAGGAAATGTCACACGATTATTGTGCAACGCTCGAATTTCTCTGCTCACTCTTAATCTACTTTCTCTGTGATAGATCCAAAATATTGGAATGCTCTACCATATGACATTAGGTGTTTGATCCCTGTCAATATTTAAATGTAAACTCTCCGCGTACCTATTAACATTGTGACCTACACTACATGTTCTTTCATGTTTATTGTACTCTATTAATTTTATTTTTGTTTCCTCCTCATGACGCCCATAACCACCACGTGATTTTGTAGTCAATAAAATATTAAAAAAATGTATAAAAGCTAAACAATATATAGACATATATAAACAATAATATATATATATATATGTGTGTGTATACATGTCTATTAATGTGCATGTAAATTTAATATAAAAAATAGAAACATCCATCGCTATAAAGAAAGTTTCTTTATATCGATGATACACACACACACACGCACACACACGCACACACACACGCACGCACACACACACGCACACGCACACACACACGCACACAGCACGATACAGTAGATAGAGATCACGCCGAGATCAACAACGAACATGAAAGTGTATTCACGATGATGCTGCTGCCGACTTAAGTAAGGCTACGGTAGTATACTTAGGGGGGTGAGCAAAGGGCTTTGGGTGGGTGCGTACGGGGTTAAAGGTCGATATCGGTTAGCACTTAGCCTCGCTGGTTGCGTACCCCCACTAAGTTATACTATACGCATGCGTGTATGTAGGTGAAGGGGTGTACCCCCTATAGGGTATATAAGTGCACCCGACGTACATTGTATACTGACTATAGTCATGATTTATGAATCCATGTTTTTAATAATGTATATATATATGGATTAGATATTAAAATTATATGTATATGCGTATATGTTATTTATATATTACAGTGTAATAATACACTTATTGGAACTTACTTATCAATATTAATGGAACCATTGCAATATTGCATGTGGTAAGCTAGTAGTAGCCTATAGGCTTGTATATATTCACTATAGTAACTTTATCTGCTATAGCTACTACATACAGTCATACAGCCAGAGATACACTCTCCTCACTAACACTCCCGACTGTAGATGAGACTGTAGTGTTGATGTGATAGCAGTGGTTAGGCCACTATTACCTATCGAAGGGGCTCATAATTCGAGCAACTATGTACGAGTATTCTCGTCCGAGTCGCTAATATGAGCTGATGAAACTCTGTACCGCTTGTCTCATCTATAGATATATATACATATATATATATATATATATATATACATATATATATATGCAGATGCTGATTTAACGGTTGCTGCTCCGAAATTCTATAGAACAGTTTCCTGATGAATTACGGACCCTATCCTATTTTATTACTTTTAAATGTCGACTATATTCATATATGTTATCATTATAATTTCTTGTTTTTAAATATATTTTTATTCGTGTAATTATTTATTTATTTTATTATTTCAACTTGACGCACATATCAACTGAGTCAATAAACATTTCAATTATTATTATTATTATTATTATTATTATTATTATTATATATTACCACTAAACGATGACCAACGGTGGTCAGTTGTTACGCACCACTATTACCTCACCTGTACAACACAGTAAAAACTAAACGTTCATTAGACTCAATTTAAACGTTCATTGGGTGGTCCAAATAGCGAACCTTTTATAACGTTCATTAGACTCCAGTTTATAATGAACGTGTTTGCATAAACGTTCATTAGACTCTATATTCTAATGAACGTTTGTGTATAAACGTTCATTAGACTCTATATTCTAATGAACGTTTTTGTATAAACGTTCATTAGACTCTATATTATAATGAACGTTTATGCAAAAACGTTCATTAGACTCTATATTCTGAATATTTTATATTATTAATATACTTATAATTATATAAGTATTAGCGGAGATACGTTCATATTAGTATTTAACTTGTAATGACTTATATATTACAATATTATATAATTACATATATGTTATATTTAATACATGAATTTAACATTAATAATATTTTTAATATTAAATACAATGTTTCAATATTTAATATTGATAAATCATTATAACATTATTTCAAATTTATATTATCTTAATTATCAATATAATTATGATTATAATTATTGTTGATTATTATAATTAAGTTGATACATAAATGAAATTATGATGATATCAAAATAACATAGATACTTAAAGAATTTATTATTTTAAAATAGTAACTTTATTTATTAAATCATAATATCAACTTAAATATAGAAATAAAATAATAATTGATACTTAATTCCATTAGTGCTAAATTAAATCAATTTAACAAAATAAAGAAAAATTAAAATATGATATTGTATCTATATATAAATAAATAATCTAGGCGAAAATTAATATTATTGGCAAGAATTTTTTAAAAATAATTCTGTATTTAATAATATATCTAAAGGTTCATTGGACTCTGAAATGTCTAAAGAACGTTTATACACCATTTATAAACTTTCATTACACAACTATATTTCATGAACGTTTAGGTTAAATTTTATAATATTAAACGTTCATTAGACTCTGAATGTGTCTAATGAACGTTTAGTTTTTACTGTGAACGTCTGTACCACTACTGTTATACGTGTAGGAGTGACGGGTATCGAGGTAGTACAGTGTACGACGTGTGTGTGTATGCGTGTGTGTGTCCCTCGTAAAGCATGTCCGCGCTGACCGGTAGGGTGTGGTGATATTACCGTGCGCCGTACGTGTATTGCCGGACAATCAGGTTTTATTACCACTATATTGACCGTATACTATAGTATACCAGAAATACTGCTACCACTGCTGCCACCACTACTGCTACCGCTACCAATACCACTACCTCTGCCACCACTACCTCTGCCACCAATACTGCCACCACTACTGCTACCAATACTACTACCTCTGCCACTAATTCGACCCCTTACTTTTATTATACTATTTACCTGCGTTGGCACGCTGGTCGAACTATCGAACTGTCGTTATAGCCGTTCTTTAGCCGTTCGTTGTATCGGGTTAATTGCTGTGTCCTAGCGCGCTGCACTTTACGACCCTCTCTCTCGCTCTCTCGCCGGTTTCCTATTGTTGTGACGTGTGAACCGCTGCAGTGATTGTTCATTATTAAACACTTTACGACCTGATCCAACAATTAGACCCGAACTACCCTACCGAACACACCCCGCCCCACACTAGAAGTGATTGCTCTCTCTCTCTCTCTCTCTATTGATCACACTAACCTTAACCGGAACCTCCTATTGTTATTGTTATTGTATTGTATACCACTAGTATACCTTTCATTAAATTATATTCATTATATTATTGATTACATTTTAATCATTTAAGTATAGGTATAATCAGCCGTACATATCATATATATATATATATATATATATATATAATGAATTATATAAGTAAATGCAGTTTTGTTATCATCATCATTATTATTATCATATATGTATACATAATACATACTAAATATAAATGAATTACTAAATATAATATATTCTTTCACAGAAAATATGTGCATTCAGATACACATATTATCGGCGAAAGCACATGTGTTATTTAGTATTTTCATTCATTGATGTCATTGATTTCGTATAGTTGAATTGATGTAACTAACTATAGTTTATATTATTTAATTATATGTTATATTTCATAATATAATAACATATTCATATATGTATGAATACTATAGTACCTATATATGTATATAATTAGAAGTATAAACTATAAAATAAAATACATTATAATTAGAATACATAATAATATTATATAGATTAATGATAATAATTATTATTTATTAAAATTGTGTTGCTGCTGTTTGTAATAAAATACATTTGAATACGAATGTGCTGTTTATTATTGCTTCTAAATGACTTCAAACATAACACTCTCTATTATTGTCGTCCAATATATAAAAGTACAATGTAAGTAATTAACACTATTACATAATACATAATTACTAAAGTGTCACCTCCGCCGCCCCTTAACATAGTTGTGGTATTACGTAATAACAGTATTACGCAACCGTTGTTATGCAATGGTGACCTCTAATAACTCTATCAACTCTAATTACGTCATATTTAGAATAACCATAATTCAATGCTCCATTTTAAATAGCCCTATAACCATGTTAATCACTGTCTACAACTTCCCTTCATCTTTCTCCTCCCGGTATCTTCCGTATCTTACTAAACCTTCCCACTCTTCATCCCATTCAGATTTCCATAAAAGCTTCACGAAACAACCGAAAGATAAGTTCAAGGGTGTAGGGGACAATGTACGTTTTCAATGTACGATACAGAGAGGAAGTAAACCACTGCCTCAGATCTCGTGGAAACACAACAACACCAGAATACTCGAGAAAAAGACACGATTTCATATATCGCCTGGATCTCTACTCGTAAAGGTTCGGCTTTCGCAATTGAATTATAACCAATCAGCGCGTCGCATTATATTAGTTTATTTGGTTCACGGTGCATGAATCATGGCTATTTGTTATATCATCATTTTGCACCATCACTATGTTATGTAACGATGTTACATAATATCATAATGGCAAAGTAACTATATATATATATATTCATTATATCTCCATCGCGGTAATGGTATTCCATGAATTCGTGTACGATGATGTAACAACGGTGTTATGTCATATGATTCCGTATGCGTCATCACCACTAGATACACGTATATATATATATATATATATACACGTACTTTATTATTATGCATAACAGTCTCCATAGAGTACCGATAGGTACCTCAGTGCATTTATGGTATATTTCAAGTGTGTGTGTGTATATATATATATATATATATATATACACACAGATACACATATACATTACGAAATACTAATATTACGACATAAAATATGTCGTACGTGTCATACTCGGCTATTTCTTAATAGACCTATTAATTCATATATTTCACACACACATATATATATATATATATATATGTATATATATATATATATATATATTTGATATTACATTACGAGTTGTGTCTGCAGACGTATATGACGTGATACTAACTGATATAGCAGTGCTACCCGCTCTCTGTGATGACGTCATACATCTATCACGTGGCACACGCCGCTCGCGCGTACTATTACCACATGACTAATAACCACTCTCACGTGACGGTGAGCTAATCAGTTTAACCGCGATGCTGGCGCCGCTAACCGGACTACTACAGGTAGAATCAGGTGGTCAGCGTGCACTGGTCTCGCTGCTGCAGCACTGGTCAAGCGCGTGTGCGATGCGATTAGTATAAAACAATTACGACGGCCGGCCATTGTCTGTCTGTCTCGCGTTATGTCTGTCGGTCTACCTGTAATGCGTTTATAGAATCTCTCTCTCTCTCTCTCTCGTGTGAGTGTGTGTGTATGTGATAATTACGTAATGGAGGTAAACGACTGTCTGCACCTGTGTACGCATGCCCGAATAGATGTATTTATATTGTTATAATGCAATCGCGTTGTATTTGATAATAAATACAGCTGATATATTTAGTGAACAATACGATGTGAAAGACTTGATATCTATTACCCACCTGTTATATTCTCTGTATCATCCATAGATGCACTCACACACACACACACACACACATACACACTCACACACACACACACACACACACACATACACACACACACACACACACACACTAATAAATATATAACATCAACCTATAGGTCAATAATGTCTTGTTAACGCGATAATATTGTTCTATGTTGTAGAAGTCGTGTAGCATGTAATCTTGTAGATTGTAACTGCCTGTGTGGTTCAGTGGCTAAGGCGTCAGACACGCAAGCAGTAGGACACGGGTTCGACCCTCGTCCGCACCATTAATTAATTTTATAAAATGGGTCTTAAAATATTATTTCATTTATACATAAATGATCGGCTCTCGTTAAAACCATGGATGCCTTAACACGATAGTGGCTTCGAAGGGACATTATAGCCATATATGGTTATACGTGAAAACTTCATCTAAGTTCCTGGAAGGGATGAAAGGACTCCACCACACAAAAATAACAACAATAACAACAACAATATCCCATAATGAATGAGGGTTATCCCATAATGAACTAATAACCTAAATATAACAGTTGTCACTAGAGGGTAGAGTGTAAGCTCGACATGAAGAGATAATAGTCACTATACATAGATAACAGTACATAGATAACAGCATGTACAACGGGCAACAAATCACTTACCATCTTAGCATACATGCTTAAGTGTACTTATACTTAATTCTTAAGTATACTTATGTTCCCATAATACACACACGCACACACACATATATATATATGTGTCACTATAAATTATAAAGATAATAAACATTACGGTGTCAATTGTATAGCGATGGCATGTGTCATTATTAGTGTTGTATAAGTAATGTGTGTGCGTGTGCATTCCAGAACATAAGTGTGTGTGTGTGTGTGTGTGTTTGTGTTTAATATGTTTATTTATATTCAGAATATGTACTAGTACACCGTCGTATTCTTTAAATCTTGATATCTCCATATTAGGCTATACATTATTCTTCTATTATATATATATACATATATAATATAATAATATATTATTGTATACAATAAGTATACTATAAGTAGTAACATAAATATGTTAATACATAGTTGACATTAGTAAACAGTACATATTATACACACACACATACACACACACACATACACACACACACACACACACACACGTATATTAGTGACAGAATGTGTGTGGTAGTAGCAGTGGTAGTAGCAGTGGCAGTGCTATTAAGCAGTATTCTATTGGTCTATTGATTAGATATGCCCTGCGTGCTACACACGGATAAGCTTCCCTCATGACCAATGGCTAAATCCTATTATAATAATCATTTATTCATGTCACATTCTTACGTCCACGTCTTACCACGTCTTCCACGAGAGCGCGTCGTATTCAATTGTTTATCGATGCATATATATATATATTTATATATATATACCAAAGATTTTCCGAAGGAAAGATATAACACTTACGCGAAATCGTGTAATTCGAATTTGTATACAAAATACCCTGGTGCCACCTATAGCGGGTTACTTTTAGGAACTATGCGTTGTTTATAATGTAAATTCGTATTTAACTATACACTTTTAAAATGTTAAATAATATGCTTTAAATTAATATTTATATGATGAAAACTAAGTGTTCATTACTAATATATAACAAACAAATATGATATGTATGTTTTAAATGCTATAAGTATATATTTAGTGAGTAAAAGCTAATTTATATTGCATGTAATTTAATAGAGCAATGAAAACATTGTTGTATGCAAACAGAGCCGAACCTAAATCTATTTCAGTGATTTCGATACTACTGCTAGCAGCGGTTGGGGCTATTACTAAATTACGTTGCATACATAGGGAGTGTTATATCTTTTCTTCGCAAAATCTTTGTATATACAGTAAAACTCATATATACGGAACCCTAATATAAGGAAATCATTTAGTATAATAGTTTGAATCGTAGATTTTTCTCACAGAAAAACCCCGTACTAATATCATTGTATGCTATAGCATGAAACTATAATCATTTGAGAAAATACATATATATATATATATATATATATGAATATGATAATATAAGATAAATATTGATGTATAATGTATTTATGATTGTTTTATAACTATAATATGACAAACGCCTAACCATCTTTTGAATATATTCGTATTCATATTTAAATGATTATAATAAGAAAATCATTCTTTATTATAAATACATTCCACATAGAACTGTTTTATTGTATACATTATTACTTATATACATATATATATATATATATATATATATATATATATATTATATATATATATAGATATATAAGTAAAAGTAATTAGTGTATAATTTGTAATGAATAAATTAAAATACAACCTCTAAACATATATGACTATATAAGGAACCGCTCTTTTTAATAATAAAGTAATTCGTCATCTGTCAAAAACACATTCCTTAGTGATCTGACTATATATATATATATATATATATATATATATATATATATATATTGAGAATAAATGTTATACTATAGGATATACGATATATATATCGTATACGCGTTGCAATTTTACTAACAACAGATAAACAATGTTAATTGTTTCCCTGCGCATGACAACCGACATCCACGTCGCAGTGGTGGCGCTAGTGGTAGTAGTGCGGGTAGTAATGACATCTCCATAATTAATGAGAGCGCGCGCCACTGACCACCACCGCCACCACCGCCAGCACTACTAGCGCCATCTATCGCCGCGGAAAACAATTCCCCTCGTCGCTTCTCCCCGTGATTATTGACACCGCGCGAGTCACGGGCGCATAATTACAATAGAATTCGGGTAGCCACGCCACTACGGGGGACACGTATTTGCATATATTACCAACACCCCACCCACACCCACACACCCCACCCACACCCACACACCCCACCCACACCCACACACCCCACCCACACCCACACATACATCCACACACACATACACACACATATACGTATAAATTCGATGCGTTCGTTTTAATCTAATAAAAGCCGCGCGCACATTATACGTGACAAGTTGTCACTGATAAGTCGTGTCGATAAACCGTTTAGTATGGCCTATGTCCACACTGTGTGGTGCTGTAACATGTATAATCTATCATATATATATATATATATATATATATATATATATATATTGTTATGTATGCTGTATAATTGTTATACATGACTACAGTGTACGATATGCGTAGTGGTATACAAATTGTAGTATACAATGTACACATTGTACATTGTATACTATAGATGTCATGTGTACATGTCTGCGTACGCATGTAATCTAACATGTGTATGTCGTTAGTTTTTCTAATAAATAAACCACGTGATTTACAAATATGTAATCACGCGATAGTTTTGTTTTAAACGGCCATTAATCTAGGTCAATATTTTGAATTATTCAATACCTTAATTTGTACTACCTAATGGGTTATACGAATACAACTTTCTATCGCTGAATAGCGGGCATGAACATTACAATGATATCGATGTTAGTGTCCATATCGCATATAGGCTATATCCTGGTATGGTATACCAGTTATATGTAAATGTGAGCTTCATCACTAACCAACCATTTGTGATGTAACATCAACCTATTGCGTGAGCATTCTTGTAGAGTGCGGATAGAGATGATACTACATTATATACTATCCTTAAACCTCATTACCTAACACTCCCACACTATATTACGTAACCCGCCTACATTACGCAACACCCCTACATTACGTAACACCCCTACATTACGTAATACCCCTACATTACGCAACACCCCTACATTACGTAACACCCCTACATTACGCAACACCCCTACATTACGTAACACCCCTACATTACGTAACACCCCTACATTACGTAACACCCCTACATTACGTAACCCGCCTACATTACGTAACCCGCCTACATTACGTAACCCGCCTACATTACGTAACACCCCTACACTACCCTTACCATCCCATATAGAATATACGTCGGTCTGATGCCGGAATATACGCTTGTACCGCCGAGAACATTATGGGTAACTTCACTTCAAGGAACGCTTCGTTAACTGTGAACGGTTAGTGGAAGTCGTAGGTGTGTGTGAGTGTGTGTGTGCAGGTGTGTGTGGGTATGTACTGTGTGTGTGTAGTATGGCATAGGTGTGATATCATCAATGGAATACCGGTTACAGTATAGTGTATAGGGTATGCCATCAGTAGTAACAGTTACTACAACATGAAATGCTATTATTCTAATTAATAATGTTACTAATCTTTATACTAGTTTTATCCTAATATTTGAATATAGTTTAAGTTTAATATGTATGGTCCGTTATTTTTGAAACCCCAGGTACCTGGATTTAGAATTGGTATATAGGAAAATTAACATGTAACATAATTAAAATATTAAAAATGAAGTTTTCCAAACATCTAATAGTATTAAAAATGCAAAAAAAAGAAAATAATTGATGCATATTATATAATATTTATAATCCAAGAATATTATTAAAATATTAAAAAAAAAATGCACATAAAATTATAAAAATAAATTACATATAGTAAATTTGTTAATATTTTACAAAAATTTATATTTTTTTTTATTATTCACATTCACAAAAAATGTATTTGATTTTTCATAATAATTTATAAATAATCATAATTATTTGAACCTATATAACAATTTTTGTTAATATTAATATTTATTTCTCTATATATATCACAACATTTTGTTTATTGCTTTTGAGACTTTATTTCAGGTTTAAAAGTAAAAATATATTTTTAATTCGTAAATTTATATTAAAAAATATGTTAAATTTAAATAAATTTAAATTATATATATTGAATTGAATTGAATTGAATATGAAACAACTCGTGACAAAACATTTAATGTACTTATATATATATACATAACTATACAACTCTATACAATATACAAGATAATTATATCTAAGATAGTAGGATCAGAAATAATTACAATATTCAAATAATGCCAGTTGATTTATTTTCCATTATAAGTATTATATTGATATTATGAATATCCATTAGATTCAACTAGAAATACTCTGACCAGCCATCACTAATACCTTGATTGGCTTATTGATTGATTGTGTATATTCATTAATGCATTAGGCTGGGACAGGCCACATTAAAGCCACACTCAAGTGCAGGGCAACAATAATTAAATTTATGTCCATTAATGGTGATGATTTATTTACTATAGTACTTTTAATTAATAACACTAATAATAATAATACTAATAGTATAATAAATATATAAATTTATATGAGTATCTATAATGATATTCATACTTCATTCACTATCAATAGTTAATTTAATCTTTAATGTATATCAATTGAAAACTGCATTATTATTTAACAAATATTACATCATATTTTTAAAAAGTGTTTTATATCAGCCTGACTCAGGAACTTTCACCTATATGTACTAAGCCACATTTAACCAACAAGTCATGCTTAATATTTTAATTTTTTTAAAATTTCATTAATCGCCACTAAATAAATAAATTATCCAAGCATATTTTCTATCCAAATATTATACATAATTTACTAGTATATATTATTATAGAAATATTGAAATAACAATATTATTAGTAATATTCAATCTAGTAATTCATTCTTTCTCTCTCTTTCATTTGACCTTTCACCTTATTGACCTCGCAGTTAAACCGAAGATAATACTTTTCCCTCAAGACAAGAACGTGGAGGAGAATTCTTCAGTGAAGTTTTACTGTAAAGCTAAAGGAAAGCCCCCACCTCTAATCCAGTGGTACAAACTGAAACAAATCATCACCTCTAAGTTAGTGTACCATGGAACTAAGAATAAAACCTGATGTTGTTATCATTGAGTTTATCATGTAACCACTATTTATTTTATGTAGCCTCATACAGTTCTGATTAAAGGCTTATCATATTACCCTGTATTGTTTCCCTATGGATCCTATTGTTTAACCCCATATGTTATAACTAATTATTCAATTTTACATAATGTATTAAGTATCCTGACAATTATGATATGGTGATACATATGGCTATTTTAATGATTGATTACAAATAAGCATACTAATACATATTACATTATTGAATAACATTAAATGATAAGTATGTTTGTGTTAACATCTGCAGACCCTGTTATTATGCATGCTGTAATGTGATATATAGATTACATGTTTGCATTCTAGCTTATTCTACATATAGTCATTATAATACACACTATATCATAATATAATAGTATAGTAAATAAGATACAGTAATACAATTACAATGCAATTTATTTATTGATATTTTTGAAATTAAAAAAAATTATAATTAATTTTATATATATTAAATTCTTATTAATTTAAATTATAATTATTTGATCTATATTGTTTTTAAATATATATAAATGATCATATAATATAATACTATAAGTTACAAAATATAGAATAATATTTTGTAAAGTGTATTATTAGATTAGAGAAATAGAAATAAACAATTATAATTGCCTATAGGCTTATATATTTAATTAGTCATAAATTATGTTAATTCTTTACAAACTATAACATTATTCATAATATTATGTAACGTTTTGTATTATAAATACATATATAATTTATTTTTTGTCACTATAATTGAACAGATAATAAATTTATTTAGTACTGTTAAAATTAATACTATTTTAACCTGTTAATTTTTTGGTTTTAACCTTGACTATTAACCTTGGTTCAATGCTATAAATACCCAGTATTCTAAATTAATCTAAATATTTTACTAACCTATATTATTAGTGAATATTTCTAATTATCTATATATATATATATATATATATACTTAACTTAATGTATTATTATTACTATTATTTATTAACCGTTACTAAACACATACACCTATAAACTCTGACACCTTCCCCCGCTCCACTAACAGAAGAATGTCAGTGCTTCAAGACCAGTCGATGCTCATCAAAAACGTACAACTGTCCGATGCCGGTATCTACATCTGTAAGGCTTCCAATCAATACGGGGACATCAGCGTTCCGGTGGAGCTAATCGTTAATAGTTTGTATTCGTAGAGGTCAAACTCGAGGTCAACGCTTTGCATAGGTCGATGTTGATGTTTAAATCAAGGTCAATAGTTTGTATTCGTGCAGAATTGATATAATACCATTGAAGTCGGTTTCATTGATATTCCAGTCAAACCTACTACAGTAATATTTGCCTATCATTTTTAAGTTCACTTTATAATGTAACAATATTTCCCACAAATTCTCTGGTATACAATTCTATATTACTTTTCATATAATTTATCTAGAATTTTCTAATCAAACTTATTTAGTTATAGAATTATTTGTTTAATGATGTATTTATGAATATATCGCATACAAGTTAACAGTATAGAACGGTACATTCTATATTCACTTGAGTTTTACATATGTATAATTACTATTGCTACCCTTATGTAATGGATGTAATTGTGTGTAATCATTCAGTGTATTCAATAATATAATAGTGTGCCCAAGTTGAGTATGTAGTGTAGTAGGTGGGAGGAAGTTATACTTAATCTATACTTGTATATCATTGTTTTTAGACACACATGTAATACAGCATAATACTTTGTGTGATACAAAATTGTACACACCATTTGTTATCAGCATAGCAATTTCTAATAAATAAAATAATTTAACTACACATAACATTATTTTAAAATGAAACTAAAGAAACTATATAAACCATACCTAATTATTATGTGAACTCTCCCCCTGTCCGACCTCTATTGACCTCTACGACTCCTCTCACAGCTAAACCTTCGTTCATTACGACGCCGCAAGACCGTGTCGTCAGAGTCGGTAGTGACATCACCTTCAAGTGTCAATCAACCGGCACCCCTACCCCCAGTATCATCTGGAATAGGGTCACCAATACCCACAAGGTTTACATAGGACATGTATACGTGTTATAGCTACTGTATATATAATGCCTGGGTAGGCCGTCGACGAGACAGGTAGTAGGACATGGGTTCAATTCCTGTCCGGATCATTAAAATAGTCTTAACATAATATTTAGAAGTGAACTCATATAATTTTGTATGCAATAATGATCGGATGTCATTATAAAATGGATGCTTTAACATGAGAATCGCTTCAAAGGGTCATTAGATCCATTTTGTTTTAAGTAAAAAACTTCATCCAAGTTCTTTGATTTGATGAAAGGACTCCATCAAAATATAACATAACAAAAATAAATATATATATACATATTTTATTTAATATATATGAAAGTTAGTTATATAATATTATATATTTGTTTTGAATTGAAAATATTTAAATAGCATACATTACTGCTACTATTATCATCATAGTATCGGATATTATTAATGATGATGATTATTTCATCACAGAAATATGTAGTTATAAGAGTGTATTCACATGATCTGTAAAATGTCTGCAGTGTTAAAGTTTTGCTGTGTGAAACTTGCCTTGCGAAAGTTTTCACATGATAAAACGAATATTTCTTATGTTTTATATACGTATGGCAAATATAGGAAAATTTTTATTTGTGTTGTGTGAAACCAGTATTTGTCCATTAACATATTTTATGAATCATGTGAACACCCTATATCACATTATAAATTGAAATAATATACATAAAAAGATTAATAATTATGGCTATAATAATAATTAAAGAAAAATAAATTTATAACAAATAGTATTATTATTATTGATATACTGGAATATAACGAATCACCTCTAGCGCTCTAACTGACCTCTAACCCGGCAGTTAATGCACGAAGGCTTCTCTGAAGGTCGTTTCCAGGTACGTAGGAGTGGGTACCTGATGATAAGAGATGTCCAGTATTCAGATGCAGGAGGCTGGGTGTGTCAGGCCATCAACACACACGGACAGAGTTACGCCACTGCCAAACTCACTATTATAGGTTTGTAGTATACAGCATTATAGTATATATCATAATAGTATATAGCATTATAGTATATAGCATTATAGTATATAGCATTATAGTATATAGCATCATAGTATATATCATTATAGTATACAGGTTTATAGTATATAGCATTATAGTATATAGCATCATAGTATATATCATTATAGTATACAGGTTTATAGTATATAGGTATGTAGTATATAGCTTTATAGTATATATCATTATAGTATACAGGTTTATAGTATATAGGTATGTAGTATATAGCTTTATAGTATATAGGTTTATAGAAACCCACTTTTTCACCATTATATGTTCACAGGTATCCATTTCCCCTACCCTCACTACTATTATAGGTTTATATCTGATACAGCCATCCACACACTCAAGATATAGTTTAGATATATTCATCATAATGAGGTCTTGAGTTATAAGTGGTCATTATAACATTATACAGTGCTATGTTGCCAATGTATAAATGAATTATTATTAAACTTGATTAAACTTAAATTTAACTTTATTAAAACCAATAGTTTAACTAATTATTTAACTAATTGAGTAAATAGATGTATATGCTATAGTTGTAGATCATTTAACTCTCTACAGATGTGTATTATCACTGCCCTCTTTCTATCTAATATCCTGTTAATCATCTAGTCTACATATAGTGTTATAAATGAGGTGGTTTCATCATCGATTCAATGTGTTCAATACTATTATCACTAGTGAATGATTTCAAGATTGAAAATGTTAAACATTTCTAAACTATATAATATTGATGATATACTCTTGCGCAATGAAACTCCTAGGTATATAACAACACTATATAAGTTGACCGTAATAGATATGATTTAGTACTTTTATTTACTTAATAGATTGTAATAATATCACTAGTTTAATGCTGTGACCAATGCTATACGTTATATATAACGTATACGAGACTTTTCTAATATAACATCTATAAGCAACGCCTCCATACAGCTCATATTAAATCTTAACTAGATTGATATTCTTAAATTGGTAGAATCAGCCAAGCCGAGATGTAACATGTTATGTATATAGGGGTTAGCTATAGCTGTCCTAATAGCAGTGTCCAGTACAACATTGACCTCATCATTATCACCATACACCACTACTGTCATCACACCCACAAATAACTATCATTCACCCCCCGCTCCCCCTCCTCCACCCACAAATAACTATTATTCACCCCCCCGCTCCCCCTCCTCCACCCACAGACAAAGATCCCAGACCGCCTCCTATAATACAACAAGGCCCCCAGAATCAAACACTGCCGGTGGGCAAAGTGGCATACCTCGACTGCATATCTCACGGCACCCCTCAGCCGAGTCTGTCGTGGCTCAAGGATGGCATAGCGCTTCGTATGTTCGACAGTCGCATCTCTATCACTGACACCGGCACTCTGGTGATTAAAAGTCAGTACGCACTGATAGTGGTTGTGATAATGTTCAGTGTATATGTGGTGATATCAATATCAATACATATATAATAATAATTATTATTTATTAGTGGACTATATTCTTATTATATGCACCAGGTACAGTTTGTGCATATATATCAACATCTATATTGCTAGTAAATAATATTATATCGTACACTAATAGTAAGGCAACGTAACGTTTCTAATAGTAGTGGTAAGCAGTTTATGTCATATTCACGTTGTAATAATATATATATATGTCTAAATGAGAATTTGAAATCTACTAATTTAATTAAATGTAAGAAATTTAATCCTGTAAAAGTATTACTTAATCAGCGATAGATTCAATAATTCGTTCATTTCTACTAAAGTCGTGCGCCGAATTACTTAATAAATAATCGATCTACTACTACCGCTACTGCTGCCAATATGTGTATCGAAATGTAATCTAATTAAATCTGTCGTAAATCAATGCACGATTTAGCACTCCCATTTCGATTTAATGGGAAAAGTCTCGAGCTCACCCGCCCACATGGATCAATAGTTTGATTGACGGATATGCCCCGCCCCCGATTACCTAGGGATTAAGTTCATCTCTTGCTCTGTAGGCTTTCCTAGAGATTTATGCAAATTAATAATAATACTCTCTGTTTGGTCTCTCCTTTATTAATAACAATCACTCATGCAATATATACACATATATATATGTATATATATATATATATATATATATATATATATATATATATATATATATATATATATATATATTGAATAGTTTATGTGACATTTGACATGACAAGTACTATTTCATTAATTTAACATGATTATTTATGAATATTTATGAGCGTGACATTGTGATTATATTTGAAATGTTGATAATTAAAAATACAACAAATATTACCACTAGGTGGCAATCGTTGTTATCGTTGTTAAACTGACATGCTCTGTACACCTGATGACAATGGCAATCCATCATATCAAATTATTTAACAAAATAAAATAATTAATTTTAATATAATAGTCGATGCATATATATATATATATATAACCTATCAATGTAATAATATAAATTAATTATATTGATATTTTTATTAATCATTGTTTTATATATATATTACATATATATATATATATATATATATATATATATATTATACAATATCAATATTATATTAGATGGATTATAAATATTAATATTATATCTTTATATTATTACTCCTAAATATAATGTCAAAAATAATGTCAATAAATGGAAATACTAATCTTCTAATAATTGAGATATACAAATTTGCTTAAGTGCAATATCTTTCTTTCGAAAATCTTTGATAATACTAATAATAATAATATTTATTAGAAATGTTGTATTTATAATATTATAATAAATATAAATAAAAATAAATATAAGTCAATATCTTTTTCCTTCTAAATGTCTAAAGTTAATATATAAATATTGTCTATTGATTACATAAGAGAATACACATCCATAAACACATATATACATATATAATATTATTTTACATTAAAATTAAATCCAACAATATAGATGTTATAATCTTTACTAAAGAATATAAAACCTAACAATATTTAATCTAAAATTAAGTATAAAGCTATCAAGATGAACCATTATTATTAGTCGTTATATATACATTTATAATTTATTGCCATGTAAGGCTGTAAGTTTAGTGATATTTATATGTATGGGACAATCTTATTAAAGTTTGCATACTCTTTTAATAGTGAAATATATTCTTATTAATGAAATATATAATTTCCCTATTTTTGAAATAAGAAATTATACTAAGATATGGTCATTCTAAATATACAGGTATGTCTATACTATTCAGTACGAATATAAGTATAAGCATGCCATTGGCAATATTTCTTATAGTTTTGTGTAACGGAAAGTTGACATTCCAATAATTATCAATTATTATAGTATATAATTAATATTCTTATATGGAACACCTATCATTCTCTATCCCAGAGTTAAATTATGGGAGATTGAGACTGTATAGATATTCTAATCTTTTTACTTTGGTACAGAGCAATGTAAATATAGAATTTATATCATTTACTCAATAAAAAGTATTAATATAAAGAAATTATATCTAGAAGTCTAGTTTATTGTATTTGACATTGTGTACCACTATCTAATCGCACTTCCTCTGACAACTCTCTCTCTCTGTCTCCTTCTCTAACCACTCTCTTTCTCTCTCTAACCATTCTCTCCTGCTGACCACTAAGGTTTAAAGCTAAAGGACAGAGGCTACTACACCTGCGAGGCTACCAGTGTCACTGGACAAACATCGCAGTCGGCAGCTCTACAAGTCGAAGGTAACACCATACCTACATTGTAATTAGAAGTAAAGTGTTATTAGCGTTATGATTATTATATACCGTTGTAAGACATTATACTGCTTGTAACACAGTTTGTAATCCACTCATTTCAGATAATATCAAGATCATACTGATTTCTATTACATGTATATCTTTATTTAATAATAATCAATGGAATATTCTAAACCATCATCATTAGTAATGTAATAGAATAATTGAATCTTAACTTTATTTCATAATTATTAAATAACTAATTTTAAACTATAATAATAGAATAACTGATTTTTAAATATAGTTATTATATAACTAATTTTCATCTAATAATTAAATATTAAACATATTTAACTTTTGCGATGCGTAGAAACCACAAATCCGAAGATAATATTCCACCGCACCCCGAAACCGTCCACATTCCCGGGTCGTCCGTCTAATCTGATGGTACTCGACATCACGAACACATCGGTGTTGTTGTCGTGGTCAGCTCACAATAACAACGGCGCCTCGCCGGTCAAGAACTTCATGGTCGAGTACTTTAGTTTCGAAACCGGACAGGTCAGTGAGAGAGATTGTTTTAATGCTTTTGTTAGTTTTCTTTGAAGTTAGGTACTGTTTCACCTATAATAACTCCATATAGTCATTCCATATTTAATAACAAAAATTAATAAAATTAGATTAGATTAGATAAAGTATATATTTTTTTTTAAACTTATAACAATTCAGTAAATGATATAAAAAATAAAAAAATATAGGAATTTACTGATTGAAAAGTATCTAACTAATTGTAATCATAAATATTCCAGAGAATAATATGTTAACTCTGACCACTGCCATGATTATGGGTATAGATTATCACATTATGGGATGAGTGGGAATTATGAGTTAGGCTATTAGAAATTGTGAAATTTACATAAGTTTATTAGGGTATGACATTTTATTTGAGTTTTAAACATTTTTTCCTTTTTTTTACAATTAATAATAAATTATTATTTTTGATATATTATTTTAGATTTGTAGAACATTTTTAAAATAATTTAGAAATGTAAGAACTTTCAATAAATTATCCAACCTAATATGATATCCAATATAATATGTCAAACATGATTGACATTTAAAATAGAATAGATTAAGTGAATATATATATCCACACATACACTATGTGTATTTTGTTATTTTATATTTTTGTTTACACAATAGAGAACGTCCAATGAAATTTGTGTGTATAAATAAACATTCATTCATTCATATATCGATGTAACATCCTCAGAACTGGATAGTCGCGAGTGACACGATCAAGGTCAAACGGTACAGAGTTCATAACCTTGAACCCGACATTAGTTACATCTTCCTCGTGAGAGCTATGAACAACCACGGCTCATCCCTGCCCAGTGTTGTTAGCTCTCCTGCAAGAACTAAAGGTTATCCTACACACATCACATATTACCTAGTATTTAACATGGCATTACTGTTACTAATTAAAACATATTTAATATAATAATTACTACTACTAAAAATTAATATTTTATACATATTCATTAATATTATTAATTACTACTAATAATAATTAATATATAATACATATGTATTACTAATATTAATTATTTGTATATATAAATATTAATCTTATATAATATGTATGAAATATTTATTCTTTATTATATATCTATCTATAGAGATTTTTTTTTAATCAGTCATTTTATTAATATATAAAGAGATTAATCTCAATTAGTCTCTTATTAATTTTTAAAATCTAAATTATATATTTATTTAATAATATAATAATTATATATATTCCCAACTTGATAAAATACTACTGTAAATTATATATAAATTATATAATGTGGTAAAATTACGAATTAATATATTAATATATATATATTTTAAATATTTACTATTAAGGATTATGTTAAAACGTAATATAAATACTGAGGCCCTATATATAAATAGTGATACATTATTGCATTATTGCACCTCGTTAGCAACACTTATTTACACATAAACACTCGTGAATAGGAGGAGTTCCGTTCGTTTTAGCAAAGTTTGAACCCAGGGTCGTACGCAGGATATTGAATACAAACATATTGATATATTTCAATGTGGAGAGTAGAAGTATTAGCCACGATTCCATTAAGATAAACTGGCACGTTAGTCTATATACGATAACATCATTAGTATGCAATATTACTAAATAAATAGGTATTTCTATATATGCTTTAGAAATAACATCAATTTATTTATCAATTTATCATATTTTTAATCTTTTAAAGTCTATACAAATTCGGATGATCCTTTATTCATAGTCGATACTTTTGCGATCATTATATAAAATCACTATTTTTCAAATTTAACCTCATATTACCATCAACTGCGCCAGTAGAGAGTTATTTAGTGTTGTAGAGTAAATATCAATAATCGTAAGCGAAATAAATTAGACGATAATAATTTTGAATGTTTAGTTATTTAAAATAGTAGGTATTAATATAGTAATATATATATATATATATATTTGTTTTCATTATAACTACACGTATTTTGTAATTATGATCAGCGATAACTATCAATATTATTATCAAAGTTCACTATCGTGATCTTGTTTCCGTTGCTCCAAATTCTAACGATCACAATAATGATCGAGCCTTTTACTACAGGGATCAACGATCATGCCCATCACTGCTAACACTATTACTATGTTACTAACACTACTGATATGTAACATTATTCCTACCTGATGTAGATATCGCAGCATAAAGATTACATCGAAGGCATCTACATTTATATTCACGAAATGTCGATAGAGACAGCAAATCTGCGAGTATTCGATATTTGTTAGTACCTTAATACCCATTATTACCACTAATACTATTATAACTACTACTAATACAATCATAATTACCATTACCACTACAACTGCTATAAAATCTAAACTCTTTCTGAAATTATTATAAGTTGTGAAACTTCAGATTTATCATCGAATAGGCAGATTATAAATATACATATTTAAAAAACCAATTATATTAAATATATTAAATAAATTTATATATTTTTAAAATATTTCAATTTTCAATAATTATCATAATCAAACTTTCTTCATTGATAATTTCTATATGATAATTAGTTATTAAATATATAACTACGACTAATAGACTTATAAGTAATCCTATTCATGCTAGTGTATGTAAGTTTTACTGTACACCTCACAGCTAAATCTATAAAGATCTACGAAATGCGTAATAATTCGTATGAGATCCACGACCTACGCCCCGAGACCTATTACGACATCAGATTGAGGCCGTTCTATAGGAACATCGTAGGAGAGATTTCATCCAAAGTACGCATCCGTACCTTGAATACAGGTTATTAGTAGTGTTATTAGTAGTGTTATTAGCAGTGTTATTAGTAGTGTTGATAATGGTAGCATGCGATTAGGTTATAGTAATTATGAAGGTGTAATACTCATAATAATAATGATAATGATAATAATAATGATAATGATAAATGTTTATTACCTCATGTCTGGTTTGATAAATATAATTAATTATCTATGCTAAGTTAACATTAATATAGCTTGCACCTTATTGTATAGACCACTAATCATAACACCCCCCCCCCCACCGACCTCACTACCAACCCTACACAGTCCCGAGATACTCCCCCAAGATACTATCGGCTAAGATGTCCGGCTCAGGTCGGCTACTGCTGGTGTGGTCGTACCACTCGGGCAACTCGGCTCAAACGGATGGCTTCAAGATCTACCTTCGAGGCAACACCACTCGCTACAATCGGGTGGTCACCTTGACCGATGCGTCCACTCGTAGCTATGCAGTCAACGGTCTTCACGCAGCTATGAACTATCAACTTCAGATGCTCGCCTATAATGCTAGAGGACATGGGCTGCGGTCTCAAGCTCTTATACTAGGTATGGGGTAACTAGGGGTGTACTAGGGGTATACTAGGTATGGGGTAACTAGGGGTGTACTTGGTATGTTATAGCTAGGGGTGTACTAAGTATGGGGTAACTAGGGGTGTACTAGGGGTATACTAGGTATGGGGTAACTAGGGGTGTACTATGGGTGTACTAGGTATGCTGTATCTAGGGGTGTACTAGGTATGTTATAGCTAGGGGTGTACTAAGTATGGGGTAACTAGGGGTGTACTAGGGGTATACTAGGTATGGGGTAACTAGGGGTGTACTATGGGTGTACTAGGTATGCTGTATCTAGGGGTGTACTAGGTATGTTATAGCTAGGGGTGTACTAAGTATGGGGTAACTAGGGGTGTACTAGGGGTATACTAGGTATGGGGTAACTAGGGGTGTACTTGGTATGGGGTAACTAGGGGTGTACTTGGTATGCTGTAACTAGAGGTATAATATAAGCTAGTAATCAGTTAAATGATATAATAATAAACTAAAAGGTTCGAAAAAAGTTAATATTAAATTATTAATCAATTTAAACTTGGAAATATATTGTGTTATATATATTGTGTTATATAATTTTTTATAACTAACAGTCTTATTCTAATTTATAATGTTAAGCAATACCTCCAATTTACACCCATATTAGGCAGTATAGTTCTTTATAATAGATAATCCCAACATACACTAGTACATAATGGTTACTACTACCATATTAGGTAATATAGTTCTTTATGTTAGATAACCCCAACATACACTAGTACATAATGGTTACTACTACCATATTAGGCAATATAGTTCTTTATGTTAGATAACTCCAACATAAACTAGTACATAATGGTTACTACTACCATATTAGGTAATATAGTTCTTTATGTTAGATAACCCCAACATACACTAGTACATAATGGTTACTACTACCATATTAGGTAATATAGTTCTTTATGTTAGATAACCCCAACATACACTAGTACATAATGGTTACTACTACCATATTAGGCAATATAGTTCTTTATGTTAGATAACTCCAACATAAACTAGTACATAATGGTTACTACTACCATATTAGGTAATATAGTTCCGGTACGGGTAAGAGAAGGGTTACTGTCCGAGACGTGGTTCGTGACTATGCTGGTGATCTTGGCGGCGGCCATAACCTTACTATCATTGTGCGTGCTGTTCGTGTGCTTCTATAGGTCGCGTAAAGGTCGTTGTAAGAAGGAGGCGGCTGCCGCTGCCTACAAAGACAATGAGAATAGGTTAGGGTAGTCAGCGGGTAATGTCTTCTGCAGATAATGTGGTGAGTCATAGTTTAATGGTAATTCACATATAGGTACAATGTTACAAGTTACAGTGAGGTATAGTGAAATATAGATAAACATTTATGTTTATAAATACATTGAATATTATGCATAAATGATATAGTAATATAATCGGCTATTTGTAAAAATTGGATTTCAGAAAATATTTCAAATAATAGATATATAATTAAAATCAATATATATATATATATATATATATATATATATATATATTATTACATTAGTACACTAAAATGTATATATATAATATAATAGAATATTATTGAGATTTTAATTTCATTTTGAATTACATTTTTTTATATTTCATTTTATTAATTTCCTTTATAAATATTATTATATATATATATATATATATATATATATATATATATATATATATTTATGTACATATCATTCAGGATCATAAATAGAATTGGGACCTATGATAATACTCCTTCTTTTGAGAAGAACACAGCTCCAAATGGTTTGTACGTTTAAATTATTCATATTCATATATATATAAAATTATATATGTATAAAATTAGTTTTGTAATGCATTTCCCTGAAAAGTAATGTAGGTATTATTATTAAATAAATACTTAGTATATTAGTAAATAATAAATTAGATATTTTTTAAAAATAATATCAATTAATGTTACAATTTTTACACATACAATTTCATTAATCTCAACACTGTATAATATCTATATGACAAATTCTTGCATTGAATAATTATCTTCATTTGTATTTATTTAAATGTATACAGACATTATGTAATTTAGGAAAATGATTTTTGTCATCGAAAATGCACATAAAATATGAACTATAATAAATATAGAAGTAAATTATAATGCCCTAAATCATAGAATATAAGACAAATGAAAGTGAAATTATTATATATAAATTCCGTCATTATTATAATTATAATATATTATAATTTATTAATAATGATACTAATTATAATAAATTATAATAAATTAAATTATTGTAATTATTATAATATGATAATAATGATAACAATGATAAAAATGAGAATAAATCCTAAAAATTGTATTCTCTCATTCAGATGCGATGCATTTCCCGGGAGACACCCAGAGAACCCTAGTGGCCCCGTTATCGAACATTCACCAACCCTACGGCATGGTGCCGCCCCCCGCCACTCAAACGCTGTACTCACCGACCACGCCCCCTGTCGACTCTTACGGTCAAAACACCCTACTGGGCGGCAGGGGTAGTGGATATACCATGGATATGAAACGTGACCCCGTCTATAATACTCCTGATATACAGAAACCTTGTTACGGGTTTGTACCACTGAGTTACTACCATATTAGACAGTATAGTTCTTTATTATAGATAACCCCAATTTATTCTAGTAGATAATGGTTACTACTACTATATTAGACAATATAGTTCCGGTACGGGTAAGAGAAGGGTTACTGTCCATGGATCGAGCTTGTAATTCTATTATCATGTATTACTGCATATTAATTGATTTTTTATTTAAGCAAACATATAGTCAAAATAAATAGTCGAAAGTATAAATATTTGCTAACGATAACATACGTTATTTAAATAAACAAATAATACAACATTTTTAAAATTAAGAAATTGTTTTAGTTCAGTTCAAAATAATAGAATATAGTGGATAATATTATAGTAGTTTGGAAGCATTCTAAAATCATGTCCTTTATAAAACTAAATGTGAATACATTATTTTATATTGACTACCTGATTTATTTAAATATATTAATTATGTAATATTAAAATATTGTTATAATGAAAAACAATATAATAATATTTCGATACAATTATAGTATATTATCAAGTATATATACTAATATATAACTAATGTATATTAAAATATTACAATATTACCAAGTACGTCTGTTTAAATATGTTTGGAGAATTTTCTTTTATGATTGAATTTTTTAAATATTAAAATCAATGTTAACTAATTTTTTTTAAATTAATTTAATATGATTAAATTATTATATATTGTAAACCAAATTAATTATTTAGAATATTTACACAAATAGTATTCACTTTTTTTTTAATTGAAACTGAATTTATCATTAAATTGATATTTTAATAACATTTTTACTAAAAAGTATAAATTAAAAGTAAATACAAATTAAAGAAATACAAATTTAAAAAAATGAATGCTTTTTACTTCGAAAAGTAATCAATATTTCTGGTTTCTTTTACACTAGAAAATATATAATTGATATTTTAATAACATTTTTACTAAAAAGTACAAATTAAAAGTAAATACAAATTAAAGAAATACAAATTTAAAAAAATGAATGCTTTTTACTTCGAAAAGTAATCAATATTTCTGGTTTCTTTTACACTAGAAAATATATATTTCGGATTACAAGTTATCAATGAATATAATAATATAATACTATTATATATATATAATACTAGCATATATAATACTATTATAACACTTCTTATTATATCTTACTCATAGCATAACACTATCATAACACTATCATAATATTAATATAAACCTTTATATATAAATCTGTCTCTTGGTATAGATTAATATCTATTGATTTAACAAGGCTTATTAATAATCCTCCAATGATCCTCCTTAGTAGAATCTCTATATATCGATGTCATGTATTCATAATAATATTATATAATACTTACATATAATACTTGTACATAACACAATTTCATTACCCACAGACACAATCAACAAACCCCTGCCTACGCCACCACAACGCTGATATCAGACCCTCAACCATACCACCCGGGTCTAGTGTACAACAACACCGCCATGACACCGATGACCTCTAATCATCAACTCATGGAAAGGTCGTGGGGTAACGACAGCAGCGGCGAAGAAGGAGCGGCCAGGGATTACATTCCTCGCGAACTAGCGGTGGAAAGTGATTACGAAGGTATTAATAATGGTTAGGGGTGTGTCTTAGCTGTTGATTGACACCTAATTAGAATTAAACCCCTCATCATTCATAATTAGTTGTGAATGTAGAAGATAAATCTCATTGAATTAAGAATATCTAAATATTTTCTACCTTTAAATTTGAACAAATATTATTTACAATGATGAGGTTGATATTTGACACGATTATTTAACTTTCTACTGGTTGGCAGAAGCTGAAAGAGAACCAATGATAACAGACCAAAGTTATGTGCATGAACCACTGGCAGCTTTATTTCTACCACCGCCCCCATTGGCCGAACCGCCCATTATTCGACCGATACAAATGCCTTACACTCGAAGATCTGTAGATAGAAATGGTATAGTATGCGTGTATGTGTGTGATATATAAATGCTGATGTGTATGTGCAATATCTATAACTATAATACCTATCTCTATAATGTGGATATCTATGATGTCTACTAATACATATGTAATTCCATAATGTTTATGTGTATGAGCATAGCCTATGTTTATCATGTGTATGTATATGAACGTAGCCTGTGTATATCATAACTACTGTGGGCTATGCGTACGTAATGCCTCGACTATATGTTAACACTACCCTACCCTGTTAACAGTTTCTCTATCTCGTAAGCGTACAAACTCTGGATCGTCCAATCATCATCACCTGTCAAATGATTCGGCTCACAGTGTTCCTACTCCACCGCAGAGACATAATTATCGACTTCCTTTACAGTTAGTAGTAGCTGTATTATCGGTAACGGTTGTCGTGGTGGAGGAAACCTATAAACCTTGTTTAGACTCTTTTTGAGTATAACATAATAAAGTAATGCATATATATATATAAGCAGGTAGGTTATGGTGATATGCGATATGGATTAGTACTAGTAGTGCAATATTGTGTATTATTAATGTACAAGATATTATGGGAGGGATGTGTTAATGGGAATATAAATTCTGTTTAGTATTTGGACATATTATAAATAAGAAGTAAATGCTGTTGAATAATAACTGTAAGTCTTATAGTTTGACATTTTAGCAGGACAGTTGAATGTATCTTGTTGTCAATATTAATAGTTATATGATCACTTGTATATACATGTTTATCTATATATATATAAATGATTATAAATTTTTAAATAAAATCTTTTGTTAACATTTTCTAATAGATTTTATATAAAAAATAATAAAATAAACTTCCATCAACAAATATTTACATAAAGATTAGAACACGTACAACTAACATATAATTAATTGTATTTACAAAGATAATAGAACGTCTATTTCACAGCGATAAGGACATGTCGCATCCATACGACAACGAAACCGACAACTTAATGTCTAGTTACGACGACGACCTTGGCAGTAATGTTTGCGATGCCGACAGCGTTGCTAATGGTTAGCATGATTATCTCATCATCACTATCGCTACTGTTGTTATAACCCCATAAATGTCTAGCAATAATAATTAATAGTTTTCTGTTTAATTGTGTATAGAAAACATCGGCTATTTATAAAACCCGAATTCCTTAACATGGAAGAATATTCGAAATGACATTATAGCCATATGGTTATAAGTATAAAATTCATCTTAAAAAATGAATAGAATGAAAAGACTCGACTAAATTAACAATAAATTTCATGTTTCTAATTGATACTACAGTATGATCAGCTCAAGTCGGGTACTTAATATACTTTATCTGACTACATATCCCCAATATAAACACCATTACCAGTACCCCTGCATTACAGTTACCCTACATCACCCACTCTCCCTTTAACCGATGCTAGTCCAATAAGCCCCACCCCCCCCCGCTATTGTAGCAGCCATGCGCTCGTCTTGGACCGATGCCGACACCACTCTAGAAGTATCGCGAGCTGCCACCACTAGGGGTCGCTACGATATCTACTACTCCTCGTCCTCCTCCTCCTCGTTGAGCTGCACCTCTATGGCAGAGTTTCACGCGGAACAAGACTTCGCCGAGGCTGTGGTCAGAGCCGCGGAAAGAGACGGTCTTACAGTGATTGACGGGGCGGTCATCGATCCCACCACCCCCGCCAAACAACACAAACGTAAGTTTTTACAGTTACTCATAGATACTTACTTACTTACTTATGTCGAATTTTCATTCGACCTGATTTCCTTTTTTTTTTTCAGTCTTCTCTGTCATGATATACTTATAGATAGGTAGATATAAAGTGTATCATAATGAAAATAAGTAAAATTAAACCAAAATACAACATTTAAAAGTATTAAAAAGTTGTATTAATAAATAAATAATTGATTTATAAAGCTTTTTAAGGGCATGTACACTAGACTAAATCTCTGATTTTCATCCATTAACTTTTCGGAATTATTAAATATATTTGTGAATAATTGTTTGGAAATTTATTATAAATATAATATTAATTATTATTAAGTAATACAATGTATTTAATATTTATAATTGTTTATTTATCTATAATTACCCAGGTACTTATACCTAAATCTGATAATAATAATATAACAAATTTATAGTATACATAATCGAATTCATATTCATAAAATTTATACATATATATACATATTTATACATATATATATATACATAATAACACTAGATAATGTATATTTACTTTGCGAGATCTATCCATAATTATATACGAGAAATTGGACAATAAACAGATCACCAGAAATTATATATAAATATATAAATTATATATATATATATATATACAACAAGGTATTATAAAGTAACCATGTTAATGAACATGGCGGTTTTTATTAAGTAGATATTACAATTTGTTTATTTCATTAGATTTCATAATAATTCATTAATATACAGCTCATGTCAAATTAACTTTTAATTTTTATAAATTTTATAATATAAAATGTAATGAGCTTATAGTAATTAGTTATATTTAATTAACTCTGTAATTTAATCTAATTTACTTTAAGAATATAAAATAATTTATTATTATTAATAATAAAATATTTTAATTTCAATCATGATATTTTCTTATTTATTAAAAAAATGTTCATTATTTATGTTTGGATGTTTACTATTTATGTTTATATTTAATTTATAAGCAAATTATATATTTAATAACTAATTATATTTTTTATTGCACAAATAGTGAAAAAGAGATTACAGAAAAGACCGACTTCTCCTTATAGTACAGATAGCAACTTTAGTAATTTGACATCGGATAAAAGATTAATCAATGTTAGATTTTTTAAATAATTAATTATATTTATTATATGCAAATTATAATTTAATCAATAATTATTAATAATACAAATATAAATTGTTTTTTTTTGTTATAATAAAATTAAATATTCTATTTTTAAAAGGCTTTAAAATAAGACTAATCTTTTCTATTGTATACACTATATACTATAATTATTATTAATAAAGAATATAAATAACATATATATAAATAACATACATTTCAACCTTATTAAACAATTGATTATGAATTTAAATTAATATAATATTAATATAATATATATATATATATATAAAATAACAAATATTTATAAAATATATTTAATATATTATTTTATATATATATAATAATTATTAATAACTTTTAACAATAATTTAAAATTTGTATTAATAAATATTTAAAATCAGCAGAAAGAACATAAAAATAGTCCACAGAATCAAAGACCAGAAATTAAAACTAAACCTTTATTTAACAAAGATTCTAGAAGTAATCCTTTACATGCTTTTGATACTCGTAATGTTAGTATATATAATAATGTAATACTATTTAACTCATTAATTACCCATATACTCTTTATTCCGACAGACGCCAATTGTATGAGTTTGATTCGAACACAAATATACAGCAGGGTTTATCATATTACCTCTTAATATAGCAACTAATACCTTTACAAAAAATACTACTACTACTACTACTTTTACTACAACTGCAATTGCTACTCTTACTGATACTACTACTACTGCCACTACCACTACTACGATTACAATTATTATTTAGTGATATTTTACGATGACCACATAAGTGAAGTGAGAGAGTGTTATCATCTTCAGCTTCACAAGGCGGAACACCACAAAGTGTTCACCATCAAAAGACGTACACGCCCACGGAATAAGCCACACCTCTATTATTATGCAATCCGTCGAGATAGCTAGGCCCCGCCCCCCCCATCCCTCTCCGTATATTGTATTATTATATTTATAGCGATCAATGGAGCATTGTTGCTACTTGTATTTTTGAAACACCGCCACCACCACCAACCACACCGGGCCACATTCAAACTCCCACACGTACACACCAACATACACACAAACACACAGTCATCTTATTTTGTACAGATTTAAACATCTGAAGTAATTATTCGACTCGCTCGAGTCACCATTTACCCTCATGTTGTATATAATAACCACTATTACATAGTATTGTATTCATATGATATTTATAATAAATAATTTACAATTTTTAATACGTTTATTCAATACAGTATATCACACTATTTAATACATAAATAACATACGAATATCATTACAATACTAAACAATATATAAAAATTATAATAAAATGGTTATCTAATAGTATTTTTTATATATATAACTGAATCTATAATATAAATAAATAATCCTTTAGATTAAACTGGAGCATGTGTGATGTCAATGCTTAGTACATTCCCCTTTACTCTTGTATTCTTCCTTATCACCTATGATAATCTATTAAATAATATAATAAGCTGATTGGATTTATAAATATGATATATGAACATTATAAATATATATATATATATATATGAAGGAATGAGATATAAGAAAATTACCAGTAAAAAATATAGATTAATAAGAATATAATAGATTATTAATAAAAATAGATTGAGAAAAGTTCTTGAGAAAGTTGAGGTGATTAGTAATAATACAAATATTAAATAAGACACAATAGCAAAATTAAGATTAGAATAAATCAATTATATTATAAACTAATATGTTATTATATTAACAGTATAGTATAGTTATATATATAGTTATATTATTTAAGAAGAATTAGTATTTATGTTTTACAATTTTAATAAATATATACGTTAAATAATAAATATAATAAATATATCCTAAAAATTAGGATTAAAATAATTAATTATATTATAAATTAATGGGTAATTTATTAATAAATATATACGTTAATTCCCGATAAGACGGATATGCAAAGGACAATGAATTGTGTCCTTGCATATATGCACATTCTTGTATTATATAATATAGCGTATATATTTTAAATTATGTGTAGTTAAAAATATATAAATATCAATATAACCCTATTATCTATTATAAAAGTATGTAATATATATAATTAATAAGTATTATATATAATACTATGAAATACTTTATAAAAATTATATTAAAAAATAGAATATGATAAAAATACTATTTGAATATGAATTTATAATTATTATTCTATTAATATAACATGCATAATGGTCTAATATCCATATACATATAACAACCATGTATAATATGCTCTTTAATGTTTTCTTTATAGATGTGACTTGCTGACCTACAATCTCATATATTATTGATAAACTCTACTAATCTGTTATTATAAGATTAACATATAAGGTATTACAAATTTATTAATGATATCAATTTATAAATTAAATATATGATTTTAGATCTATGTACAATAGAAGCTACTCAACCACATCAAGGTATCATACGAATGAGTAGATTTCGATTTATCTATTAATAGGTATATTAATCTATTAATAGATAATACTGGGATTTCAACCTAAAGCGCTGTTCACATTAGCAATCTATTCCAGCAATTTCGTAGCAGAATTATTAAGAATTGTTAAAATGTAAGTCTATATTTTTTCTGCGATTATTGCAAAATATTCTAATCCGAATTTATTCTAGTTTTTGTGACAAGTATATTTACGAGTATTAATGCAATTAAGATTAAGTTATTTAAGCGTTTACGATCATTTAATTAATAATTAATTAATAACAAATAATAATTAAATAATAATTATAATTATAATATAAAATTCCTTATTATGAATATTGCCACTTTATAAATACTTAATGAACCACAATATGTATGTATGTATGTATGTATTTTTAAGTATTCTACTGCGAAAATAGATTTCTCAGTGAACACCCTAAAATTGATACCGCTAAGGTATTTTGAAACTGGAATTCTTAAGAATTCTACTGCTAGATTGATAGAATAGATTGCTTATGTGAACAGCGCTTAAGAAAATATATTACAAATCCATTGATTTGAAGACATAATAAATTGACATTTGATCTCGAGACAGAGTAGGAAAAAATGGGAGAGTTTATTCGAAACTCACTTGTATGCATGAAGAAATGAAGTTACATGACTTATATATATATATATATAATTCATACATATTTAAGTGTGGCAGTCACTCATGTAATACATGAAGGTGAATGGTGGATGGTTATTTCGGATAACAAAGAAAACCTAGGAACAATAACAACTGAATCATGATATGATGGTTTAGATGTGATCTGAAATACACAGGAAAAACATACACTATTATCAACAAAAAACTAGAACTGGAAAAAAATTATTATAAAATTAAATTATATATATTGTTATTGTTATTTTTATTTTTATTTGGTGGAGTCCTTTCATCCCATCCAGGAACTTAGATGAAGTTTTCACTTATAACCATATATGGCTCTAATGTCCCTTAGAAGCCGCTCTCATGTTAAGGCATCCATGGTTTTAACGAGAGCCATTATATATATATAATGGGCGACAATAACAGAAAATATAATATATTATTTTGAAGCCCTTTAGCAAAACAATGTATAGGGTCAACAAATAATAGTGGGTGCAATTTCCCACAAAATATCCATTAATAAGGCACTAAATACACTAAAAAAATACGCTAGACTTACGATACCGAAAACAAGGTTAATTAGTTTATAATTTAAAGTAAAGTTATTGTCCAAGAAGAACTAATTTTCGTGAAAATTGTAATATTATTGTCTTGATATTCCTACACAATTAAAGGATATTGCTCCGGTGGAGACTGTGTATTGGAAGCTGCCTGCTATGTCTCCCACCAAATGTAACCCAATCAAAAGATCAATCGCGAGATAAAACTCTGAAGCATATGTAACGGATGACAACCCGGAGTTAAATATAACTAGTTATTATTAAAGCATAATTTAAATAAGGATTCCCCTTAAAAAGAATGCACAAAATAAGTACCGTCGAACAGGTTGATCTTTATCAAGTAGTTTTCGTATATTATGAAGTCATCATTTAGTTCAACCATGCCGGATCCAAATGAATTAACTACAGTATTAACTACAATATTAACTATGCTACAGGCATTATATTTCCGATTTTAACACTTAATGTATCAAAACAATTATACATACATATAAACTATATAGGATATATATATATATATATATATATATAAACTACAAAATAATATTTATATAATATTTAAGTTACATATTTAGTATATTTAATATAGAATACGATAAATTATGTTAAAAATATACCCCAACATATTACATAGAATTCTTAATTCAGAAATAGATCAAACACCTATTTCTTAAAAATATGCTCAAACCTATTACCTAGAATTCTATATATCAGTAATAGTCACAAACCTATTAACTAAATAATATGCTCCAACCTATTACCATACTATTAAACATAGAGGTAATAGGAAGAATCCTATTTCCATTTAGGCATATTCTAATAAAAATGTACTTGAAAGTTTGTTTCATTCAATATGAAAATTAAATGCCATGTCACAATATTTTAAAGAAGAACTATAAAGTTTTCATCAAATTTAAATAATTTGTATTTAATTAATATATATATAACTGAAGAATAAATGTATGTCATGTATCTTCAACAGTAGATAAACTCATTAGGGTGGCTCGTCAGTCATTAAATATGTGGGTTCAGTAAAAACTATAAACATATAATATATATAAATAGTAGTATAACAACTACACATTGTGTTATATTTAATTTAGTTGTCAATTTGATGTTTAATAATATTTTATAGTAAAAAATACTCGTTTTTAACAATATTAAAGCGCTTGCATTGCATTTATGTATACCTTGACAACTAATTAATTTAAATAATTTTCTTATTTAATTATATATTTAAGAGACTTAGGTATGTTTAAATCTAAATATGGATCACACAAACTCAGTAGAAAAACACTGCCTACATACACCTAACTATATATGCATTTTCTATATATTTTTATTGGAAATAAAAAAAAGGCTTTAAAACAAACTTGCGATGAATTAATTGATAAAGCATAAAGAAAATAATGAAAGGCAATAGAATACGATTTGATTTAGAAAAGCTTAATAACCAAATAACAATTGAGTCATATATAAATATCCTACAAACCGAACTAAATAATATAGACATTCTTAACAAAGGTACAACGATGATATACAAAATGGTAGAGACAAGTATTATATCTGCCACCTCCGAAACAATAGGAAAACACAGACCAAAGGAACAAGCTTGGATTACTAATGAACTTCTAGACCTCTGTGATGAAAGGCGTACATTGAAATCAACTTTAAAAGCAGATCTAAGCCGGAGAAATGAATATAATACATTGAATGCAATGTTGAGAAGAATGATGAACAAGACTAAAGAATAATGGATACAAGAATAATGCAATTCTATAAATGAAGATTTGTCAAGAAACCGATAGAATAAAAGGGCCTATAAAATAGTAATAATGCTCACTAAACCAAATCATATGATGATTATCTTTGATAAAAATTATAAACAATTGGTGGACAACGGACTAATGAGAAGGTGGACCGAATACTGCAATGAACTATACAACTACCACATAAAGATAATTGAAGAACTAATTAAAGACACAACAACATCCCAATATGATATTTCACTACCTATACTAAAAGCAGAAGTAAGAAATGCTATCAACACTGATAAATGTAAAAGCTCCTGGGATTGATAATATACCCGGTGAACTACTATAGTATGGAGGGGATAAACTATATGATATCATGACTTCACAATGTCAACAAATTTATGAGAAAAAAGAGTGGCCAGCACAATGGACCAAATCACTAATTATCCCCTTTCCAAAAAAAGGTGATTAAAAAAAGTTATCGAACAATTAGTCTAATCAGCCATGCAAGCAAAATCATGTTAAAAATACTTCTGGAAAGATTAAAACCACAAGCCGAATATATTCTTTCAGAAGAACAAGCAGACTTTAGAAGAGGATGTATTTCAGTCGAACAAATCGTAAATTGCCGAATAATCATTGAAAAACATCTAGGAGTTCAAAAAACCTTTTTCATAACTTCATTGATTTTAAAAAGGCATTCGATAATGTATGGCACGAAGGACTGTAGCCGCTACAGTGTAGCGTGCGATGGAGAGTTTTGTAAAGATTTTCTTTTATTTCAAAAGATATAACAGAAACTATTAAAGCATTGTATGCTAACTAAAAAGGTTCTGTCTCATTGGAAAACAATATTGGAGATCCCTTCAAAACCTCTGTGGGTATACGACAAGGATGTCCCCTATCCCTTATTTTATTTAATATTGTTCTCGAACAAATTATGTCAGATACCCTGAAAATCACCATTCCAGTTTCTCCATAAGCAGTAGAGAAATATCCAACCTTCGATTCGCTGAAGACATTTATCTAATAAGTGATAGCAACGATGAACTGCAACAACTTACACTACACTTACTTTGAAGAGGTAGATACATTTAATTATAGGAGTAAAATTTAAAATTTAAATATCCAGGAGTAATTATAACTAAAGATGGTACAAGTGAAGCAGATATCCGAATCAGCCTAGCCACCTCTACATCGGCTTTGATAAGATTAAAAACTATATGGACAAGTAAAAAAATTGGCTTTAAAACAAAATTCAGTATGTATAAAACACAGGTGTTCTCAATATTACTCTATGGATGCGAAGCTTGGACGATTACTGAAATGATGGAGAAAAAATGTAAAGCCTTCGAAAATAAAGCACACAGACTACTATTAGGTATAAATTACAAAGAGCGCACAACGCATATCTACATTAAAGAGAACATTAACTCATATGTTGGGAAGTTGCAAATGTGAAGATGTTTTATATAGAACTGGCCAATGTGTAGTTCTTGGTATTCATAATGATTACTTGTTATTTGGACGAATTATATATATCTAAAAAAATATGAATAGGCCTGTTTTGTACATTAATCTTCTGTATACTAATGAATTTTCAAATCATTTAAATGCTTATCTTATAGATGATTCCTGTTTAGATTATGAAGCATGATATATTCCAGAATTATTTGATTATTATCCTTTAAATATGTAAAAATTTAGTGCCGGTAATGCAGTTATACTAAAGCATTCTATACACTATTAATATATATTTTATTCATCTTGTATTTAATTATTAATTGTAAATAGTATATATTATAAGGTATATTATAGGGTATATATGTAAATTTATATTTTCAACAAATTAATATATTTTATAATATGAATATTAATGATGGAATGTATTTAATACATTTTTTTATTTTATCTAGTAATCTTCTTATATTTATATTACTTAATTACATTTTTTACTATATATTTTGTGTTCTTATTTATTAATTGTTTTATGTGTGTTTTATATTTACTAGTTTTATTATATTTATCATATTATAATGTAATATTTATATTTTATTTTATTCGAATTACCACCTATATAATTATTTTATCAGTCAAAATGCCTAATTATATACCTATCGAGATAATTGACAATGTTCCTGCGAGTGAGTCAAACAAATCTAGGATAATGATTCCACAGTTAGTAAATACAACTAGTAAATTACTGGAATAAATTATTTATTCCTTTATTTTAAAGGTCTCAAACGTTTACCGGATTACGAAAAAATATTGATGATAGCGCATACTTGGATATGATTCCACAGTTAGTTAATACAACTAGTAATTACTGGAATATATTATTTATTCCATTATTTTGAAGGTCTCGAACATTTAGCCAATTAGGAACATATGTTGACCGTACCGCAAATTTGGATATGAGATCACAGTTAGTAAATAAAACTAGTAATTACTGGAATATATTATTTATTCAATTATTTTGAAGGTCTCGAACATATACCGAATTAGGAACACATGTTGACCGTACCGCAAACTTGGATATGATTCCACAGTTAGTTAATCCAACTAGTAAATTACTGGAATATATTATTTATTCCTTTATTTTAAAAGTCTCAAACGTTTACCGAATTAATAACACATGTTGACGATACCGCACACTTGGATATGATTCCACAGTTAGTAAATACAATTAGTAGATTACTGGAATAAATTATTAATTCCATTATTTTAAATTCTGATACATCATACATTAATGTAAAAAATACCGGGTTGTATAGAAATACTTTATATGAATTTATCTAGAATTTTATAATATATATTCTAATAATTACCTATTTACAAATATTAATACAGATCATCTATTCTATACAAGAAAGAAATAGACAGGACTTATAAATTTCCTATCGATCAACTTGGGAGCAATTTAAAAGCAAAATTAAATAAAGAAAAGCGCTTAACCCCCATGGATCTTAGAACAATAACATCAATATATATGATGATATAACAACGAAACACCACCTATAAAGTTTTCATCAAATTTAAATAATTTGTATTTAATATATATATATAACTGAAGAATAAATTTATATCATGTATTTTCCACAGTAGATACACTCATTAGGGTGGCTCGTCAGTCATTAAATATGTGGGTTCAGTAAAAACTATAAACATGTAATATATATATAAACAGTAGTGTAACAACTAAAAATTATGTTATACTTAATTTAGTTGTCAATGTGATGTTTAATAATATGTTATAATAAAAATACTTGTTTTTAATTAAATTTAATGCGCATGCATAGCATTTATTTATATTTATACCTTGACAACTAATTAATTTAAATCATTTTCTTATTTAATTGTATATTTAATATGCATTTAAGAGACTTAGGTATGTTTAAATCTCAATATGGATCAAATATGCTCCAACATATTACCTTGCATTCTATATATCAGTAATAGGTCAGTAATTTATTAACTAAAAATATGCTCCAACTTATTACCATACTATTAAACATAGAGGTAATAGGCAGTAACCTTGTTTGCAGATTTTAATAAAGCAAGTACTTGAGAGTTTGGTTCATTAAATATGAAACTTGAATTCAAGGTCACAATATTTTAAATATATATTATAAAGCATACATTTTAATGAAAAACTATAAAGTTTTCACCAAATTTAAATAACTTGTATTTAATTAATATATATAACTGAAGAATAAATGTATGTATTGTATCCACCACAGTAGAGGCTCTCATGATAGGTGTACCACCTCTATAACGACTGAACAAAGGAAAACTATATTTCGGGGGGGAAATATTCTATTTAAGTCTATAGCCTATATTGCTTATATATAGGCACCAATTTAAAAATGGGGAGTGAGGGGAAATTTCCCACAAAATACCCTTTAAAAAGCCACTGGTAAGCACTAACAAAATACGCAAGACTTACGATACCGAAAACATTGTTAAGAGTTTATAATTTAAAATTAAGTTATTGCTTGTCCAATAATAACTAAAGTTAGTGAAAATTTTAATATTATTGTCTTGATATTCCTACACAAATAAAGGATATTGCTCAGATAGAGACTGTATATTGGAAGCTGCCTGCTATGTCTCCCATGGAATGTAACGCAATCAAAAGAAAACAGAGAGAGAGATTACAATGTCTATTATATCAACAAAATTATACATACATATAAACTATGTAGGCTATATATATATTTATATATATATATATATATATATATATATATATGTATATATATAGCCTATATAGTTTATATATATGTCACACTAACTAAAATAATATATATATATATATATATATATATATATATATATATATATATATATATATATATATATATATAAACGTATGATGATTTATTAGAAAAAATAATATAAACTAAAACCTAATATTTATGTAATACTTAATATAAATATTTAGTATTCATAAATATAGAATACGTTATAGATATATAATTATATATACTAAAAATACGATCTAAATACGATTTGAATACCGATTGTATCAAAACGATTATACATACATATAAACTATATAGGCTATATATATATATATATATATAAATATTCTCAGTTACATTCTAGAGAAATGTTACAAAACAACAGTTATAAAACATTACTAGAATACCTCAGTATTTACAAACTATGTGGACATAACGGTATTAGGTTATACAGGTGATATACAAGTGGTTATTACCCATATACTACGAAACACTAGCTACTACGTTAGTCTTATTAATGATGAGGCTGTAATAATGAGTTGTTCGCAGTAATTAGGTGACTACCTCCTCTACTTCTATCTCGATAACTATATATATATATAATTATATATTTAATATTTTAATATATTATATATTTATAATTATATAACTTTATATGTAATAGATCACAAACCTATTACCTAAAAAAATGCTCCAACTTATTAGCTAGAATTCTATATATCTGTGAGATGGCATAAACCTATTACCTACAAATATGCTCTCACCTATTACCTATAATTCTATATATCAGTAATAGTCACAACATTTATTACCTACAAATATGCTCCAACCTATTACCTAGAATTCTATATATCAGTAATAGTCACAAAATGTATTACCTACAAATATGCTCCAACCTATTACCTAGTATTCTATATATCAGTAATAGATCACAAACCTATTACCTAAAAATATGCTCCAAATTATTACCTAGACTTCTATATATCAGTAATATGTTAGTAACATATTACCTAAAAATATGCTCAAACCTCTTTAATATAATTCTATATATCAGTAATAGTCTAAAATATGCTCCAACTTATTACCTAGACTTCTATATATCAGTAATAGGTTAGCAACATATTACCTAATAATATGCTCAAACCTCTTTACTATAATTATATATATCAGTAATAGTCAAAATCATATTACCTACAAATGTGCTCCAACTTATTACCAAGAATTCTATTCTTAATGCCTACTATGTGTCCAGTGAAATGTAACGCCTGCTTAAGATCAACCTGGAAATTTTATACCTATTATATCAAAACGATTATACATACATATAAACTATATAGGCTATATATATATATATATATATATATATATATATATATATATATATGTATATATAGCCTATATAGTTTATATATATGTCACACTAACTAAAATAATATATATATATAAACGTATGATTATTTATTAGACAAAATAATATAAACTAAAACCTAATATTTATGTAATACTTAATATAAATATTTAGTATTCATAAATATAGAATAGGTTACGTTATAGATATATAATTATATATACTAAAAATATGATCTAAATACGATTTGAATACCGATTGTATCAAAACGATTATACATACATATAAACTACATAGGCTATATAAACTATATAGTTTATGTATATGTCATACTAACTATAATAATAAATATTATATCATATAATAAAATGTAATATATTAAGATTTAAATTGCCGCTGCTGCCCTTTCCTCTGATACGCCCCCTACGGTGACGATACCCCGAACACCCTTAATGATGATTTGTTTACCCCGCTCCTCTGCTAAGACATATTCACCAACCCGATACATACTAAAGAGGCCGCAATATGGAATCTTCAAGACGAGCTTCATTCATTATCAAATCATTATATACTTATATACATATATATATATATATATATATATATATATATATATATATATATATATGTCATATCAATAACTATGATTAAAAATATTCTCAGTTACATTCTAGAGAAATGTTACAAAACAACAGTTATAAAACATTACTAGAATACCTCAGTATTTACAAACTATGTGGACATAACGGTATTAGGTTATACGAAAGTGTAATTGAACCTTTCATAAGGAAACATAGATGTCCGATAAAGGATAGAATAGCAGATATCGTGTTCGAGTTAACGAGATAGAGGTGGAACAAGTGGTTATTACCCATATACTACGAAACACTAGCTACTACGTTAGTCTTATTAACGATGAGGCTGTAATAATGAGTTGTTCGCAGTAATTAGGTGACTACCTCCTAAAATTTCTATCTCGATAACTATATATATATATATAATTATATATTTAATATTTTAATATATTATATATTTATAATTATATAACTTTATATGTAATAGATCACACACCTATTACCTAAAAAAATGCTCCAACTTATTAGCTAGAATTCTATATATCTGTGAGATGGCATAAACATATTACCTAAAAATATGCTCCAACCTATTACCTATAATTCTATATATCAGTAATAGTCACAAACTTTATTACCTACAAATATGCTCCAACCTATTACCTAGTATTCTATATATCAGTAATAGGTCACAAACCTATTGCCTAAACATATGCTCCAACCTATTACCTAGAAATCAATATATCAGTAATAGGTGACAAACATATTACCTACAAATATGCTTCAACCTATTACCTATAATACCATATATCAGTAATAGGTCACAAACCTATTACCTAAAAATATGTGTCTACTTATTACCTAGAATTCAATATATCAGTAATAGATCACAAACCTATTACCTAAAAATATGCTCCAACCTATTACCTAGACTTCTATATATCAGTAATAAGTCATAACCTATTACCAAAAAATTTGCTCCAAAGTATTACCTAGACTTTATATATCAGTAATAGGTTAGTAACATATTACCTAAAAATATGCTCAAACCTATTTAATATAATTCTATATATCAGTAATAGTCTAAAATATGCTCCAACTTATTACCTAGACTTCTATATATCAGTAATAGGTTAGTAACATTACCTAATAATATGCTCAAACCTCTTTACTATAATTATATATATCAGTAATAGTCAAAATCATATTACCTACAAATGTGCTCCAACTTATTACCAAGAATTCTATTCTTAATGCCTACTATGTGTCCAGTGAAATGTAACGCCTGCTTAAGATCAACCTGGAAATTGTATACCTATTATATCAAAACGATTATACATACATATAAACTATATAGGCTATATATATATATATATATATATATATATATATGTATATATAGCCTATATAGTTTATATATATGTCACACTAACTAAAATAATATATATATATATATATATATATATATATATATATATAAACGTATGATTATTTATTAGACAAAATAATATAAACTAAAACCTAATATTTATGTAATACTTAATATAAATATTTAGTATTCATAAATATAGAATAGGTTACGTTATAGATATATAATTATATATACTAAAAATACGATCTAAATACGATTTGAATACCGATTGTATCAAAACGATTATACATACATATAAACTATATAGGCTATATAAACTATATAGTTTATATATATGTCATACTAACTATAATAATAAATATTATATCATATAATAAAATGTAATATATTATGATTTAAATTGCCGCTGCTGCCCTTTCCTCTGATACGCCCCCTCCGGTGAGGACACCCCGAACACCCTTAATGATGATTTGTTTACCCCGCTCCTCTGCTAAGACATATTCACCAACCCGATACATACTAGAGGCCGGAATGTGGAATCTTCAAGACGAGCTTCATTCATTATCAAATCATTATATACTTATATATATATATATACTTATATACACATATATATATATGTCATATCAATAACTATGATTAAAAATATTCTCAGTTACATTCTAGAGAAATGTTACAAAACAACAGTTATAAAACATTACTAGAATACCTCAGTATTTACAAACTATGTGGACATAACGGTATTAGGTTATACGAAAGTGTAATTGAACCTTTCATAAGGAAACATTGATGTCCGATAAAGGATAGAATAGCAGCTATCGTGTTCGAGTTAACGAGATAGAGGTGAAACAAGTGGTTATTACCCATATACTACGAAACACTAGCTACTACGTTAGTCTTATTAACGATGAGGCTGTAATAATGAGTTGTTCGCTGTAATTAGGTGACTACCTCCTCTACTTCTATCTCGATAACTATATATATATAATTATATATTTAATATTTTAATATATTATATATTTATAATTATATAACTTTATATGTAATAGATCACAAACCTATTACCTAAAAATATGCTCCAACCTATTACCTATAATTCTATATATCAGTAATAGGTCACAAACCTATTACCTAAAAATATGCGTCTACTTATTACCTAGAATTCAATATATCAGTAATAGATCACAAACCTATTACCTACAAATATGCTCCAACCTATTACCTAGAATTCTATATATCAGTAATAGGTCACAAACATATTACCTACAAATATGCTTCAACCTATTACCTATAATTCCATATATCAGTAATAGGTCACAAACCTATTACCTAAAAATATGCGTCTACTTATTACCTAGAATTCTATATATCAGTAATAAGTCATAACCTATTACCAAAAAATATTCTCCAACTTATTACCTAGACTTCTATATATCAGTAATAGGTTAGTAACATATTACCTAATAATATGCTCAAACCTCTTTACTATAATTATATATATATCAGTAATAGTCAAAATCATATTACCTACAAATGTGCTCCAACTTATTACCAAGAATTCTATTCTTAATGCCTACTATGTGTCCAGTGAAATGTAACGCCTGCTTAAGATCAACCTGGAAATTTTATACCTATTATATCAAAACGATTATACATACATATAAACTATATAGGCTATATATATATATATATATATATATATATATATATATATATATATATATGTATATATATAGCCTATATAGTTTATATATATGTCACACTAACTAAAATAATATATATATATATATATATATATAAACGTATGATTATTTATTAGACAAAATAATATAAACTAAAACCTAATATTTATGTAATACTTAATATAAATATTTAGTATTCATAAATATAGAATAGGTTACGTTATAGATATATAATTACATATACTAAAAATACGATCTAAATACGATTTGAATACCGATTGTATCAAAACGATTATACATACATATAAACTATATAGGCTATATAAACTATATAGTTTATATATATGTCATACTAACTATAATAATACATATTATATCATATAATAAAATGTAATATATTAAGATTTAAATTGCCGCTGCTGACCTTTCCTATGATACGCCCCCTACGGTGACGACACCTCGAACACCCTTAATGATAATTTATTTACCCTGCTCCTCTGCTAAGACATATTCACCAACCCGATACATACTAAAGAGGCCGCAATGTGGAATCTTCAAGACGAGCTTCATTCATTAACAAATCATTATATACTTATATATATATATATATATATACTTATATACACATATATATATATATATATATGTCATATCAATAACTATGATTAAAAATATTCTCAGTTATATTCTAGAGAAATGTTACAAAACAACAGTTATAAAACATTACTAGAATACCTCAGTATTTACAAACTATGTGGAAATAACGGTATTAAGTTATACGAAAGTGTAATTGAACCTTTCATAAGGAAACATAGATGTCCGATAAAGGATAGAATAGCAGCTATCGTGTTCGAGTTAACGAGATAGAGGTGGAACAAGTGGTTATTACCCATATACTAAGAAACACTAGCTACTACGTTAGTCTTATTAACGATGAGGCTGTAATAATGATTTGTTCGCAGTAATTAGGTGACTACCTCCTCTACTTCTATCTCGATAACTATATATATATAATTATATATTTAATATTTTAATATATTATATATTTATATAACTTTATATGTAATAGATCACAAACCTATTACCTAAAAAAATGCTCCAACTTATTAGCTAGAATTCTATATATCTGTGAGATGGCATAAACCTATTACCTAAAAATATGTTCCAACCTATTACCTATAATTCTATATATCAGTAATAGTCACAAAATTTATTACCTACAAATATGCTCCAACCTATTACCTAGTATTCTATATATCAGTAATAGGTCACACACATATTACCTACAAATATGCTTCAACCTATTACCTAGAATTCTATATATCAGTAATAAGTCATAACCTATTACCAACAAATATGCTCCAAATTATTACCTAGACTTCTATATATCAGTAATAGGTTAGTAACATATTACCTACAAATATGCTCAAACCTCTTTAATATAATTCTATATATCAGTAATAGTCAAAATCATATTACATACAAATGTGCTCCAACTTATTACCAAGAATTCTATTCTTAATGCCGTGGTAATATGAATTATTAAATGACGTCCTACCTGGGAAAATATTTAATATTAATGGTTACAGCATAATATTATAATATATATACCTAATATAATATAACATAAGTAAATGTGTCACATTTTGATTGGATACAAATAATAATATTATTAAACCAATCAAAATCTAACTAACTACCATATGTGCGACGCACAATGTGCGTATAATAGGTATAGTATATATACTAATGAATTATATTTGTTATCTTAATTTTAATTCAAATAAAATATATACTATATATATTATAATATAGTATAATACCTATTCGAATTATAATTAAGTTATTTCTAACTTAATAATAATTTGTATATATTTTATTTGAATTAAAATTAAGATAACAAATATAATTCATTAGTGTCCTATCCTTAATATAACACTTAATATAACAGTTTGCCTATCAGTGTGTTATCTTATTATTAACATATTATATAATAACCTATTAATTCAAAATTGCAATTTAACAGGCTTTCATAAAATTGATAAAAAATATAATGCATTAGTATCCTAACCTTGATATAACATTTTGCCTATCAGTGTGTTATATTATTATACACATATTATATATTAATTCTAATTTCAATTTAACAGACTTTTAAAAATTATATTGGTACCATATGTGCGTAACATATTTGATTTATAATTAAGTTATAATATAATTTATTTTAATATTTTTTAATTTATTTATAATAATAATATATATTATTTGTAATTATATATATATATATATATATATATATATATATATATATATATATATTGATATCATATTAAATGACACTTTTTATAATGTCTTTAACTAATAAATAAAAATTGAAATATAATTATATAAAGTGAAAGTAAGTTAAAGCATATTATATTATAGAACTATACAATATATATATATATATATATATATATATATATATATATATATATATATATATATATATATATATATAAATAAATAAATAAATCAGATTTATTATTTCATGTTGTAAAGCATGAAATAATGGAGAAGTTAATAAACAAATGAATTTGTTTTTGCGAGGACTTCCCCAATCATCATATTCTAGATAAGTTAGATTCTCATGAGTAAAAAATGTAAATATAAATAATTAAAATGTAAAGAATAAAAAATATGTATCAATAAGTCAAGTTAAAATAAATGATGTAAAGAATACAAAATATGTATCAATAAGTCAAGTTTAAAATAGATGATGTAAAGAATAAAAAAATATGTATAATATCAATAAGTCAAGTTTAAAAATAAATATGTAAAGTTATATAAAAAATCACAGAAACGAGTTGAATTCTGAATACCAAACTATAAATGAAATGAAATAACTAACCAACCAAAAATACAACATAAAAACTAAAATTAATAAACTGAAAGATATAATAAATAGTAAAAAAAAAAAGTACCCGTAAAAAAAATCAATTGTTTAATTAATTTTCATATTTTGATAAAAGATGTTTTTTTAATATTTTTTAAAATTTTTTTATATAAATTTTTGTAAATAATAAATTATTTAAACATAAATTATTCCATGATTTAGGGCCTTTAAATGATAATGAATTATGATGACGGCTTGATTTTATATAAGGTAATTTAAAATTATGAAAAGTATTTTTGTATATATTATTATATGTAGGAAATAATAATGAAATTCTGCTTGGGCATTTCTTTAAATGTACATTATGCATGAATAAAATATTTTTATAAATTATTAAATCTTTAAATTTTAATATATTAGAACTTAAAAATAAATTGTTAGTATTAGTCAAAATAAAAATATTATTGACAATTTTAAAGATGATTTTATTTACAATTCGAATAGCCTTTTTTTGTAGAGTTGAAATGCATTGAAGGTTATTATTAAAATTATTTCCCCAAATTTCTAAACAATACATGATATGAGGCAAAAATAAGGAATTATAAAGTAGCTTTAAAATATATATAGGTAAATAGCTTAGCTTTCTTAATATATAAATAACATGTGATAATTTCAATTGTATTTTCCTTATATATTCTTTAAAATTTTAATTATTATCTATAATAACACCAAGAAAAGTATAACTAGATACTAAGCATATATTAGTTGAATTAATAGATATAGCTTTAATAATATGAGCATCTTTGTAAGGTAATACTTTTGTTTTATCAATATTTAATATTAATCTATTATTAGTGAACCATTCATGTAAATTTAAAATAACTAAATTTAAACTATTACATAGAATCTTATTACTTGGTTCACTAATGCTAACCGAAGTATCGTCAGCAAAAAGTATAAGATTAAAATTAATATTTAAATTATGTAAGGCCATATGGATATCATTTATATATAAAATAAAAAAGAAGGGTCCCAAAATGGATCCCTGTGGTACCCCAACATTAATGATATTTCTTTCAGAAAGTTCATTATCTATTCTAGTTGATAACATTCGATCTTTCAGATAGCTCTCAATTAAACGATTAGAAGTGCCCCTAAAACCATAATATTTTAACTTGTTTAATAGAATCTTATGATCTACAAGATCGAATGCCTTTTTGAGATCTAGAAATAATGAGGCTACTTTATTATTCCTTTCTAAGTTAGATTCAATAAAATTATAGTGATCATATAGTGCGTGCGAAGTTGAAGAATTTCTAATAAAACAATATTGTTTAGCATATAATAAATTATGTTTGTCGATAAAATGTAGAAATCTATTATAAATTATTTTCTCTAAAATCTTTGAAAATTGAGATAATAAGGAAATCGGTCTATAGTTATTAATATCATCTAGTTTTCCTTTATTACTGATATTTTCATATTATCTGGAATAGTAGAGTCACAAATTATTAAGTTAAAAATGTAAGTTAGTGGATCTAAAATAAAATTAAAAACAATTTTGATTATATTCATGTCAATGTTACAAAAATCTAATGAAGATTTAGATTTACAATCCCCAATAGCTGTCAAAATATCATTAGCAGATATAGGTGAAAAATAAAATGTATTTTTTTGAGGATTTTTTAAATATCTCTCGTGGGATGATCTATGATATATATATATATATATATATATATATATATATATATATATATATATATATAATATATATATATGCATTATATATATATATATATATATATATATATAAACTATAGTTTATATATATATATATTACCTCTTTAAATATATAATTCCAAAAAAATATCATATTAAACGACTCTTTTATAATTTATTTAACAAATAAATAAAAATGTAAATATAATTACATAAAGTAAGTTAAATCATATTATATTATAGAAATATACAATATATATATTGTTGATTCGGACCACTTTTGAAATAACTATATATAGTTATTTCAAAAGTGGTCCGAATCTTCTTTATGTTTTAAGCATATTATATTATAGAAATATACAATATACCTATAGGTTATATTATACCTATAGTTATTTTAAAAGTGGTCCGAATATTCTTTATGTTTTTAAAAAGTTGCCATAGTTTAATTCAAATGCGTCCGAGTTTACTGGTATTCCAATTTAGTAGTATATTATTACATTGATATGATATTGTATTGATCTATAGTATACTATTAAAATATATAATTGAAGATATTAATGATAATTTTTTTAAATAAGCTGATACAATTGTATATTAATATGCGCTGCAGATAACATCACGAATATTCAAATTTGACAAAATATACATATAAAAGTTTCCCAAAAGACATAAAAATGTAGTTATATCTGATATAATTTGATATAACCCCCCCCCCCCCTCCTTATATTCATATTATATAATGGACACATTGTTAACCAACCTGTTTACCGCATGGCTATGTAGGTCAACGAACGCAGCGGCGTGTCTGGCGTACTGAATACAACATATGTATACCGAACTACACAATGTACACATTGTTAGGTACATAGGTTATGTACTATCACAGAGCTAGAAAGAAAGTATTCTAAACTATTCTGATTTTCATAAAAATCACGTGCGTTATAATATTAATACCAGGTTAATACCACCAATAAAGCTAAATCTAAAAATGTTATTATTTAGATACTTAAAGTGTATTATTAAATAAAAAAAATAATAAAAATAAATAAATTATTAACTAATTAAATTAGAATAAATTGTTCATAAAATTAATTATAAATAATTTCATTGTAATTTGTCTGATTGATTCATCAATAATATATAGTTTATTTAATGGTATATAGGGTGTCCGACGGACACTGTCCGTATTATAATAAAGGGTGTCCGTATTCGGACATGGGTACATAATACTGACACCCCCGTTATCTATGGAATTAAAAGATTAAATAAAATTTTAAAATCACAATAATATCTATAATAATATAATATTAATATAATGTAATTTTTGAATAAAAATAATGAGTCATAAAATGTTAAGACTATTTAATGTTAAAGTGTACGTATTGGGTTACTTTCCCCTAATACCCTCGTCTACATATACCTCGCCTACATTATACGTCAATATTTTATTATGGCAAATATACACCCATCTTTTTATTGGGACGCTGAAGATTTATATCTTCAGGCCATTGTTTTCTGTGAAGAATGCACATCGTTCCTCAACGCACATCATCACGAATACAAGGAGGACAGACGAATACACATCATCATGTACTGGTTAGGCAAGATAGGCCGCGAAATGAAAACATACTGGCCAATCAACGACACGTCTAAACCTGAACTCGATCACATCTTCGAGTGTCTGAAGGCCTAATTTAAAACGTCTACAATGATATCCGCGATGCCTTCATCATCAACAATGACACCAGGTATGCCCCCTCCGATACAAATGCAATCCATGACACCTTTTCCGTCATACGCGACACCTGTGACGCCCTCGACTTCACCAACGACCTCCATGACACCATCGGCGTCACATTCAATACAAATCATCTCCATGCCTATCTTATGTGCCAGGACTCGGGTTTCTACGATACTCTTGTCGGTCCATTCTTTCATGTTTCAATCCATATCTTCTTAAGTCGACCACAACGTCTCTTTCCTTCTACTTTTCCCTATGGAATTAGTTTGGCGAGTCCTTCTGAGCATGTCACGTGACTATGCCATATTAATGTACGAGGTTTGACGATAGTTATAGAGGATATGTGTAACGTCCCGCTAACGATATTCTTGTTTGTATTTCTTCATTCTGTCTCTGTATTTAATTACAAGTAATTTCCGAAAGATTCTTGTTTCAAATGTTGTTATTCTATACGAGTTCAGCCGCTAGAGTACAAGTTTAACTCGCTTATATGCATATATATATATATAGAACGAAAAAACCTTACTATATAACTTGTAAGCTTAATTAGGCTAATCAACCTAATTAAGCCTAATATTATAACCTAGTTTAATGCACCATATTATTGACAACTTGCTGTAGGAGACTTGTCCTAGACTTGGTTTTATTGAGCTGATCTATAGTTATAATTAAATTTAATTTAATTTAACTATAGTTACACTTTATTTTCTGTAACTTTGTTAATTAATTATAGAATCTATATATTTGAAGTGGTTGACAATTTCAATTTGTTCGTTGTGGATGGTGATACGCAGAAGGTTTGTTTTATCACCTATCACCACTTTGGTCTTAGTTGGGTTTATTTCCATGTAAAATACCTACTTGCTGCAATAGATATGTTATTTGCGAGATACACCCATTTATCTTCTGAACCAGCAAGACCGTCAATATCATCAGCAAACTTTAGATAAGTGATTATCCATCCATTTGTTTTGATAGATCCATTATAATTTTGGATCGCGTCATTCATTATATCTTCTATATAATTAATAGGCCTTCATATACGCCTTGGATCTATCTCTCAGTGAAACGTAGTCATCTAGTAAGCGTGATGTCCCGAGTTCGACACCAGGAAGTTCTTGTTTTTCTCTTTGGTGTATCAATAACTTAATAACAAATAAATTAAAACACAAGATAACATTGTTACTTATTGTATTGTATTGCCTTGCAGGGTATGGGCCACTCAAAGTTATTTATAACATGTACATTGTACAAGTATACGACATCTTGAGGGGTCCATTTGTATACGCTATTTATATTGTATTCAATATATACGTGATTTCAATGACAATATATTATATATATTTATATTTAGAGTAGAACCCCGGGATTCTACTTATAGGCCTATATAATAAAGTGTAGAAATACTTCTTATAGTATGGTTTTTATAGCGAGGTTTTTTTGTAATATAAGAATGTTATAAAATGTATGATTTTCTTACCTATTAAATAATTATATAATTATAGTAACGTTATAGGTTGATATCCAGGGTTTATATATAGTTAACATGCAACTTAAACTTACGACACTCTGTGGTATTATATGTGTTAACGTATATTATACCATATATGGTAGCATGCTATTTAACAGTAGCGATGCTCCAAACAATCGTCTATAGACGACATAACAAACGTCATATATGACGTTTGTTAACAGTGGCGACAATACATAATATTGATATAGTATACTATATATATATATATATATATATATATATATATATATATATATATATATATATATATACTAGAGTATGATGGAATCATCGCATATTATGAATATATTCATAGGGCTTGAGAGAAATGTATCTCTCGCTCTATGAATATACTGCACATATATTATTTGTTTCAGTGAATTTTTTCTATTTCTATTTATATTTATATTTCTAAGTGAAATTAACTCAAGTTAAATTAATTCATAATTTATAAAATATTAAACATTACTTTTTTAGTTAATTTATATAGGTAGTATTATTTCAAATATAAAATGCACATAATTAAAAATGATATAATAATTTCTTATGGAGGAATTATTTAAAGAAATATGTGTTTCAAATAACGAGTTTTTCTTATAACGTTATCATGTTATATTCAAAAGATAAAATTCTAACTAATTAACAATAGTTGTTTCTTATAACATGGTTATTATATACAACTATACTGTATATAGTATATGTATAATGTATTGAAATAAGTGTTACTAAATTATAAATATAAATTAGCGTAAATATAAATTAAACAAATCGTAATCATAATAATAACAAAATAAAATTTTAATAATTTTTTAAAAATATTAATACAATTCATAAAACAATTACGCTCAAGTATAATACAGAAGCACGCACACACAAACTGTTAGTTTAATGAGCTACTATGTATAATTGTCTATACGTAAACTATATTATCACAACCAGAAACTAATAATAAACAAGAAAAATACACCATGGCAAAAGGTTAATATTATTGATTTTAATCGTAATATGTATATAATTGTACCTACATAAATATACTAATATATGTAATATGCTATCGTATATATATATATATATATATATATATATATATATACGTAGCCTACATATTAATATGCAAATTGTTGTAAATAATAGTTTACCTGTTGTACCATACAATCGCATGAGTTTGTGACCCTACATATGCATACAAATACGTACACACATCTTGAAACTATTACAAGTTTGAAGTTTTAATCATACGTATATTGTATAACGTATACGTATACATTGGTTACTAATGTCTACTATAATGTCTACCTAAGTATCAACTCCCCGTACCCCATCGGTGATGTTTTAGACTTATAGTGAACAATAGTGCATACTAATTTGTATTATGTTATACAAATGTTAACCTATTGTAATAAACTATACAATAAATATGTATAATGAATATAAAATTATTTATTTTCGTTCGATGGCAATTATAAGTGAAGACCATTATTCATGTGAGAAATACCATACGAAATATAAAATGTATACCGTGAACATGAGAAATGTACTTCCGATAAAGAAGTCAACTCTTATAAGATTGTTATGTATTCTATATATAGAATACATTTCATTAATCACATAGTGAGTCATTGGCTTTCGCTAAATATAAAAGAGCTTACCATTACTGTGTTACGTGTAGGGTAGATGCAAAAGGGGGGTTGCGGGGTTATATGTCCCCCCACCTTAAAATCTAGGGGGACCTCCTATGTATTGGTCCCCCCCCCACTTTTACCACAACATTTATTTTGATTGGTTGATCCCCCCTACATACACCCCATGGTTCCAGCGTTGCCCCTAGTCACGCGTATACCTACTACATTTTTCTAATAAATTGAGCTACGACTTTCATAATATATATATATATATATATAAACAAGGTGAATACGATGTTTTCTTAACTGTTCATAAACTACATATATGATATATTACTCGGTGTTGACGGATAATTAAAATTGTTCACTTTACCTAAAGTTTTTAATAGCGTTGTCTTTTTTTAATCTACATTATATACACAGCTCGGAGATAATATTATTGTATAATATATTTCAAATATATTATAACTTGGACATACATTTTAATTACCAGCACTAACGTAACCCAATCATACATGATAGATACGAAATATGAATTTAAACAAAGCATATATTACAAATCCGTCGTAAACATGACAATGGTAGGTATACTAATACAAGCACACACCCGTATAAGGTAATACATCCATTACAATGGTATTACGATTAATAACGCACAGTGTGCGGAACAGTGTGCGCACTCCGAGCGACGCCACAGTGTGAGCACTCCGAGCGTCGCGCACACGAAGTCCGCTATACTGTTACATCGCGCTCAACAATTGTTTCTCCTGCTTGGTTGTCGATATTAAAGCGAATAGGTCCTTGATAAGTTAAACTTGGTAGGATAGTAGAAGTTAACGGAGTATATCTCGATTGTATCGGAATGCCGATGTATATATATATATATATATATATATATACTATAGTAATTCCTTCCTATAATGCAAACCTATATATAATAATCAATACGACGATTGCCGTAGAAATTATGTTTCTTTTATCTTTTGCGGAACATTGAAATGGATGATAGTTAGTAGGTATAGTGTACAATAATACATATTTGCAAAAGACTATTTGGATTTAGTGCTGATAGTGGGGAAATATGCATAAGTATATATGTGGGTAGGTATGTAGCCTATTAATATATATGTAAAAGAACAAACTCTTTATAACTATGATATTAACGTACACTTTTTACTACATTATTATAATTATTGGACTGGGAAAGCTGCCCTTCTCCCATCTTCTCATTTCAAATAAATAGTGATATATTTTATAAAATACAGTATACTGTATAATCTCTATCAATTTTAATATTGAATATATATATATACAAATGACCTATAGGTCATTTGTAATAATAATTTGATAGTTTTCGATATTTAGTAAACACGTCCCTTACTGATTAATATATAATAAACTATAGTCTACCCTATATAATCTCAATTAATAGATAATAAGATCGTATAACATTTAATTTGTTCATCTAAGTTGTATGTAAATTTATCAAATAACTCTATATTTAATAAAAACAACTTGAAAAACTTTCCCCATTGAAATATCGTATTAGGAATACACTGAATTAAAACTAATAGAAAAAAAATGTATTATGACATACTTATCAGTTCTTGGGAAATATTATGTTTTTTTGTGTATTCCATTTTATAAAATAATTAAATACATCACGTGCTTTAAAATACCCCTACGCTTATGCCATTGTATTACTTTATATAAAGTAATAACATATGTTATATTTTCTATTAATAATATAGATATAATGTAAGGACGATATACTAAATAATGATATATCTAATATGCATTCCTATATATCACTATCTCAATTATTTTGATATTTATAAGTATTATATATATAACTTACTTATGAATATATTTTTGGAATAGTATGTTAAAATTATAAGTTAAATAGTATGTATAAAACTAACAATTACTAATGATTAGAAATATAATAAATTATAGTATTGTGAATTAATATATATTATTGTAACCAGAATAAACTAATTCTCATTACAATATTATCACGAATAATATAAATATAGATTCCTCATTAATCTGAATACTTAATAAATCGTTTCATTAGTAAATTTAAATTGTATTATTAGTTTAAATGATTTTATAAACAAACATGAAATAGTATTTTTATTAGAGTGGTATTTAATGGTGACCAGCTATATTACTTAGATGATTCGTTGGATAATGATTTAGCTTTACTTGCAAGGTGACATATATGTAGGAATTATGATATATCGGAATTTGATAGAGTTATTAACAAATAGGATTTATGTAACAACATTTTATGTGACAAAATATAATATGAATTATTCTTTAAAGATAAATACTTTTTTAAAATACTATAAATGTTATTATCTCATAAATTTCATCCTTTGTTATATGATCGAAGTTTATGCATTATTACTTATTTACATTGTTTAAAATTGAATAAATATACAGTTTATAGTACATTTCGAATATACGTTTTGTATAAGTTTTAATAATTCACTGAAATAAAGATATCCCACAATAAGTATTTCCGGCAACTTGCCAGAAATATTGTAACTTTAAAACGATTTTCTATCAAGTTAACTACAATTTTAGTAGGATATCCCCTTACTTTCCGGGAACTTGCATGAAATATAATAACTTTATATGGGGTATCTATTACAAATTGATAGAACATGTTTTTGAAGTTTCAATATTTCCAGCAAGTTGCCGGAAATACTTGTAGTGGGATATCCCCTTAAGAATCACATTGAAGTATATTACCGATGATAAAGAATGATAGTTAAGACGGTAATATCGATAAAGTGTAATCATATTTGTGATGTTGTTGACTTAAATATATCGAGCATAACGATATAAGCACTATTCCTCGTAATAAACAAACATACAAATATACACAAAAGATAAAATTATTTTTGCTATTATCATAATTGTTGATATAACTAAACTTTCATGTCTAAAATAGTCCAATATTTTCACGGCACAATCAAATTTAATATATCAATATATTTAAAATATATAATGCCAATATAAATATAATAACATCTATAAAAAATATATATTCAATTTATTTTATTGTAAATTTTATAAATTTGTTACCTAAATAAGTGGCCCCGAATAAAGAAAAATTAAAATTGAAAACGTAAAAAATATGTTGATAATATAGTATAATTAAATGTAATTTACTTTTAGATAATATATTATAAACTGGGTATACATGTACCCATATCAGAATTAAATTACTGGCCTCAATTAATTGTAAATCTATATTTAACAGAATTTGTCAAAATATACTAATAAAATAACGAATAAAATTTAAATTTAAAATCTAAATACAAACACACGTAAATCAAACAAGCAATTAGGGATTATTATAAACACGTGTCAACAAAGATACTCGTAATCAGGCCGTTATGGACACCCGTAACTGACCTCTAAGGTCAAACACCGGTCATGGAACTACTGCAAAAGTTGAAAACAGCTTTCGTTACTCCGGAAAAGAAAGAGAAAGGCAAAGGTATATAAGCGTATGTCGAGTGCTATCGATAAAAACAAATACTATCACATAGTCAATAAATTAGGTTGAGTTGAACTATAATTATGCCACGCCCACTTGGTTACGAATATCGTCACTTTTCTCTCGCCAAGATCAACTACGGAACCGAACTTCACTATAACTTGTAGTCTCTCCAGTACTTGATGACATGCTAACCGTTACTTCATTATATCGATGTGATGGCGCTTGCGTGTATGCGAGAGTGTGTGCGCGTGTATATATGTGTACGCGCGTAACTATATATATATATATATATATATATACATATGTGTATAATTAATTACGATGATCGACAGAAGATGAAGTAGAAACTACTCAGCCTAAAGAAGAACAACTTCCGCGGGGAGACTGGACGTGTCAGGGTGAAATAGGATCCGGATGTTTCGGTTTGTATTAATATATATATATATATATATATAAATAAATTAAATTATATTACATGGGGTATATACATGTACACATATTTAATGGGGTATACTATAGTGTAGGCCTATACAAGTAATGTAAATGATGACGAGATTTTTGATGCAGAGCCGAGAATTTTGGTTACTGATGCCGAGCCGAGACTTTCATTTTCGGAAGAAAAAAACGAGCTCTAAAACACACCATAGTAATAATACAATAGCAGTGTGCAATATATCACCCCCTGTAGGGGGTATATAATATATACTATATATATACAGCCAGGCTATAGTTGTGAAATTTCTAAACATATCCTACATTATCCCAGGATATCTCACTGTATCGAAATAATACAATATATATATATATATATATACTATAGTATCTAGGGGACGGAAAGGTATAGTTACCGATAACGAAGTAGTGGTCATTTTAATTAACGTTTAAATAGTGATATATCATCTATGCATATATGTATCTATATATATATATATATATATATATATATATATATATATATATATATATATAGAATACAAATGTCTATGTACAATATTTAGATAATCAGAATGTTTATAATATAGAGTAAATTTTGTTGTCCTATGTATATATTATATAATATCTATTAATAGATAATTAGTTATATCGATATACAATAGCTTCGCTGTAAACAGGTCGGGTATTGTTATGGAAGAACGCTGAGACAGGCGAAGTTCTGGCTCTGAAGACTTTCGACAAGTCTGTAACGAAGAACCGCACCAAACTGAAGGCGAGATGGACGGAAGAGGCTGGACTTAGTAGGTCGCTACAACATGAAAATATCATCAGGGTTAGTGATAACTAGGTGACGCATGCTTTTAAATCGTGTACTAGGTGATCTGTCTAGGTCATTTTGTATCTAAATATATCGACAAATAACATATATATTTTTTTAACATATATAATTTATTTTTAATTAGTGGAGTCCTTTCATCCCATCCAGGAACTTAGATACATTTTTCACTTATAACCATATATAGCTATAATGTCCCTTCGAAGCCGTTCTCATGTTGAGGCATCCATGGTTTTAATGAGAGCCGATCATTTATGTATACACAATTATATTAGATCACTTCTAAATAATATTTTAAGACCCATTTTATAAAATTAATTAATGGTCCGGACGAGGTTCGAACATACGTCTTACTTGTGTGTCTGACGCCTTAGCCACTGAGCCATACAGGCAGTTATATATTAAATAAAAACTTTATTTGGTAACAGTAATAGCCTCATAATAGCAATATAGTGGAAATTAACCGAATACAGATAGTTCCCGAATACGGACACTCTCTGTATCTCAGAAACCATACATCCTACAAAAAAATGTGTAATGAATATAATATTCATAATTATATAAATAGTCTAAAAAAGTATTTTTTATTTTTTAATAATACAAATTATTGCTGATATATTCAATAAACTGATTTTTTTATTACGTTTTTAAATGTATGAACACAAATTTCAACTTAAAACCTTCCCAAGAATATACAAATGTATCGATATAAAATATAATACTATATTATTAAAAAATAAATTATTCTAAAATTATAATTATAATTTCTATATTTGTTATCAAATATTCATTAAGTTACAAGCATATTTCTAGAGGTCATATAATTCCCTAATACGAATACTCTATAACCAATAAGTGCTAAGCGTAAGAACTATTCTGATATTCATAAAAATTGCGTGCGTTATAATATTAATATCACCAATAAAGCTAAATCTAATATTTTTTATTATTTAGATACTTGAATTGTGTTATTAATTAAAAAATAATAAAAATAAATAAATTATTACCTATTAAATTAGAATACATTTTTCATAAAATTAATTATAAATAATGTAATTGTAATTTGTCAGATTGATTCATCAATACTATATAGTTTATCTAATGGTATATAGGATGTCCGTATTATAACACATGGTATCCATATTCGGACATGGGTACCGAATACGGACACCCCCGTTATCTATGGAATTAAAAGATTAAATAAAATTTTAAAATCACAATAATATGTATAATCATATAATATTAATATATTGTAATTTTTGAATACAAATAATGGTCATCAAATGTTAAGACAATATATTGTTAAAGTGTCAGTATTGGGTTACTTTCCCCAAATAGCATAAATAATAGCCTCACATGTTTAAATTGTGCTATTATGCTGCTATTATATTGCCATTAAAATTCTATTATACTGCTATAAATATGTAATGCTATTATGCTGCTATTATATTTCCATTAAGAGTCTATTATTTTATTATTATGCTGCTATTAATTTTTAAAGTCTAGTATGCTGCTATTCTAATAATATCAACATAATAGCAGCATAATACACTTTTAAATGGACAGCATAATAATAGCATAATGAAAGATTTTTAAAGAAAATATTTTTAATGGCAACATAATAGCAACATAATAGCACAATGTAAACATGTGAGGCTATTAGTTATGCTATTATGTTGCTATTGCGAGCCTATTACTGATAGGATATCAGTGATAGCTGGTTATTGGTGACTCACTTGACTCACAGAGATAATTTCATTAATTTAGAAAGTAAATATTTCCCATTATTCTCTAGGATACTCACGTGTGCAGATCAATTGTTATTGTTTATTTTTGAATTTTATATCAATCATACTAGTGAACTAACTCAACATGAATTTAAGATCACGAAGACATATACCTTCATGTTTAATACCCCAATATATATCATATACTAAATTTCAGACATGCATAGATGTCTATAATCATTATATTTTTATGAAAATGTATGAGAAAAGAGGTAATAAAATGAGATTGTTTATATTTAATATAATATTAATTTTAAATTAAATTTAATTAAGAATTATTTTTTTTCTAAATAATATGTATTTTTAGTTAATATATTTATACATAAATATAGGATTAATATATATATATATGCTTGCATATTACAAATGGTAATTTACAATAATCAACCAGAAATATTAATGCTGGCTTATACACAGGGTTGGCAATTTGCCAATGGCAAGGTTTTAAAAAATCTAATTTAGGTTTTTAGTTTTTATTAGAAAAAACTAAAATATGTTATCTAGGTTTTTTATTTTCTTATAATTTTTAAATATTAAATACGATTTTTTCGATAATATTTTTTACAAAACGTATATTATAAACTATATAAAAGCATACAAAAATTATTTAATATATTTATTACTGTAATATTTATTTAGATGATGATGTTAATATTTTTAGTGATTATGATAATAAAAACCTAAAAACCTAAATTCAAGTTTTAAAAAAGTAGGTTTTAACCAACACAGCTTATACTGATTCTATATATTAATTTTTTAAGTATGTTATAATTATATATTATAATAAACAATGTTTTATAATTCTAAGTGTATACTCTGAAATAATTAATTTTATTTTATGAATATATAACCGCACAATAACAATTATGTATTTACAGTTAGAACTGTATATATAGTGAATATAATCTGTAAATAGTTGATCTAATAGTATATATGTGTTTTTATCTATATTTACATAAGTATACGCATATAATATAATTATGTACATTCAATAAATACGATATTAACACCACGTAATCAGGGATACAAAGTGCCCAGCATACTGGGTATTTCGAACAGTAGTTTTCCACCTATTGCCATGGAATTCTGCGTCGGAGGAAGTTTAGGCGATTTGCTGAACAAGCCCGAGCACGTGTTCGGTCTGCCCGAGTATAAGGTTAGACACGCCCCCTTGTTAGTCACTCCCCCTTTATAGCCACACCCCTCCCCCTGCTGCGTTATAATACAAGAAGAATAGAGTTTATCTGCTTATCATTTTGTCTGAAAAATATAGTAACTTCGTCTGAAATAAATGGTTACCTTTCAAATTAAATGACTATATTTCGGATGAAGTGACTAAATTGGTTTAAGTATATATTAATACATTCCAATATAACTAATATTATATGTCTTATTCTATTTGAAATTATATATTTAAGACAATTTGAATATATATATAATCTATATGTATTATATGTAATATATTTCTAATATATATTTGTTGATATTTATAATTATATAACTATATATAATTAAATATATATATGAACTACATCGCATCAATGGTTATTAAATTACAAACATGAACGTATAGCTGTCGTAATACTAACTTATGTACAACCCACCGCCAGGTGTTGAACGTTGCTACGGACATATGCCACGCGGTAGAGTACCTTCACCTGAGGAACATCCTTCACAGAGATATCAAGCCAGGAAATATCATTCTAAAGGTTACACACGATGACATAGTTTTAGATTTAAATCCGACGATAATAATTTGTTTTCATATATGTATATATTTACGTATATGTATATATTTATATGCATATATTTACGTATATGTATATATTTACGTATATGTATATATTTACGTATATGTATATATTTACGTATATGTATATATTTACGTATATGTATATATATATATATATATATATATATATATATATAGACATGTGTTATATTAACATATGTAAATAATCATTAACGCGTGATGTTTACATAGTTTACCAATGTTACGCAGGATAGTGAACCCTACACTACCTATAAACTCATCGATTTCGGTTTCGCCAAGGATCTTGTCGGAAAAACTAGTACCCATTCGGTAAGCATTACATCACAGATTATATATGACATACACATTATATGAGTACGTATGCGGTTTAAATCTTGTATGTTAAAAATATATATGTTAGCCCAAGTCATATTTATAGAATGTATACTATAATAAAATTTGTTAATTATTATTCATTAATTTCAATATGTTAATTACAAATTTATTATGACTTATCCGATGTGATAATATCGAAAATAACTACATAATTGTTATGTTATATTAAAATAAACTTTCGAGTCGATGATCATATTTCGTGATATCCGCTACATTAGCTTAGCATCAATATAAATACGAGTGCTCCACCTATAACTCCCGACCATACACTATAGTCTATAATATAGTGCACCCCTATCTCAATAACCCCTGTCCCTATCGCCCCAAGGTATGCGGAACCCCTATGTACATCGCCCCAGAGATCATAGACAACAAGCAGTACCGGCTCAACGTAGACTACTGGTCTGTGGGAAGTGTTGTGTTCAAGTGCATCACCGGTATGGTGCCGTTCCCTAACTACAAGATGGCCAAGGTTACCGTCATGTTAAGCCACAGTACTATCATCATCATCACCGTTACATACATCAATCCATTATTAATTACTATAATTTGTTAATTTCGTGTTCTTTGTTTATTTCTATAACGTATATTATCGTTAGCAAATATTTATACTTTCGATTATATATATCGACTATATATTTGCTTAAATAAATTATCAATAAATCAATTAATACATACACTCTCACCTTCTCTGTCACCATCACAACCACAACCACTTACACTGACATTATCACTGTTATCACATTAGCTTCTACTTTCATTATCACTGATAATGACACCATAACATTCACAGTATGTAAACTACATTTAAAATATAACTGTCAATGTATAATCCATGATTTATTAATATTAAATTTTCTATATAATAAATATATTTTTAGAAATTATACTACAATTATATATATATTATTATTGTTATTGTTATTGTTATTTTATTTGGTGGAGTCCTTTCATCCCATCCAGGAACTTAGATGAAGTTTTCACTTATAACCATATATGGCTCTAATGTCCCTTCGAAGCCGCTCATATAATAAAACAATAATTATATATATATATAATAACGTTATATCATCATCACTGTATAACGTAGTCGTTATTCTATTATCACTCGTGACCTTCACTCGTAGGCTAAATCGTCACTGATACTAATAGTTGTTTTTATAACATCACTATTGTAGTCATCGATATTATCTTAGCTTCCATCACCCTATATTACCATCACATGCCCCCCACGCAGGGTAAATACTGGCGAGACCACGTACTGGGTAAACAACAGGACATCATCTACATCCGGCGGGTTAACGACGGTCAAGTGGAGCTGTCCAACAAGATACCGAGCCCTAATCACCTGTGTAGTGTCACTCGCAGCAAGTTTGAGAAGTGGCTCAAGGTTAGCACGTAGAGGTCAAGCGTGCGGGAGTCCGGTGATCGCGCTGAGATTAAAGCATCCGTTATATTCTAATCTAATTATAATACTTTTCGGGAATTTATACTTAAATTTAAACTTATAAGCATGTATATAATATATAGTTATAATATTTTATATATAATATATAATTATAATTTTTTATTATTCCTATTATTTCGTATTCTATGCATGCTTACGTTATTACATAACAATAACCCTATTGCATTCACTACCAGAATAATAATATAGATAGTCTAAACTAATCTATAAGTTTTTATCTTCCGTACTAAATCCTACTTTATTTATACATCACAAAAGTAGTGTTTAAGTTTAAATTATATAATTTAAACTCTAGCTTTAATATATCATATAAATATTAATCAAATTTAGCATATGTAATATAAATTTATTGATACAATATAATGATATATAGTAATATTTAGTTTAAATGTTTACAATATTACACATTGATATGAATAATAATATAGGAGTATTTTTTTAAAGAAAAATTATTTGACGATATATGTACGAATATATTTACAATAAATAGATACAAATTATAGAAAAATAAGGAATACAAATACAATATATCATCCTTCACAGGGATTTACTAATACAGTGGAAATAGTTGTACAATAGTTTTATAGCACTATTACGTATTTTTAAATTCACGTTACATTTATGATAGCGTCTTAAAATTAACTGATATTATAATTAATACGAAATTATATAATATACAATATCCGTCGCCTTATGCGATATTCCATGGCTTATTATCTCATTATTGACTCATTTGCTACCATATATCATTATACTGACCACTCTACTGATCACTACTAATTACCTCTTCTGATCACCACCACCATGACTACCACTACCACTGACCACCTTAACCTCCATTACACTGACCACCACTACTGACCACTACACTGATCACTATTACTGACCTCTACTACTGACCACCACAACACTGACCACCATACACCCTGCCCACCATTATACTGACCACCACTACTGACCACTACCTCTGCCCAATACAACACTGCCCACCACAACACTGACCACCACCCTCACCCCCACAGATAATGTTAGACTCAGACCCGGTCAAGCGAGGAGGAGACAATACAGTAGTAAACGGCCGTCTGCAGTGTTTCGCAGCAGTGGATGCCATAGCAACCAGTAAGATCATGCATATCTTCTGCGCTGAGTCCAATAGACACATGACTATGACCATCCGCGATAACAAAGATGTCAGACTTTCTCATGTTAGTGGAGCTAAGCTCTGTATTAGGTTCACCTATTCTATATATTTTTAGAGAATCATTTCTACTATTATATAAGTGTCTAAATAAACTATTATCATTATTATTATATATATATATATATATATATATATATATATATATATATATATATATAGTATTATATACTGATATTAGTAATTTATTATAATATAATTGTGATAATCATTTTAATCATCGGTACATTGCTATATAACTGAGCTAATTGTTCATTTCCAGTTCAATGATATTCACTAAATTAAAGGGATACTATAATTTGAATACCGTATAACCCCTTAAGATAACAATAATGACGATTTGGATTCAAATTTGTAAACATATCTTGTATCTAAGGGTGCATTTTTTATAACATATCAACGTACCGATATTAGCAAGCGTCTTTTGTAAGATCCCAACGTCCTATTTTTCCATCTGTATTCATATACATGTAAATGCAGATGGTACTTTGGGATGTTGGTACGTTACATAAAACGCAACATCCTAACATACCAATGCCCCATCTACACAATGGAAAGATGGTATATATATTATGGTGCATTTTTCGTAGACATACCAACGTACCATCTGTATTAATTACATGTATAATTGCGGCCGTTTCAGATGGTACGTTGGTACGCCGGAAATGTAGTACCAATGTACCATCTGAATTTACATGTAAATGAATACAGTTGGTACATTGGTATGTGTACTATATAATAGAGTTTAATACCAGTCTATAGAAATAGGGGCATACCTAATAGTATTGTATATGGTCTAACGAGATAAGACGAGATGTTGTGATATTAATGGCTCTAAGGCGTGACTCTATATGTGGATGTGTGTAAGAACCTGATAAACACATTTAAGATACTCGCATTGGAGGTCCTCCATTACCTAAATACTATATATTCCTTATGAATGTTCCTATTCGTATCTTATATTAATAGTTTTTCCAATAGGAATATAAGAATATTCTAATAACTATAGATATTAACCTATATTAGATGTTTCTAAAAGTATGCTTTCCTATTACCTGATCCAAGAATATGCATATAATAGTTTACTTTCTCAATAAATACGTTATTAGATTTACATAACCATCCTATCCTACATATGTGTGTGTTACTGGGAGGAGTATGTCAACATCAATATTAGTGTATACTGGTGATATAAATGATGCCAGTTTAATATAATGCTTCATCGATGCAGTCTTAATTACCTAAAGTCTCGGCTCGTTTTGTTAGAGTCTCAGCTCGGGCTAATTTTTTTCTGAAAATGAAAGTCTCGACTCGGCTTAAATAACCAAAAGTATCGGCTCTGTATTAAAAAGCTCGGCATCATTTACATCACTATTATATACCTATATAAATATAGCCTCCTCCTCCCACTCTTAGACGATGTTCGCATATTACCGACATCGTATCATACCGCGACGTGCATGCTATAACTCTAGTCTACTATCTTTGCAGGTTCTAGAGAAGATAGCCCTAGCGACTGGATCGCAGAAAGACAAACTCCACTTCCTGTCCTCTAGTGGTGATGACCTGCCTCGCGACGGCCTCGCTAAGAACTACACAGGTTAATACACTTAATGTGCGTAAGTCACGGGGTCACTGTAGCATTACTATACAGCTTATGTGAATATATTACATACATATGGTGAGGAAGTGCTTCCTATGGTAAGGAAGTATTCATATGGTGAGGAATTATTCTCTATTTAAAGATTAATAATCTGATTCATAGATAATCTTGTTCTAGTATTAAAATTGTGTTAAAAGATAAATTTGATAATAATAATAATACTATTATATATATATATATATAATAAGCTGTGTGATAGCAATGGATGATCATAATCTTTGCTCAAATATCTATTCGGGTTCTTATACCAACTTCTGAATTATATATATATATATATTAGGGATGTAAATATTTCAAAATAATGATGTTTCGAAATAAATGAAACATTCAATTATTAGGTATCTAACGAAATAAATAAAACTAAATATTGGGTATAGGATTTATGTGAATAGAAATGTATGTATGTGTATATGTGTGTGTATTTATATATATATATATATATATAATATCATTTCTGATTTTGTTGTCCCTGAATTTCACATTAGAGCTCTGTAATAAAAGATGAGTGTACTATGTAAACTAGGCCATATATCATATTATGCCAATTATACTGAATTAAATTAATTTATACTAAATGTTATCTTTCACAGCTATGGTATTTTATAATAGAATTGCATATATATGTGTGTGGGTACATTTTAATATGAACCCATTCATGTCCTACTTTAGTTCTCACATTCACTTGAATGTAATTTCTGAGAACCGCCATTGTGGCAATGCACATTGTTGTATTGTGTGAAATATTTACAGAATATTGGTTTTGATATAATACCATGCATACATTGTATGAAGGTATTCATAAAATAATAATTTTGTCATGTATGATAATACCCAGTTGTTTCATTATGATTTATAATTCTCAGGTATTTTGAAATGAAACAAATTCATAAAATAAAACACCTGTGTTTCATTCAATTCTAAGATACTCAGGCACCCATTTATATCCATAATATATATATATTGAGTATCACACATTAATTTCTTATATATCGATATATTATAACAACGAATTCAATTTTGTAAAAATAGTACCCTGACTTATATCTATCTATTTATAGATTACCTATATGACTAATCAGTGCGCATGACTCACGTCGATTACACGCACCACCGCCTCCCTCTAGGTGATAACGGCGACACTAAGACGATGGTGTATCTGTTCTCGTCGGTACCGTGGGCTAACGGTAACCTGTACGAGTCCGGCTACCCCCTACATCAGATAGGTACCACCGTCGAGTATATGATCAACACCTCGAATAGGAAGGTAAGCGCCTGTGTGTGTGTGGGTGTAGTAGAGGTAGTAGTAATAGTAGTAGTAGTAGTAGTAGTAGTAGTAGTAGTAGTAGTAGTAGTAGTAGTAGTAGTAGTAGTAGTAGTAGTAGTAGTAGTAGTAGTAGTAGTAGTAGTAGTAGTAGTAGTAGTAGTAGTAGTAGTAGTAGTAGTAGTAGTAGTAGTAGTAGTAGTAGTAGTAGTAGTAGTAGTAGTAGTAGTAGTAGTAGTAGTAGTAGTAGTAGTAGTAGTAGTAGTAGTAGTAGTAGTAGTAGTAGTAGTAGTAGTAGTAGTAGTAGTAGTAGTAGTAGTAGTAGTAGTAGTAGTAGTAGTAGTAGTAGTAGTAGTAGAGGTAGTAGTAGTAGTAGTAGAGGTAGTAGTAGTAGTAGTAGTAGTAGTAGTAGTAGTAGTAGTAGTAGTAGTAGTAGTAGTAGTAGTAGTAGTAGTAGTAGTAGTAGTAGTAGTAGTAGTAGTAGTAGTAGTAGTAGTAGTAGTAGTAGTAGTAGTAGTAGTAGTAGTAGTAGTAGTAGTAGTAGTAGTAGTAGTAGTGGTAGTGGTAGTAGTAGTAGTAGTAGTAGTAGTGGTAGTAGTAGTAGTAGTAGTAGTAGTATAATTTAATTATCCACAAAAATTGAATTTTAAATAAATTGTTCGGAAGTGATATATGGCGACATCAATAATAAAAAATATAATAAAATAATAATAAGAATTAATTGTATGGAAATGCGTTAATGTATTAAAGTGAAGTTAATAAGTTAGTTGTGTGTGTGTGTGTGTATGAACATGAATGAACGACATTTCCAACGGGAAGGTAAGCATGTATGTGTTTCTATTTTTGCTTGTAAGATGTATGAATAACGTCTCCTATAGGAAAGTAGTTGTTTATATGTACAAGGGTGTATCCAGTGGGAGGGGCAAGTGCGCATGCATCCCTTTAAAGATGTATTATATATATATCCTCAAGATATGATGCGATATCTTTACATATATTACTACTGTACTATATACTGATACATTTTTTTTTACAATATTTTTGTTTATTTTACTTTGGTCCCCCTTTGACTAATTTCTGGTCTAGTTGTACTGAGAAGATGCGTGTTCCTAGGACAATCCTTAGATATCTCCGAATGTTAAATATTATCATGAAAATCCTACGACAATTTATTTTCTCATAATAGTCGGCCCCAGGATCAATGCACGATAGTCCTGTATGTTAGTACAGCCTGTATAGAATACATGCCACGAGGTAGAGATCAACATAATATAAGATCAATAAAATATTAACACCAGTAGTGTGCTTAATAAGCGCTGATTATATTCAAAATAGCAGTCCTAAAACCTCAAACATATCTCTAACCTCACCGTTCACTATAACCACGCCCCTTACGCCCCGCCCCCCCCCCCCCCCCTCAGAACTCCGCAGCCAATCAGAGAATGCACATGTCCGCCTGGATGGAGCTGATGTTCTACATGAGGAGCGTAGTGGACGACTACACTATGCTGCACATGGCTAAACACGCCTCCATGACTAATCTGCTAGTCGAACACGCGAAACTCTTGAAGAAACACGTCAGTATTTCATCGCCCATTTGAGTCTACATTCACATATATATATTGTTATTTTTATTTGGTGCAGTCCTTTCATACCATCCAGGAACTTAGATGAAGTTTTTACTTATAACAATATGGCTCTAATGTCCCTTCGAAGCCGTATATATATATATATATATATATATATATATGTATATTATTATTAAATTATTATCGTATTACTATTTTATTATTATTTTCTTCCAGCACGAGCGAAGGGGTCTACTACATGTCCCTATTTTAGTGCTAATAAACTCAATATCATCATCATCATCATCATCATATATATATGCGGATAATTATTTAATACATACGAAATATATGTATTAGTCTAATATATCTTCTAGTTTTCAATTTAAATAACTAATTGTTAAAATATATTAACATAAATAAATTCTATACACGAATCAATACATAATACATTAACTACTAACGTATACAGTATCGTATTGCGACTAGCGTTCTCTAGTTACTAATAGTTAACCCCCCGCCCCCATATACCTATAGGTTCTGCTGTCGAAGGCGTATCGTAAAGGTGGAATGGCTAAAGGATTTTCAGATGAGAAGGCACGGAAGAAAGGTCACGAGATTATATATTACATAGATATATACATATTGAATTTTAAGTTAAGACTTATTATTTTTTAATATATTTATAATATTAATTCTATATTTTAAACTAACTAATTTAACACATATATTAAGATATTCTAATTTCTATAATTATATTCACACACATATAAATATATGTATTACATGACATATATACCTATTACCACTCTTATATATTTATGTAATAATCACTGTACATAACAATGATATATTACATAATCTCACACACCTCACATAAAGCATAATTAACTAAGTCTCCACCCTGACAGCCGCTCATGAAGACGATGAAGGCAATTACTCATCAAGTTTACCTGACAATATACATGAGGTTATTACTGAAAAATAATCTATTGATTCATTTAAGCAAATACATAGTCAAAGTATAAAGTATAATATTTGCTAACGATAACATACGTACGTTATAAAATAAACTAAGAATAATACGAAATTAAATAATTAAAGAAATTAAAACGATTACAATTACCGTAAAAATAAACGAAAAACAATCGAAAGTAGAAATAAATCATATAGTAAAAATGATCAACTGGAAATAAAAGATATCGTAAAAATAATCGAAAATAGAAATAAAATACATTATTTTGTAAGTGGCATCGAAATATTCAATTTCTGCTTTAACTTTATAGAATTATTCTTATCTTTGTATCCTTTATTAGTAATACATTATTAGTTATATAGTTTAATATTTAAATGATCAATTTTAAATATATTATAAGCAGAACATGTTAAAAATCAAATAAACCAATACTAGAATGAACAAACAAATAATGTAACTTATCAAAATCTGAAATAATAGTAAATTATTAATATTATATTTTAATAATATAATAAATTTGAAACATATTCAAAAAATATATAAAACAAAAATATGATTCAGAACAAATAAAAATAAAATAATACTTCCCACTATATCTGTAATAATAATGAATTCTTAATTTTATATTATAGTATATTTGAAATATAGATATAAAAAACCCGAATTTTCTATAACAAAATATAATACAGAACAAACAAAAATAAAATAATACTTCCCACTTTATCTGTAATAATAATGAATTATTAATTTTATATTATAATATATTTGAAATATAGATATAAAAACCCAAAATATTCTATAACAAAAACAAATTTAAAAAAACCCCGAAGAGATAATGCAATAATTAAGATATAAAATGAAACATAAATCAATATAAAATTATAAATTTCTATTAAAAAATGTTGTTTGTCAAAACAGATTTTGTTTATTTTATTTTTAAAAGATGAAACAGATACAGGTTCTATTATATCATTATGTAATGAATTACATATATTATCTGATCTATTATTAATAATATATGTTGTATTGTATTATTATAATTATGTATTACATTTAATTTTTTACAATTACCTCTAGTTCTAATATTAGTCGAAATGTTAAGGATATCAGATATATTTATATCTGTATAATTATTTTAAATTTTACAAATTGTGGTTAGATCGATTTTTAATCTTCTAATTTAAAATAGTCCAGTCTCTCTGTATAATATTTGATGAATTTGTATATCCTACGCATCTTGTAATTAATCATAGTAAATAATCTTTGCACTCTTTCAATTTGGTCTATGAGACTACGAAATTTACTAACATTTGAAAAAGGTGACCAAATTATGGATTCATATTCTAAAACTGGTCTACAATAAATTGTATATGCATTTAATAATGCTCTAGGGGATTTTGTAGTAATGCATCTACAAATGGAATTCAAGCTTTTTAAGTTTTTTAAGTTTTTTAATAATTTTAAGATTTTTTACAAATATAATCAATATGTTTATTAAATATAAGGTTATTCTCAAATATTATTCCTAAATCTTTATAAAAAGTAACATTTTCTAATTGAATATTATTTATATAATATTTTGATGAAGTAACCTTCCCTAAATTCATAACTGCATATTTTTATAATGAAATATATAATTTCTATTAGTTTGTAACTTATTGATATTATTACTAATTTGATACAGCTCTAATTATCTAAATGATAGTGAATACATTAATTATTTTGTCAATATACATTATACATTAACTATTTGCATTTAATATCTATAACTATTATGAAGGGTATATACTATTCAAATTGTTTACAAATATATTAATACATCTACATACATAAATAAGTCAAATTGTCAAATTGTTTACAAATATATTAATACATCTACATACATAAATAAGTCAGATATATATTAAAGTATTACTTTACAGTATAATGCTATAATTACTTAATTACTAATAAGATCATCCACCCACTACGTTAACCCTACACCTACCCCATCCCCCCCGTTAACCCTACACCTACCCCATCCCACAGATCCTAGACGACAAGTGCAATGAACTAAACAAGCAGATAGACTACTTACGCATGACTGGTCGAGATGCTAAAGCTATTATAGAGATATTGTCAGCCATGGCAGACTCTTGTAAGAATGTCATCGAGAGAATGCAGAAGGTAGTATAGGGGCAGCACTTACTCTAGTTGTTTAGGGTAGTATAGGGGTAACATTTGATCTAGTTGTGTGTAGGCAGTGATGGGCACCGATCCTTTTTTTTCCACGATCGCCGATCCTCTATTTATTCTCTTATGCGATCGTTTTCCCGATCCCGATCCTCACTTCGTTACCCGATCCGGATCCCGATCACGATATTATTTATATATTTAATTAATACGATTTTATTTTATAATTCGAAACAATATATATGTAGTTGTAATAGGTAATATAAATTTTAAAAAACCTACCTTTGTAATATAAATTATTAATAATTGTAAATAATATTTATTATTAATATATTGTATTATATTTCAATAATAATTCAATTGAATTAAATGCATATATTAATGTAAATGTAAAAATATCTACTCATTGTACGACGTACAATGTACGTTGAGTTAAAGTAGGTAGTTTACTTATATGATATCAATTGATTAAATTCTATTAGGGTAAAAATAACAATTATTATTTAAATACTACGTAGATTTAACCTAGTATTGCGATACCTTGGAAAACATTACAAAATAATGATCAATACAATATCATATCAATGTAATAATACAATACTAAAATGTTGTTAATATTCTTATAAATTAATATAATAATATTAGATCACCGATATTTTTTTAGGGATCGGGATCGGGATCGTGATCACCTATCCTTTTCCGATCCTCCATTCGCTATCCGATCCTGATCCGGATCGGATCGCCGATCCTACCCATCACTGTCTGTAGGGTAGTAAAGTATGATATAATGATGTTGTATAGTATTATATATACAACGGTAAGAATTTCATTGAGAGAATGCAGCATGTAAAGGTAATTATGGATTGCTAGTAATTGTGTAGTATAGTATGGTATAGTAGCATTTCATCTAGTCTTAGTGTATTATAGAGTCTATATTATAGACTACTATATAGTATAGTAGTAATATTGTATAGTAATATTATGTATACTACAATAATAACTTCATCAAGAGAATGCTGCCTGTATTAAAGCATGCCTTTAATTTAGAATCTATTGTATAGTATTATACCACCTTCACTAGATTCAACAGAGAATATAGTCTATCTGCACATGTTGTCATGCAATAAGCAAATCCTTGCCTAATAATATATATATATATATATATAGTAGTATATTATATTATATTAAAGAGTATCTAATACAGTAGTGTGTGTTTTATAAATAGCTGATAGAATATAGTGATATAAGTAGCATAGTATACTAGAATACTAGAATATTTCACAGTGAATAAGGTTCATAAATATCGTATTAATAATACTGTATGCGTGTAATGTGACTTCTATGTAAGCTATTTTAATATCACTATTCTCCGACCATAATTATCGACCAATGAAAACAGGACGATGACCTAAAACCAAGACGGGATCTCATGCAAAGACTACTCTCAGATTTTGATAAACAATACGAGAAGTCCTTCGATCAGGTATGTTGTTATTTGTATACGCTGTTATTTATATTTAGTATAACGTACCTCAATGTTTATTTGAATGATATATATATATATATATATAAATATATATATATATATATACAAATATATATATATATATACAAATATATAAATATATATATAATAAGTTGAATTATTAATGACTATAACTTAACTAACTATACCCTCGTGTGTTAATACTATACAACCCGGGCGCTAGATTCAACAGAGGATATCGTCTATCTGCACGTGTCGCCGCGCCATACGCAAAGCTTTGCCCGAGCTCGACCGCTGCTGGAAGAACTACGAGAAGTCGAAGGTTGTGATAGCGGGCCGATCTCCCGATACTTCTGCGGCCAATCAGTAGAGGGAGAGAGGCTGTGATTGGTGACTGGGAACGGGGGTATTGGGCGCCTTTGGGGTTGTGTGATGAGTGAATAAAGTGTTGGGAAGTGAATTCATGCTTACTTTACTATTATCATATTGATTGTACGATTATATATTATTTAAATCATTATTACTATATTAATTATTAAATTACGTTATGATTATATTAATTATTTACGATAGTATTAATTAACTCAATTTATAGAAATATAAACTGAAATTTAAATCAGGATAAAATATGTATTTATTAAAAATCATGGAATGTAAACGATTATCACAAATTTATCAACATGTTGCGTAAGAAACTCTCTATACTCGAGCTAAAGAGAACTAAAATTATAAATAATAAAATTAAATAATAATAATTATAAAAATATAAATAATAATACCAACATTGATAATAATAAAAATAATAATACTAACATATATAAAAATAATACTAAAAATACACGAATATTATAAAACTAAACGTAACCAAACTATAGGTTGAGTATTTCACCGATTATAGACACGCTAGTGTCACGTGACATCTCTAACTCAGATATAAATAGAGTCGTCGTCTGTGGTGACGGGAATCTTGGAGTCGATGACGAACAGCTCCTTAAGGAACTTCAGCTTCTGCTTCTCGAGTTGCATCACTCTGTCGGATTTAGTCTGCAGTTCCTATAATCAGTGGGCATATGATTACTATTTTAATTACTAAAATTGCTCACTGAATATCTTTTTTATATAGTATGTATAATGTGTTATATATATATATATATATGTTATCAGCATAATATATACAAATTAAATAGAGATTAGTTAGCCTAAGTATGATTAATGCCTTACACTTTATCGATGAGTGTAACTGTAATTGTTGCACTCTCATTGCACCTGCAAACAATGCCACTTACATTATTAAATAATATAATCATTAAGGATACATTTAATTTCAATGTTAACGTAATTATTATTCATGATAGTCTAGGTATGATTAATCAAACGTTGCATTTTATATTGCTATATATATATATATAGAGTGAGATTTAAAAATAGTATTTATGAAATCATAGTCATCTAAAAATATATTAAATTGGGATTTTTTAATTAATTATTTAAAATATCTAAAAATATGATAAATATAAGTCAGATAATAGATATTTTAAATTATATGTTTTATATATTACAATATTATGAATTAATAGTTGTGTTTAAACTGTGAAATAAAAAACCTGTTTTATCAATGAGTTCTCTCTAGTAAGCTTCTCTATGATATTATCCTTTTCGTGTTCACCCATATTGTTGTTTCTATCTCTCTGATTGGCCATATTCAAAGATAACATTTATTAGTTAATAAATTTTATATTTATATTAATACAAATATTTATTAATATAATTAGTATTAATTCAAATTTAGTATTTATATTACTGATATACAGATAAAGTGATTTATTATTATTTATACAAAATGTAAACCTACATAAATTATAAGTTAAAAAAAGTATATTATAATTATACTAAAAAAAGTAATCATAAAATTGAAATAGTAATAAATATTTAATTTACACAGATGAACAAACTAATTAACCAATAACTATAAATAATAACACTCATTGTTGAATCTGATATAACATCTTTAAGTTTTCCTACAATTGTTATGATGTTAGAGGATTCAAGTTTCAGTCTCTTGTAATCAATGTCTTTGGATGCATTCTAGATGTTAAGGTTTTATTATAAGAAACATTAAATAAATATATTTTTCAATTTCTATATATTTATTTAGTAAACAAAATTTATAATTAAATATTAAATATTCTACTTCGAAATATTTATACACATTATATATTATAATACTATAATTAATATATATATTATGAGACTATCACATTAAATAAACTTAAGGGGATATCGCCATGGATAAAATCGGAATAACATTTTTTATTATTATTATATACTATTAATAAATGATATGTTATTTAGTAACTGAAAAAAATTATCTATGAAATCAATTTAGAAATTAAAGCAAGAAAAGCATTATTTTATAGAATGCCTTTTTAAAATAAATTATTTATTTTGAAATATAAATTCAAAACCAATATAAATTGTTATATAATATCACAATTTAAAAACTGGATTTTTTACATTTATGTTATTTATAAAATAAATTATTTATTTTGAAATCTACATTGAAACTACATCTACATGAAATCTACATACAAACTAATATAAATTGTTATATAATGTCATATCTAATATATAATCTAATTTATATCTAATATAAATTCTATAAATATAACTTTTATATATAGATAAGAAAACATATCTATTAATTTATAATATTGATATATTAGCTGACTACATAATTTTATTACACTCTAATATAATAAAAAATAACAATTATATAGGTACTATATTTATTATATAACATAATATATATACAGTGCGCTCTCGATATACCGGCTCTCGATACACCGGCAAACGTGTTATATCGGCACATCTCTGAATGACCGATTTCTTTCCTATCTCTTCAATGATAATAATTTTCGATGCACCGGCACTCGTATACCGGCTCCAGCACCTAATATCTAGGCACAAAGTCGAATTGTAATCGATATACCGGCATATATATACATATTTACCAAAATTGCTCATTATGATTCATACTTAATTGCGAGTAATTTTTTTTATTATATTTCAATGTACTTGCATTTAAGTTAAGTTAATATGTTATTACATGACTCATGATTACTCCTAGTCTAGGAGTCCAATAGGACGTATACGTGCGTGTGTATTATTTAATAATGAAGAAAATAGATGAGAACGGAAGACACAAAATTGGGATCATTAGTCGTCTCGAACTGCAGTGTATCCATGAAAGGACATGCACATGAAAATTCTGCGCGCGCGCGCGCAATCAGTTCGTTATACGCCATTTACATTCAGTGATTAGTGATGCATTTAAATGATTTTCAATATAATTTATATTCATACGCGATTAAATATAGATATAATACATAAATACATAAATAGATATTATAAAGATATTATAAATAGATATAATACATTATAATTATATATATACGCGTATATATATATAATATATTATTATAACCTTATAGGTATATAACCATATATATATATATATATATATATATATATATATATATATGTATGTGTGTGTGTTTAATTTGTATTATTATTAGCATTTATATTACTATATATATTGTATTACAAGTATATTTATATTTTTAACTACACATATTGTATATTTTGTTTTATATATATATATATATATATATTACAAGTATATTTATATTTTTAACTACACATATTGTATATTTTGTTTTATATATATATATATATATATATATATTATATATATATAGTATACTCAAAGATTTTCCAAAGGAAAATCTTTTGGAAAATCTTTGGTATACTACTTGAGTATATGAACTAGTAGACGACGATGAATCATGCATGAATCGTGCAGCATGATACACGTAGCTATATAGTATATACATTGGCTATATTATTATATAACATTGCAATGTCAATATATAAATATATCAGTTGATACGTGCTATTTATAAATATACATAGTTATATTTCATTAAATACTAAAAATATAGATTTTCTGACATTAATTAATTAATTTCTAGTGAAATCAATTTTTCCATTCACACAAAAATGACATTTAAGTAAAATTAATATTTATTATTAAAATATTAGCATTTTAAAATTTTATTTTTTGAAAATAATCAATTAGTATAATATATAAATACATATATATATTAGTATATATATAAATAAGTTTACTATAATTAAGTTAATAATTAGGTATACTATAGTTAAGTATATATATATTTATATATATAAGTATATATATATATATATATATATATATATATAAATTAAGTATATATAAATATTATTAATTATATATATATATATATATATATAAGTGTATATATATATATACTTAATTTATATATATATATATATATATATATATATATATATATATATATATATATATATATATATAATATAGTAATATATAGTAATTATACACACATACACACACACACATATACACACACACACATACATTATATATATATATATATATATATATATATATATATATATATATATTATATATATAATATATATACATATATATATATATATATATATATATATAATTACTATACGATTACAATATATTACTATAAGATTAGGATCTATTTTCGTACGGATCTACTTTCGTGCGGATCTACTTTCACGCGTATGTATATTTAATTGCATATTTCAACTCCCGCAATATAAATATAACTCACGCAAGTATGTGTTCATGTGCTTGCGGTTGCAGAATACTAATGATCCCAAAATTGAAGTAAACCATGCGATAAGGTTTATTAGTCAAGCATGGAAGAAAGTAAAACAAGAAAGTATCAGAAACTGCTGGGTGCATGTCGGTTTAATAGATCGTATAGACGAAGAATCCTTCACTCAAGATGAAAATTATGAAATAAATAATGACATTTATAATAAATGCAATATTGATATTGATGATCGACTCACTTTAGAAGAATTTACGTCAGTCGATGACATTTCTGAAATATTCTAAATAGATTCTATTACTGAAATTATAGATTCATTAACAAATAATAATAAAGATAGCGACGACACACAATAGGCTGGATTTGATCCACCACCATCATCAGAGAAAGCAATACAGGGGTTTGAATCACTAACGGCATACTTTGAATGTTACTCCAAAGATTCAAATGATATACATTTATAAAATTTATTATCTAAACGTTTGGATATATTATGTATTAATAATAAAAAGCAAACTACTTTATCTTTTGTAAATAATTCAAAATAGTTTATTTTATTTAGCATTCGTTTCATACCATTATAATAATATTTTATACCATCTTATACGAGTTTATACTTATTTTATACCATTATAATAATTAAAAGTAGTTCATTTTATTTTATTTTGCATTCGTTTCATACCTTTATAATAATATTGTATACCATTTTATATGTATTTATACCTATTTTATACCATTATAATAAACATAATATTTAATATTCTTCTTCATATATTCTTTATTTTCTGCTAGATCAATATACCGGCACAATTCCTCATTCCCGATGGTGCCGGTATATCGAGAGCGAAAAATAACATTTATATATTGAAAAATATAAAACTATTACTTTATAATATCGATTTTATATTAGCTAAATGTATAATTTTATTACATTATAATTTATTTGAATTTTATTTCATTTACATATTGTTGACTTTTCAAATGCGTTTTAATCGGAATACATTTTATTTATGTTTTATATAAATGAGTGTTTAGATTAAAGACCTAAGCGATACACCTAATTTCTATGGCTTTATATAAATAACATTTATGCAAAATTCCAGAGATGAAATATTAAAAAATATAATTATGATGTATTTGATCCTATAAAATTGGTGACAAAATAAAAGTATATCTATTATGTAAAATATATATTTTTTAATATTGTCTCTAATATTATAGATATACATGTCCTTTTTATTTAAAAAAAAACAATTTTTAAATTCAATGAAGATATTTTTAGAAACACTCAATAAATGGATGAAATGCGTCTCTATCTCTAAACATGTACATTTAAAAATATGGCCGTCCCATTGCGATATCCCCTTAAGTGATATTATGGAAATAAATTTATAATAAAATAAAGAAAATTCATCAATGATAACATAATTCGATGATATTATAGTAAACAAATAATTACTAAAATTCTCATAAAATAAATTATGGGTATTCTGTTGTATATTTACAAATAGAATACAATAATTCTAAAATTTAAACTAGAATTAATATAATAATATTATATTTACTATAATTCCAAAGATATTGCGAAACAATTATATATCACTTCCTATCTACGCAATGAATGTAATATTACCCAGTCCCGTAGTAATAGTATCGAAATCACTGAAATAGATTTATTTTTGAAACGATTTTCATTCAACAATATTTCCATATTTCTATTAAATTACAATTACTATATAAGTGAGCATTTACTAGCCACAGACATATGTATAGAATTTAAAAACAAACTATCCTATTGATTTATTATATATTAGTAATGAACACTTAGTTTTCATCATATAATAATAATTTAAAACACATTTTTACACTTCAAAATGTATAGTTTGATATGAATTTACATTACAAACGTCACATTTAGTCTCAAATAAACCCTATATATACCTATAGGTATATCTTTATAGATAGAGTATTAGCGTTGTTTAATTTCCCATATCATATGCATAAATATGCTCTTTAGCGATGATTAACTCCGATGATTATCAGCAATGAGTTTCATTGTGACTAGGGTCACTGGAACGATATTGTATGTAGCGGGGATCAACCAATCAAAATAAATTGTGTGGTAAAAGTGGGGGGGACCAATACATAGGAGGTCCTCCTAGATTTTAAAGTGGAGCGGGGACTTATCCCCCCCTGCAAAGCCCCTAGTTGTGACACCCGATTATTACTTACATTTTTAGTGTATTCGCTTAATGAATTCTTGTTGTTGATTAATGTATCGATCCTTTGTTCTATCCAAGATCCCATTTTCGCGTTTGTTTCGTGGGCGTATCTGAATATATCTATATACTCGTCCAATTCTCTGCAGTGAGTCATCTAATAGTGTGTATATAGTGTGTATAAGTATAAATATATATATATATATATATATATACATTTTTAATGAAAAATATAATATAAGAAAATATATTTGATTGAATATTTATGTGTATATTATAAACTTTATAATGATTATTTATATACTATATATTATATAATATATATATATATATATATATATATATATATATATATATATATATATATATATGTGCATATAATACTAGAGTAACATAATATTATATACACATTATTTCATTGATTCATAATAACTGATAACTCAACATTGACGCATTAGTATGTTAAACTAGCACACTGACACACTGGTATTTTATATTGACACATTTGTATGTTATACTGGCAAATTAGCACGTTATATTGATACATTGGTATGTTATACTGACACACTGACACATTGGTATGTTATACTACATACTGACACATTCGTATGTTATACTGACACACTGACACATTGGTATGTTATACTACATACTGACACATTGGTATGTTATACTGACACATTGGTATGATATACTGGCATACTGATACATTGGTATGTTATACTAGCACACTGACACATTGACACGTGACACACTAACATCGATGACTTCGTAGCCACTGGAGACCGTGTGACGCCTCGAGTCTCTGTTCTTCATCTTGTGGTACGAGTTACCTGAAGGAGAAAGGGGGGGGGCGGAGTTATTAGTGTGTAACCTCTGAGGTGAGGAGTGACTTTCAGAGAGATAGGGGATGTGGGAGTAAGGGGGTTATGCAGTCGCAGTCATCAAATATTGAAATTTATTATTTTTGTTTGTGATATTTTTTTAATAAAATATACTCAACTATATATTATTCATATTATATGAAATTTTGAAATTATAAATACTATAAAAATATAATTTTATGCAGGTTGTTTTAAACAAAATAATACAATTAAAATATATTACAAAAAATTATTGATTATTTTATTATAATTTTATAACGTTTATAACATTTTACAATATTACATATTTTAACAAAATAAAAAATATAATATTCATTATGATTTTCTCTTGTTTGACAAGAGTTTTATACGCTATTTGTATCATTTAAGGGGATATCACAGTCTGCCATTAAATCGCACCATTCAATGTATAGAGATAGTAAATACATTACTCCTTATAAAGCTCCACAGACAAAAATCTATTCAATGAATTATATTGATTTTTTTTTATAATATACAAAGGAATTATAAAGCTCTAACAATATGTAGCCTTATTTTTACATTTCAATATAATTCATATAATAATAATACATAAAAGAAGATTTTTGTTTATTTTATAGATATTCTAAATATTCTAAATATTCTATAGAAAATATATTATTTTTTAATTTATTTAATTATAATATGACTCTATATTATCTTTGCATGTATGTTATTTATATATATAGCAAAAAAATTAGTAAGATAGCTATAATAGTTTTATCTATATGGTTAAATTTATATATGAAATACGTGTCAATAATTATTCTGTGTAAATCACATTTTAAATTTCACTAATTAAAAATCAATAAGTACAATTTATATATACAAATATATTATATAATCAATAGCATAAAGCAATACTTGTTAAGTATCTAGACATCACATTTAGATATGTTTATATATTATATATATATATATATACTGTTATTATTTTAAATACTATATTATTGATTATATATTTACATATAATTCTATAGGCTTACCTTATATAATTTATATAAATAAATATAATCAAACCAGTTTTAATTTTTAGTTATAAAATATTACAAATACATTTACATTAGTCAGAGAAGTAAATTATAAAATAAATAATTTATTTTATAAATTATTTTTAAAATATGTATCATAAAAGATGCTATTTCTAAATCGATTTCATTTTTAATGTTTTGACATATACTAATAATACAAAATTAATTAATATTCTATTATAATATGAGATATATTATTTATTAGTAAATGTATAAAATAATTTGTTATTTTCGCTTATATGTATATCTTTATTTATGAACATACAAATACAGAATTTTATAATTTTATAAAATAATATATTATAATTTTCAAAATAAAATTACAATTCTTGATTAAATTTCACAAGATATACATATACTTTATAGATATACATGTCTAGTATATATATATAGGTCAACATTTCAAATATTATATTAGTTGTAAGATATATATAGCAAACACTGTTTACTAAATATATATTTATAAACATAGGCTGTTGTGTATTACACATAAGGCTATACACCATGGATTTCCTGAATATCTAGCTCAATCTATTATTAATCAGAGTTCTAACAGATCTAGTCGGAAGTATCATGTCATGAAATTGGTGCAATGCTTAACATCTTTGGCCAACTCTGAATCAGTTTTCTCGTTTTATTGCCCCGAAAAGATGGAATTCACTGCCATATGATATTCGTTGTACAAAATAACTTTCATTGTTTAAACGTAGTGTATGTCTATTTTAAATAATTTGTATTCGTTTTCTTTTTGTGTTTGTTTTGTATTATCTAATGACGCCAATAATCACCATGCGTTTTTAAAGTCGTAATAAACTATATTATATTAATTAATAAACAGGCATCTTTTCTATGCATTAACATGTCATTAAACACATATATTTAGTGATGATTGTGAATCCGCTTAAAAAGTCGTTAATATTAGAAATCTGTACATCTCATCGGCGAAGTTGAGGGTAGCAGAGAAGAAGTGAGTTTTTTAGGGGGTAAAGGGGTGGAGTTAGGGTTGTAGAGAGGAAGGGGTGGACTGAGTGTGGTAGGGAGGAAGGGATAGAATGAGTGTAATAGGGGGGAAAGGGGTGGAGATAAGGTTGTAGGGAGGAAGGGGTGGATTTTATGTGTGATAGGGAGGAAGGATGGAGTAAGTTTAGTAGGAAAAAGGGAGGAATTAGGATTGTAGGGATGAAGTGAGTTTGTTAGGGAGGAAGGGTTGGAGTGAGTGTGGTAGGAAGGAAGGGGAGGAGTGAGTGTGGTATGGAGGAAGAGATGGGAAGAGGAGATAGGGAGAAAGGGTGTCAAAATTAACCTTTCACCGGAGGAGCGAATACAGATCTCTTATTATGGGTGAAGCCTGTCTCGATGCTATTGTTGTTCATTTTCTATAATAGTGATGATGTGATAAATATATTATATATATATATATAGATAATGATATGTATAACAGAATGGTATTACTATTATGTTATGGTATTAGATTATGATTAAAATAATCAATGCTTTAATAAGAATGCAATTGTGTACTATCAGCCTTAAAAAATACTCAATAAAATCAATATTTCCGATCTAAAGATAGTATAAATAAAACTAAAGATGCATTGTGGCTATAATAAAGTACATAGAAAACTAACTTGTAATGGTCTAATATAATCAGTTTATACAAGTTTCACAATAGAATTAGAGAGTATTTATCCAGAATTAGGCGCTAGGTAGAAATGATAATAGGGAAAACAATAAAGGTTTTAAAACTTGAAATCATCGAATATGAATACATTCCTAAAAGGGCATGATGTTCTATTATCTCCTTAGAATTAGTATTGCAATACGAATAATATTCTCTATATAACATTTTTTAAAACTAGAGTAAAAATACAGTTTGTTATTGTTATTATTATTTAGATTGAGTCCTTTCATCACATCGAGGAATTTTGATTAAGATTTTAAATATAACGAAATAGCTTACACCCCTTAAAAGAATAGATTCATATTTTACCTAGATTGATAGTCACATTATTTTTATTCAACAGGCCTGGAGACTCAATTTATGTGTACTAAGATAGGCGACCACCAAAGATAAATATTATGTAATCAAATTAAATGTTGAAATTATATTTCAGTATAAACATATAATATAAATTAATATAAATGTTTATTTCGATATAATCGAAACACCCTATGAAAAAATTAAATGTATTTAAAAAAAAATATTATTTGTCAGAATATTTGTTATTAAATGTATGCGTCATGTGATGGTCGGCCATCTTTGGACACAGTAATCGAGTCAACAGTGTATTGTAAGTGTGTTGATGAATTTTACATTAGCGAGATATAGCAATACCGATGTAGGTAAAATATAAATCTATGCTAAAGGTATCCAGGTTTTAATAGGAGTCTGTAATTTTGTATACATCATTATATAAGATAACTTCTAAATAATATGTTAAGACATATGCAATGGATTTGAGTGTAGTTAAATGACATATCCTACTACCTGTGTTTCTGATACCGTAGCCTGATAATTTACCAAGACATATATATATATATATATATATATATATATATTGGTATAAATATAAAACTATATTAGTATACACATACATATAATAATGGTGAATTAACACTAATGTATAAGCCATAATTAACAGCCACGATAGTATATTAGCATCCACATTAAACGTATGTATTAGTAAAGCACTATTGAAGCAGAACTCGATTTTACTATATTTATTTATTTTAAATGTTTTATTGTTTTAAATCACGTGTGCAAAAAATAATAGGGAAAAAATCACGTGTGCAAAAAATAATAGGGAAAAAATCACATACTCCTAATAGAACTGTATAATCCTGCTGAAATAACCCCCTATACTATTAAGGGGTGGTAGTAACTAAGGTAACACAAAGTAACTAGAGTAACTATAGTAACAAAGACAACTAATATTATTAATGTAACCATGGTAACTAAGGTAACAAGAGGTACACAATGTAACTGAGCTAACTATGGTAACCTAAGCACCTACTATAAGCAAGGTAACTACAATAACATTGGTAAACAAACCACGTCCTTGAGGATACGGTTACGCACGACCTCTTCGTACCTCTTAATGGAGTCGAGGGTTGTCTCTTTAGCACTTTCTTTTCCTGTCTGGTAATGTGATATACATGTGAATAAAGCTGTTTGTTAATGTGCATAGAGCTGCTTGTACATGTGAATAGAGCTGCTTGTACAATGTACATGTGAATAAAGCTGTTTGTACATATGTATAAAGCTACCTTGTACATATGTATAGAGCTGCTTGTAAAAGTGTGGTAAATGTCCATTATTATCAATATTATAGTTTCTAGTATGAATTCATACTCGGAATTAACACCGTAATAATTAATTTACATTCAGATTTACTATATATTTAACATATATATATATATATACTTTTTTTTTTCTGTATATATATATATATACAGAATTTCTCTAATATATACGATGACAGATATATCAGAGAGAAACAAACACTAACCTTACGAGAGGAGTCGTACTTGGGGGGAGGGGTTCTCTCCCTGTACCGGGGTGGGGGTGGTGAAGCGTTAGACCCCGTGACGCCCACACTGTGACGGAGTAGTCGCGTAGATTTCGAATCACCCCCACCGCCCCCGCCGCTAAGACGGGTGCACGACTGATGATGCGGGGGTGGCGGCGGAGGGGGCGGGTAGCACGCTAGGAATGCTCGCTGGGTGCGGGGTTTAGTGGGCGGGGGCGTCCTCCTTCTCGTCGTGGTCTTTACCGGGTCGGAGCTTCTGTCCGCTGAGGTTTTAGTGGTGGCCGTGTCTACGCTTACCTGTTTATCAGGTTGGAGGGGGGGGTAATCAGTGATATCATGCGGATTGGTGATTTCGTGCGCAATGTAAATTCAATATTTATTAATATTGTTTAAATTATTGATAAATTATATACATTATTGAGATCACTTCGCACGAGATCACTGGTATACCAAATATATACATTAGGGCCATTGATACCGATCCGACTTGAATGGGTATATTTATTCTGTCTGACTGTCACATTATTAGGTTACAATTTTATTTTGGTGGTCCCATCCAGGAACTTAGATGAAGTTTTCACTTATAACCAAATGGCTCTAATGTCCCTTCGAAGTCGCTATCATGATAAGGCACCATGATTTTAATGAGTGGCATTTATTTATAAACAATTATATAAGATCACTTCTAAATATTATTTAAGATCTATGTATTGGTTCGAATGAGGCTCGAACCAGTGTCCTACTGCTCATGTGTCTGATGCATTGCCAACTGAGCCACGCAGCCAGTTATGATTATAATATGATGTTATATTATAATCTTTCATATTATTTTGATTAGCATTAAATTAACTTATTATAAATAAATTATTTAATATAATAATTTAATATACTTCTAAATTATTATACCCTACTAACGACTGTGGTTTTGATGTTAGAATCCCTGTTGACCACTGCTGTGTTGCCATTAGAATCTCTACTGACCGGTATGATGTTGCCAGTGCACTCCCTACTGACCAGTGACATGGTGGATGCAGACTTATGATGAGATATGCGGTCGTCGTGGTTACGGAGTTGTCTGCTGCCGTCGTATAGCTGTCGGTCGTTTGACCTTGTCCTAATCTTCACTGAATCAGCGAGGTCGTCATAAGTATTAATACTTATACAGGTAACTATTGTATATCATAATTAGTGGTTTATAGCGATCTATAGCCTCAATACTATACTAATATTTAATAATGTTATATATAAAATGAATTGTTTAACATTAAACTGACTAGTGTAATTCGAATATGATATGTTAAATTAAATATAGAATGATACAAATAATTATTATAATACTATACGTATTATTCTCATTATAATTAATCACAACTTCTAAACTCTTTATTTTATACTCGTCAATTATATTATACGTTAATCGTAATCGTAAATAACTATATTACCATTATAATATGTTGCAACAAGTAATTGAATTAAACTCCTAAGTAGAGGTTTTATGTTATGAGTATAAATCTGAATTTAAAGCAAGAATACAAATATTATGAATGTAAATAGACAGCACATATTTTAATACTAATTTACCTATTCGGTTTAAAATCAATAATTTGAAGGATAATAAAAGTGGATAACACAAATAGTGGAATGAATATAGAATAGAAAACTGGTATTTCTAAATAGTTTACATCAGTATTCATCATATCATATGATTCATATAACACTACATATAACACTATTCATATTCATATAACACTACATTTATTTACAAAATGGAACACATTATTAAATTTGTAATATATCATCGCTAAAAATAGTCTAATATATATATATATATATATTTAATGTTTATACTCAGCTGTATCTTATATTTATAATATAAATAATATACATTTTATATGAATCATAATTTGTTTGTAATTATATTATTATAACATGAATAATAGTTGATAAAATATATTAGAAATTACATTTTTTTTTCTCGAATTGTTCGAATACTTATTTTAAATTAATAACGAATATATTTAGTGATATTAATTTTTAATAAGAATAATTATTGAATATTTTAATTTAAAAAAATTTAATACTGAACAACACTATGCATTTACATCAAAAACAATAGGTAACAGTTAAATAAGTAACATTATACTAAGATAAGTAAATAAGTAAATAAGTAACCCGGAGCCCTGTCTACGAGGTCGTTCAAAGGTAGAAATTTCTTTTCGCGCGGTTCTCGTTCAGTGGATCGGGGGGCGTGATCGCTTACCCCCACCCCCGTCGCCTCTTCCTCGTTCTCCACCCTCTTCGCCGCTAACTTAGAGGTCACCAATATGGGAGGGGCGTTCTCACGAGCCCTTACCCTCATCACCTCTTCCTCGTTCTCCACCCTCTTCGCCGCTAACTTAGGGGTCACCGTTACGGGAGGGGTGTTCTCGCGCGCCCTTATCACCGCGGTGTACAGGTGGGCGTCGGAAGCGTGTCTCTTCGTCACGAAGCGATCGTCGGATTCCGAGCGTTGTTTGTAGACGGGAGTTCTTGTTTTGCGACTGTTTAGACTTATATTTAGATAGATATATACCATAATTTGTTGTTAATTTAATGTTATCATTATTTGATTTAACTTTAGAGAATTGTTTCTACAATTATTCAAGTGTTTAAATAAACTTCTTTATTATTATTATTATTATATATATATATATATCAGTGTTGCAATCGAACCCTACTATCAGAGTATCGGTTCGAGTCCGAGTTCATAATTTTATAATTATTGAGTTTCATTATCAGTTAGAAATGTTTGGGTATCAGTTCGAAGTTCGAAGTTCGATTACAATACTCGATGCAATATATATATATATATATATATATATATATATATATATATATATATATATATATATATATAATATTATATGTATTACAGATTATAATTATATATATGAATAATATATTATTATAATGAATAATAATTATGAAGATATAAAATGTATACTCAATTTCGTGATCTATATAGAAATGTCACTTTGGTTATTTAGAACGCTCGCTTTGTTTTATTTTAAATATCTGCCGCAATAACTCTGATTTCAGACATTATTAATATGATTATCATAATAATAACAAGTATTTAAAATATAATACTAACATCGGAATTACTAATTTCTGAAGACATGTTATTATATTTAAAAATTATATAAATATGAATATAAAATGTGAGTGTAAGTGTAAATATTATATATAAATATAGATATATGAATTATTTTGTAGGTTATAATTTCTCGAGGATTAGTTACTTATGTGTATACATTCATTCAAAACCATGAATATATAAACCCACAATATAAAAAAATGTGAAAATCCAAAATATAATATTAAACAATTAGTAGTCAAAAATGTGAGTATCAGTTCGAAATGCTTGAGTATCATTTCGAAGTTCAAAGTCCGATTGCAACACTATTATCTATATATATATATATATATATATATATATATATATATATTATATAGTAGAACTATGAAGGGTGAATCAAAATATCTATATCTCCATACAAATTAAAATTTTAGATATTGTTTCGAATCAATATTTTAAATAAATAAAGTGTAATTTTAATGTAATATAAGATAATTCAATGGAGATATAATTTATTTTAATACATTCTACAGTTTTTATATATATAATATATATTATATATATATATATATATATAAACAATAATTTAAATGAAAATCAATAAGTGTATATATATAATTATTATTATAATAATAATTATAATAATAGTTTATAACATATTTATTAAATAATTTAATAATATGATAATCATATTATAATAAATACAAACCTATAAGGAACATAGTTATCACCCTTTTCAAATACATTTTGTTTTTTATCAATTTGGTCTAAATTGGGCATCGAATATGCTAAGTGACCCAATTTTATAGTTGGATTATAACACATTTTTGTCTTATTATTTGATGATATATTTTTTAGAATAGGAGATATGGGAGGATGTATTTTAAAAGGTTCTATATTTTCAGATTTTTCTTTATATTCATCATTTTTATATATAGGTTTATTATTACTATTTTCTCTCTTACGGAAATTAGAATAAGATGACCGTTTAACGGGAACACCATTTTCGTATGTTTTAGCCTCACGGTGTTGATCGCCATATAATGTTTTATAATCTTGCGATTCCATTTGAGTAGATGAAGCTATTCTAATGGCAGATACGAATTTATCGAAATCAATTTCTCCGTTGTGCGTTAACCCGCGTAATGCAAGTACTACATCATTTGGTAGTCGGTCGTCGTCTCGTTTACATTGGTGTTCCAAATCTTCTAAAAGAATAATATTCGAATTACCGTCGCACAGTATGTTGAATAGTTGTTTTAACGAGTTAACGAAGGAATCGGGTAATTCTACCATAGGAATAGTAATTAACAGATCTGACATGCTATACATGCAATGAATATATGAATAAATAGGAATCTAATTAGTAGCATATATTGCAATTATGACTAATTACTTAAGTTTTGTTTATAATATTTAAATTGTAAGACAAATAGCCAATAGAATAAGTTCATTTCAAATATACTCCCTTGATTGTCTTTGATTTAACTAAACAACAACATCTGTTAAACTCGTTTTATAACGACTTTTTTTATACAGATATATTGGTAATAAATTACCTATTTCTTATACCACTCTTTGACAAAGAGTCTTTGAATAATGTACAATCATAGATATAGAGTACTCTATATATATATATATATATATATATATATATATATATATATATATATATATATATATATATATATATATGTGTACAATGTACATATATATAAATATAAAATAAGTAGTCTATATTCAACTTTATTTTATTTAAAAATGTGAATTACATAATGTGTATAAAAAGAGAATATACAATAATAATCATATTTATATATATATATATATATATATATATATATATATATATATATATATATATATATGATATTATACCATGGCCTCCTTTAGCTTCAGAAGAAACTAAAGGAGGCCATGGAATTACCGGAATTGTGTTAAAATGGATCTCAAACTTTATTCGTGATCGCTAATTTTCGGTCAAAATTCATGACAAACTTTCATCATCCCGCAGACTGTATTATGGTGTTCCTCGATGTTCTATCCTCTCGCCCATCATCTTCGCGATTTACCTACCACCCCTCTCAAGTATACTAAGTACCTTCCCCAATGTTCACAACACACTTTACGCCGACGACATTGAATTACACTCCGAAACCACAAACTATACTGAATTACAACTTTGTATGGATACTATACATAACTGGCTAACAGCTAACCACTTGCAACTTAACTCTACTAAAACCGAACTACTCAACATTAACGCTAACTCCAACTTAGACAATTTACCAATACTCTACATCGACTCCCCGCCGCTATTCTACCGTTAAGTATCTTGGGATTACCCTTAACCCACATTATAATGTAATCTATAGTCTAGAGTATCTGATGATCATATCACCTCACTAATAAAAACGACCTGGCACTTTCAATATATATCAATAACATATAGGCTATATATATATATAGGTTATATATATAGCCTATAAGTTATTTAAGATCATAACTCTACTTCCTCATAACACATTACCTCCTTGGTTCCCATTTAACAAACGCTCTTCTTATCGCATAATATCTACTGTTCATTCCTCAATATAATCTTTACTCTTAAATTGTCCTTCCTATATTTCTGCTTATCTAGTAAAACTATATTCCCTTCCATCTCTTAGAAACCTACATCTCATATTCTATCTACCCCTGGGGAATACCCCTATAGGGAATATATTCTCAATACCTCCTATATAACCTCGAGGTTATAGGATATCTTACTATTCTTCGTCCCTCAAAAATGAATACTCGGGACCTTAGTTAGACCTATATTGGTTTATAGATGCATAACCCCGATAACGGCTTTGAAGGGACATTAGAGCCATATATGGTTATAAGTGAAACGTCATCAAAGTTCCTGGATGGGATGAAAGGGCAAATAAAAAATAACAATAACAATAACAATAACAATATATAAATATATATATATATATTAGTGTTGAAATCGAACCTTACTATCAGAGTATCAGTTCGAAATAGTCGAGTATCAGTTCGAGTCCGAGTTCAACATTTTATAATTATTGAGTATCAATATCATTTCGTAATGCTTGATTATCAGTTCAAAGTTCGAAGTTCGATTGCAATACTAATATATATAACTATAACTATAATTCATACATTTATTAATTTACACAATGTATATAGAATATTTTTATATATATATATAGTATAAATACATTTTCATTATATTTGATTTATATGTAGAACATATGTAGGAATAAGTAGATCTAAACTTATATATATACACATGCATAAATATACGAATGCATACATGCTTTTAGGATAGTCCGTATAATAATATAGTTGCGTAATCTAGGTATTATGTAATACAAATAGATTGAATCATTATCGTTAATCTGGTAATTATACTAAATATAAGTATACATTGTAGTGTTGTTCTATTAATATAATTTCTAATTAAAATTCGGCATAATAAGCACGTTTATTTATATGTATTCATCGTTTATATAAATATATAAAGTATATCTTACTCTATAGAGTATTATAAATTATAATTTATAATTTATAATAATATATATTTATTGTATCACAATATACGTATATATATAGGGGAAAGTAACCTAATACGAGCACTCTCGATATCTCAGAAATCATAAATCCTACAAAAAAATGTTTAATGAATAAAATATTCATAATTATATAAATAGTCTAAAAAAGTATTTTTTAATTATTCAAAATATTTCTGATATATCCAATAAACTGATTTTTGTATTACACTTTTAAATTTATAAAAATCCAACTAAAAACCTTCTCAAGAATATAAAAATGTATCGATATAAAATATAACATTATATTATTAAAATATAAAGCATTCTAAAAATGATATATATATAATATCTATATTTGTTATCAAATATTCATTAATTTATAAGCATATATCTAGAGGTCATATACGTTCCTAATACGGACACGCTAGATGTATTAATATGGACACCTTATAACCAATCAGATAGGAGCGTGTGAACTATTCTGATTTTCAAAAAAATCGCGTGCGTTATAATATTAATACCACAAATAAAGCTAAATCAACCAAATGTATTATTTATATACAGTCAACTCTCGGTAAGTCGGACTTCTCGATAAGTCGGACACATTTAGTTGGTTGGATTTGTATCTAGTTCCATGTTAAATTAATCGGATAAGTCGGATAAGTTGGTTTGGATAAGTCGGACACATATTATAGTCATTTTTATGATTTTTATACTGGATAAGTCGGACTTTTTATAAATTGTCAGAAATATTTACTTTAAATAATGAATATTATAATTTTAGTAAGTAATATTATTGATTACAACATTTTATTTTGTTGATTGTTGCATAATTCAACATTTCGGTAACCATTTAACTCGCTGCGCATTTCATGTCCTATCATTTGCATGATATTCTGAATCTCGGATAAGTCGGACATCTCGCTAATACGGACACGCTAGATGTATTAATATGGACACCTTATAACCAATCAGATAGGAGCGTGTGAACTATTCTGATTTTCAAAAAAATCGCGTGCGTTATAATATTAATACCACAAATAAAGCTAAATCAACCAAATGTATTATTTATATACAGTCAACTCTCGGTAAGTCGGACTTCTCGATAAGTCGGACACATTTAGTTGGTTGGATTTGTATCTAGTTCCATGTTAAATTAATCGGATAAGTCGGATAAGTTGGTTTGGATAAGTCGGACACATATTATAGTCATTTTTATGATTTTTATACTGGATAAGTCGGACTTTTTATAAATTGTCAGAAATATTTACTTTAAATAATGAATATTATAATTTTAGTAAGTAATATTATTGATTACAACATTTTATTTTGTTGATTGTTGCATAATTCAACATTTCGGTAACCATTTAACTCGCTGCGCATTTCATGTCCTATCATTTGCATGATATTCTGAATCTCGGATAAGTCGGACATCTCGCTAAGTGGGACACTTTTCCCGTTCCCTTGCGAGTCCGACTTATCGGGAGTTGACTGTTCTTAAATTGTATTATTAATTAACAAGATAATACAAATAAATAAATTATTAACTAATTAAATTAGAATAAATTATTCATAAAATTAATTATAAATAATGTAATTGTAATTTGTCTGATTCATTAATAATATTTAGTTTATATAGTGGTATATATGGTGTCCGTATTATAACACAGGGTGTCCGTATTCGGACATGGGTACCGAATACGGACACCCCCATTATCTATGGAATTAAAAGATTAAATAAAATTTTAAAATTACAATAATATCTATAATCATATAATATTAATATATTGTAATTTTTGAATAAAAATAATGAGTCATAAAATGTTAAGACCATTTATTGTTAAAGTGTCCGTATTAGGTTACCTTCCTCTATATATATTTTATTTTTATGAATTTATAAATTTCATTTTAATCTAACTATTTAAATATATTTCCAATGCAGAGGTTTTATCAAAAATATTCAATAATAAACAATATATTAATGTTTTAGTAACATTACTTATCATAAAAAAAAGTTACTGATTAAATTGATGTTGAAAAATAAAGTAATATTTTTTTTAATATTTACAAGCTAAAAGTATATTTCAAAATTTAAAATTGAACTTATAAAATGGAATGAATTTATAACACCTACTATTTTCAAGACATCCTATATCCTCGGTTATATGAGGTCTTGTTATTTTACAATACTTATTATTTTATATATTTACAAAGTATTTAGAATATGACAGACTAGTAGGTGTCATAAAACATCACATTTTGATAGTTATATTTCCAATTTCTAAACGATTTTTTTTTGTAAATGAAAGTTAATTAATTATATAATATAATTATTCAATAAAATAAGTGTATTTATAAATTTTGTTTAGAAAAAAACGAACGTACCACACCACTTTACGATGTGTATTGTTATAGTTAATTCAAAAGTGAGTTAATATAGATAAAATCTATTTTATATAATAATAATTATAATATAGTATTAATAATTCAATAGCTATACGAATCAATACACCTATACTAAACCTCACTGGTTAGTTAAAGTTAATGAAGATATCCTATAGTTTACTTAGAATCTTACGTATAAGATACATGTAATAAAGAACCTATAGTATAGGTGAATTGATTATCATGTACTATTGCCTATTCAGAGTTTTATAGATGTTATTAATATTTAATTCATAATATCAAATTATATTTACTGTTAACAAATAATAAATATATAAAAATGATAATATAATTAATATTTTGTTATAAAAATTAATTTAGATTTTCATTGGATATTTCTAAATTAACTCCATATATTGAAAACTATTAAATAAATACACATATATTTACTATCATATGATAAATAAGCAGTATTGTATACATTTTATTAAACTAAATATAAGTATGCTTAGCCTCAGTTTATTAAATTAAAGCATAAATATATTTAAAAAAAGGTAATCAATTATTTCTAATTCAGTGCTAAATTAATAAATAATCATAATCTAATTTGTATCTTTATTAATATTTTTTTATAAAAGTTATCTATATTTGATGATTTATTTGAATGAGCTAAATTTAATATTATCTACATCAAAGTCAATAAAGCCTGGTATATTTGTATTCTATTAGGATTGAGATAAGAATATTACAGAATTATTGACATCAATCACTTATAGGCATACTCACACAATATTTTCTTCATTTAGTTTGTAACATATAAGTATTTATTTAAATTATTTAGTGTAAATGATATAAATACCATTCAGTAGAATAAATACATAAGCATAATAATTGTTACCATATACTCAAGGATGTGTCCTTAATATAATGATTGGTTAAGAGTATTAGGCTGACATACAATTAAAAGTAAAAGTATGTCTGATGAGAGAACTTACAATATTTTACATATATATAATGGGTCTTAATTTATATATATAGAGGAAGTATATTAATATCATGTACTACAATTAATTTCATTAATAGTATGCCTCCCGATTGAAATTAAAGAATTATATTTAAATTAATCATATATACATATAACTATCAGAAGTTTAAATGAATTATTTTATATCAATGTTAATTTTAAAATATAGTTGATAAATCTAATTTACTTCGACCTTGGCGCAATGGATGACTGATTAAATATCAGGTAAGCTGTACTAACAAGTCGACTACAATATAGAATAAGCACTACCGATACTATGTATATATATTGATGATTGTTCACCTTTACTGGGGTGTTTATCGAATGAAAGGACGAGAGAAACATTGACCTTTCAATCAGCAAACAATTACATATTTAATATAGAAATTTAAGATAAAATGGAGTAAAATACTCGAATTGATATTGTATCTAACATGAGATAATGAATTGGTAACGTTAACGTATAAAATACATGATTAACAAGAACGTTATAAGTAAATAATTACGATAGGTGATAAATACGAATTGCATACAGTTGGGTATAATAATATTTAATAAAAGTATTACGTGACGTGATTAGACTTATTACATAACATTTACACTTCCTGGTAAACATACGTACACATAACAGTGTTGACATTACGATTAGTAAGGACGGGGCGTAGCTCGCTAAGCAATAAGTCACCGATTATGATTACTCCATTTATTTACACCGCCACGCATGTATGTATGTATTACACGGGTACCTGCGAACAGAGTGAATTCATACGAATAGCAGTGACTGTAAACGATATTAAATCATTCCGAACGCCGGGATTATATATCAAAATAATAAATATAAGCGTCTATTTCGAGAGGATTTCCGGCTCGTGTGGATTGTGGATATTTACAGGATTGAGCTGGGAGGAGGCGGCAATGATCTAGGTCATCTTTTGGGTTTTGTTCTTCTTGGGCCGTACTTTGTCCTTCTTCTTGAGGCCGTCGATGTTTGCTTTCAGAACGTTCGCGTAAGCCTGTAAGGTAGACGAGTATTAATTATCATGAGATATCACAAGATATTACTAATAGAAATTAGCTATTACGGTAAAATTGCATATCAATTATATTATAATAATTATCAAGTCAATAAATTATTGATGAGTTTAAATGTTATTGATTAGTTATTATATTTTATTAAATTTATTTCTTTAAGGGATTTTAATATGCCTATATATTCATTATAATCATAAGTATGTGTATAGTACACAATTATGTGAATATAAAATTGAATTTTTAAAATATGATATTAATATTTTACATTTTCTTATAATCATTTATATTTTAATGTACACATCTTAGTATTAATAGCAATATTGTTATTTCATTCTATTTTATCATGTATATAATATATACATAGTAGTAGTATAAGTAATATTCTCATTTATTACCCTGAAAATACAATTAAAATATTTATGTCTCTTAATTTTTATTTCCCATTAATTTAGAAAACTTTTAGATTTTATATATAATATATAACTATTTTTTGTAAAGTAAATAAACAGTATATATTATATATTACAAAATGATGTAAAATATACAAAAATTAAATTATTTTGTTCAAAACAATAAGTTAATTTTTCAATGATTTATACATTGTTTCATATATTATCAAAGCCCAAACAAACATGGTCAAGCAATAACTTTCAAACATTTTATTCACGGTCTAATAATTTATTATGACATACCCTCTTTGAATTAGTCATATTAATGATTTTCTTAGTTATTTACATGTAAAAAAAATGTATGTATACATTTTATTTAAATTTGTCATATAATATATAATTACATATATAAATACCTAAACTAGACTAATTAGTACATTTAATTTTTAATATAAATATTTAAATATTAATTTAAAATTATTCAAGGGGACGAGCGCCACTCATTTTAATAGAAAAAAAAATGTTATTCTATTTTTTTTGTTATTAGAAAATATGTATAATTGATTACTTTTACATATATACATCTAAAAACTGTGATATAAATCATCATATAAGTATCTAAAAAATTATGTTTTATAAAACCTATTTTTCACAATATTATTCAAAATAGTTAATATTATAAGAATATATATTATATGATAAAATTGTGAATACTCGATCGATTGAAACAATTTGAAAACCATTAGCAATTGTCATATTATGTTGTTTATTTATAATTTGAATTTATGAATATGGATACATAGGACATAGGCGACGCTACATGTCATGCATTAGCCAAAGAATATTCAAGCTTTTATACGTGTATTTTCTGATAGCGTCATTCATTTCACAATTTATTATTATTTGAGATTTTTTTAATATATATAAATTAGTGTATATATATTTATAATGAGAATAAATATGTACTCATATATATATATATATATATATATATATATACATACATGTATTTTTTATTGCTATATTATCATTTATTCCATAGTATATCACATAATATAAATGAAAATCACCATAAATTTACCATACAAATAACTATTTACTTTGAACTCGATTATCTCATAACTTTATTTTCTCATGCATACCAATTTTAAAAACCATAAGGCTTTTTTTCCCTTTATTGAATTTTATTCAAATCTTCACCATTATAAAGATAATTAATTGTATTTATATGAAAGAATGGTACTTTTTTATTTTAGTCATAAATAAAATATATAATACAAATAATTTAACATAACAAATTAAAAAATAATAAGTTTTATAAGACATAAATATTTTATGATTGGTAATTGAAATAAAAAATATTCTACTGTTTTCATATAGAATAGAATAAACTCTACACACAAAAAAAAATTAAATGTATAACTATATTGTATAAAAAGTCTTAGGGTTTTTAAAACACGTACTAATTCCCTATCTCCTACATGTTAACATCTATTTATAGACCGAGTGGCGCAGTCCCCTTAAATTAAACATTCGAATACAAAACAATTAATATAAATTGTATGTGTATTTGTTTAAATATATATATATATATATATATATATATATATATATATAATTATGTGCATATAAATAGAATATATAATTTGTGAAATATTAGATTGTGACATTTTGTTATTATATTGATGCTATTGTAATAATATTAATATCATTGAAAACTTATTAAATTCTATAATATAAGTCATATTTTAGTTTTATTAATTTATAATAAAAAAAGTGATCAAAAATGTGGTAAAAATTGTATTACATACATTTATTTTGTTATGAATTATAATTATGAAAAATTTATTATAACAAGAAATATGCCTTTTTTTTTACTAAATTAATAATACAGCTATTTCTAAATAATATTAATATAATGAATAAATGTATGCATACATTTGACATTTCTATTGTAATAAATACATAAAATAATAATATAATTTTAAATAACATATTAACATTTATTATTAATATCTATGATATAATCAAATATCCATGTTTCCTATATGTTTGGGTGAAGTTACAATTACAATTTATATAGGTTTAATAGGCGAAAGTGTATATTGGGCTTTGCAATCATGATATTACAATGTTATAAAGTACATATATATATGGATATTAATAGTGATCTCATATTTTTAGTTGAAATATGTTATCACTATCTTTAACATATAAATTCTGTGAATGTTTCACTGGTCTTAAACTATTGTAATAAGCTATCGTATATGATTGGTTCCTAATAAGAAATATTCGCTTTATATTTGGCTAATTATTATACGATATAAATATAATAATTTTACAATGAAAATTTGTTATGCATAATTTAAATGTTTTTATGATTTTATAATTAAAAAATATTTTAAAATTTATAAAATATTTACTACATTTTTCTTTATCTATTTCCTGTATTATAATTTAGAAATGTAATAAAAATAATATTTATATATATATAACATATTAGTATATTAATTGTTGTTTTAAATGTAAGTACATGCAGTATTTTTAATCTATTTTTTGTTATCAAATGTTGAAACTTTATATGATTCTTGATTAAAAATATTGTATATTCATAACAAAAATAATAAATAAAACCTATTTAATAATGTATATAAATATTACATATACATATATTTATTTAATTAATTATCGATCTAATAAATTGTTTATGAAATATATTATAATAATTTTAACAAATTATACTGAACAAAGATTTGTTTTACTTCAATTCAATATAAATACTAAATATATAAAAAATTGAACATAATTAGTTATTTTACTTATTTAGTTTTCAAATCTATATGAAATTTAATAAAAAAAAATCTTATTCATAATACATATTTTAATTATTATATAATAGTCAGATAATTATTACTAATTAAACATATTGAATATTTTATAATAAATTAAAATTATTTATATTAATCAATTATAAGTGAATAATTATCAATTAGAAAAATTGATATCCAATTTAAAATATAATTTTGTTTAAAATAAATTAAATTACATAATGACCCACCTAAATAACAACATCAATATTACCATAATATAGCTGAATATATTTTAGTAACAATATATAAATAAATTGTATATATTTTATTTTAAAATAGCAATTAATAATTTGATAATTGTATATATAATTATATATAGATATATTGATTTTAATAAGAAGTCTATAATTTCATATACAATGGACCATTGTCATTGGTGCATTTAAAACAAAAAATTAAAACAAATGTAAAAATAAAATGCAAATAATTTGAAGAATTACAGATTTTAAGAATACATACACATAATATAATGTTTAGAATTATGTAAAATAATATAACATTTAATATATTATACTATATGAACATATATTTCAAATATAAATTTATATTTAATTAACATTAGAGTATATGTTTTGTAAATAAGGAGAAATTCCTATGATAACAAATTTATACCTTGATTTATATATGAATCACTATTTTTATATAAAATCCTGAATTATAATTTGTATAATAATCAAAGAATAATACAATGTATACATATTATACATATATATATAAATTCATATATTAATGTGTGCCTTAATGTATGATACACAATAGCTATTATTGCACTTTAGTGTCCTAGATGTATAATCTCATTTTTTTATAGAGTAAATACAAGAAATATTCCTGGAATTTAGTTAAAACATTATATGATATATAACATTTTCTATTATATAAATTATATATAATACATAGAATACTCATGTTATATATATTATATATAATTTATTAGATAGGTTTAGTAATGATATATATATATATATATATATATATATAAATTATACATAAATATATAATAACCAATTGAAATTTGTTCATATCCTTTTGGTGAATCTGTATGAAATAAGGATAGAATTATACATTATGGAATTATACACTAAAATAGATATTAACCCATAAATGAAATACATATAATTATATTTCTGATTTAGAGTTTAAATTTATATATATGTGAGAATATATGTAAGAATGTTACAGTTATTTTAATAATTAAACATATTATTAATACAATCACATACAAATACAAACACACAACTACACACACACACATACACACACACATACATGTATAGAGTATACAGTATTATAACATAACCAACAGGACATTTCTAGTATTAGAATGGGAGTTGAAGTCATAACTAGTATGCATTGTATATACTATATATGATGATAGTCTGATAGACATGTATTACATTGCACAGTAACAAAGTGAGATCACATACACATAGTGCATGCAAATAGATATAATATGTAATAGAACGATATAAAGAGGGAGGTTGGGCACAGATAAAACTTATAGTACGAGAGGTAGCAGCTTAGGTATATGGTAAGGGCTGTGTAAATCAACTTTCTTAGGGTGTGTTTTTGGTCAACCACAGGTGTACGAGAAACTCGTATTCACTGCATGTAAAAAATCCAACTGTTACAAAACACGTCTGGTCGTGCTATGGATTTTTACATGCAGTGAATACGAGTTTCTCGTACACCTGTTGTTGAACCACCTGTGGTTGACCAAAAACACACCCTTACTAGAATAATAGCCTGACGTAATTGAACTTTAATATCGCACAGTTTCTAAGCGAGCGGTTATACAATGTACCCATATCGGGCAATGAAATAGAGGCTGATATTTGAAACATGTTCTAAATTATCTGGCAATGTAACCCGGATTTGTAAACTTAGAGCTATAATAAAAGTATCAATTATTTAAAGGATATTTATTTTATATATAAAAAATATAGCACAATCAATATTATACTGGTGTTTTATAAGAATGCATGATAATTGATAATTTCTATTTTTAATGGGATTCATTTTCACTAAACAATATTATAATTTGAATATAACAAGATTTTAATCACGTGACAACTTAAAATTGGGATTCATATTTTGTAGTGAACACCATATTTAGGGAATGAATAGGAAATAATAAATGGAGGTAATTCCATGTTTGATGAAACGATTGGTAACAAGAGAATGTGCAATGTGCATATATGGTAGATATAATAATTGTTAAATAGTAACTCCTGAGTATCAGGTATTTACGGGTATAATGGCTATTTGAATATCTCAAATATCTATTTTATATGAAATATTCAAATATTAAAAAAAAAAATGAAATGTATATATTAAATCTATTTTTATTGCTTTAAATAATGTTATTGTTACATATACATATTATGCATTACAATATTTATGTATTTATTTGGTTAGTACAAATCATCTCGAGATCTATATATTCAATATTTGAATTTCTCGATAACTCAATTTATTATATATTCTAATATTTGAGAACATCTCAAAACAAAATTTCTAATATTTGACATTCTTGAGAATTTAAATTTAAATTTAAATTTAAATAATATATGTCAATCACTAGTATCCGGTAGTTTGCCGCGTACATAGTGCAGATAGAGATAAGACAGGTGGGGGGGGTTATAGCACGACTACCACTAACCACAGTGCTGAGTTTCTTCCTCGCTAGTTTAGCCCGTACCAGACACAAGTCCTCTTTACTCTCACTGGTACGAGTGGCTTTCTTCGAAGGCCTCGGTTCAGGCTTTGTTCTACCATCGTCTGTACCGGTCATGGGTATGTTTGTATACGTGTGTGTGTGGTTGGAGTGCGTATGTGTGTGGGTGTGTGTGGCTTGAGTGCATATGTGTGTGGTTGTTGTGGGTGTGTGTGTGTGGTTGGAGTGCGTATGTGTGTGGGTGTGTGTGGCTTGAGTGCATATGTGTGTGGTTGTGTGTGGGTGTGTGTGTGTGTGGTTGGAGTGTGTATGTATGTGGTGTGTGTGTGTGGTTGGAGTGTGTATGTGTGTGGGTGTGTGTGTGGTTAGAGTGCGTATGCGTGTGGGTGTGTGGCTGGTTGGAGTGCGTATGCGTGTGGGTGTGTGGCTGGAGTGCGTATGTGTGTGGTGTGTAGTTAGAGTGCGTATGTTTGTGTGGTTGGAGTGCATATATGTGTGGGTGTGTGGCTGGAGTGCTTATGTGTATGTGTGTGTGTGTAATGTAAAGTGCTATAGTCACTATATAGTGATAATATGATAAACACGCTGCTATAACGCTGGAAATGCCTACTCTAATTATTATTATTATATATATTATATATATAATATATAGTAATAGATGAATTAAAGATTATGATGCTGAGCTCTTCATATGTAATGCGATATACTATTCGAATACTGCTGCTTTCATACCAACAAATATAGCCCGATATCGTCAAACATTTTAGGTGTGAAAGTCTGCCGATATCGGGCAGGTCCCAGCATGTCTTACACGTTTATATATAGATTACCTATTAAATCTATGACTTGCCCAATATCATGTAAATATTTAAAATTAAAATCGGGCTATTTTTTGGTATGAAACCCCCTTTACGAATACTATTGTATTGTATACAGGGTTATTCAGTTTTTGATCCGTTTTTTTTATATACAATTATTGATAAATATTATTAATAATTGTATATATTATGTATATTATATAAAACATACCATAGAACTTATGGCATAGATAATATGAAAAATATAATATAATTATTAACTCATAAAAATTAAAGTATTGATAAATATATTAAATATAGTTAATCACATATCAATCTGGAATGATTAAGTGTGAGTTACAGGGTTGTTCGTTTTTTTGAAACCATTTTGTTTAAAATTATTATATAAAACTATTGAATATTATTAATAATAGTATAGATTATGTGTATTATATAATCTTAAATTAATTTATTAAACATGCCTGGCTGTAAGTAAAAATTAATGTATTAATTAATATATTATATTCGTTTATTAATTTCGACTATTTTCTAAACTGAAACAACTTATTGAAGCAACCTAGAGACATAGTTTCTACTGGTTCTGTCTACTTTTTACAGGTATTTCATATGAATACCAGTATTATCGTACTATTTATTTAGTAATCTCGGATGACTTGTAATAATGTCTATTAAATAATTATACAATTATTATTTGAATATTTGTATTTAATTATTAACACCGATTGCAAATATAATATATACATATATGTATATAAATAACGTTAATAGAGTAGAAGCGCATATAATTTAAGATGTATCTTAAGTTTTATCTTAAATAGATATAACGTCAAATTTATATACAATTCTTTTAGAATAAACAAAATTTAATAAGTCATACGAGATTACCTCATCTAGGATTACTGTCATATTAGTGTAGTTTGTGTATAATTCATATATATATATATCACTGGATAGCTTATACAATTTCTACTCCTTATATTAAAAGTTAATTACACACATATATTCAATATATTATATTGAGCTACTTTTTCTACGGCTAAAACATGATATATTTACTAATAGATAAAATATTTTGCGCTTTAAATAATTTGAAATACTTTGAAATTTAATAAATTTAGGTACATAAGTTTAGATATATCTATATGTATATAATTATGATGTATATAAATGTACAAATATACGAACGCAAATATATATATATATATATATATAAATAAATATTAACACATGCACCTAAATCCTGCTTTTCATATATTATTACTCCAATATCTAAAATATAACTATCAACATTGATATCTATTCTATTCAGGTTGATATTGAGAGTTCAAACAAATATAATGCTATACTTTAGGTACCTATTTTAGGATCGGTGACATACATAATTGCATTACTAGACGATGTAGAATATCACACTTTTATTAAATAATAATAACATAGATACAATGATTGTAGATAAGCATTTGATACATGCAAATCATTTAAAAGATAAGGCACATTTATCGATAAATTACAAAAATGGCATCAGCGATTTCGATTTGATATTAGTATTATTATATATGTCGATATTAAAGTAGTAGAATTTTTGTCGAAATAGATTGAAATTACTTCTACCTATATCTATAGATTTAGATTATAAATATCAATAAAATAATATGAATTATTCAATTTAAATACACATAATTATGAGGAATGTATATATGTTGTATTTTAAATATATATTTATCAATATATGTGTATAAATAAATAATAATAATTTAAAATTGAGTAGGTATTTAGTAGTAGGTTTAGAATGCAGCGTATTTATCGAATAGTGCCATACACTACATTCAATTGCTTATCCACTTTGTTATACTATATAATCATACTGACATTTAATAATCGTTAATGATAGTGGTCCGGCATTTTTACATTTCTCGAATAGATGTGTTAGTTCTGACAGAAACTAGAAAGGAAGTGGTTAAGCGTTAGTTACATTATAACAGGTGTCGAGGGTTGATATAAATTATTCATACTAAATATATTATTATATTAAATTGATTATAAATTATTTATAATAATACAATTTATTTAATTTTGTATAGAATATAGATATTTTATAGAACATAAGTTTATTGAATAGTTCTGAATCTCGTCTAACTATTAAAATAATATACATCGTATATATATAAATATATATATATACATATATACAATCACGATAATTGGACTTAATCATTAAACTTTATCATTTATAAGATGATATTTAAAATTTGATTTGGCTTCTTATCCTTTACATAAACTTATTGCCTTAAATGGAAAGTTTAATGATTAAACTATATCGACGTTTCGATGTGTTTTGGACTAACATGTGCAATGCAAAGTGTGCATGTTATGCTTGATAACGCTAGATGATATGCATATGCTATAGTATATATATATATATATATATATATTGTTATTGTTATTTGGTGGAGTGCTTTCATCCAATCCAGGAACTTAGATTTTTACTTTTAACCATATCATATAGTCCATATGGCTCTAATGTCCCTTCGAAACCGCTCTCATGTTAAGGAATCCATGGTTTAAACGAGAGCCGATTATTTATGTATACACAATTATATAAGATAATTTCTAAATATTATTTTAAGACCCATTTGTATGGTCCGGACGAGTCCTACTACTCGTGTGTCTGATGCCTTAGTCAACTTAGCCAACACACAGGCAATTATTATATATATATATATATATTTATCTATACAAATATATTTGCATATAAAAACTCAATAGAAATTTCAGTGTGCAGTTACTTATCATAATTGTAATTAATTCTAATAACTTAATTAGATAATATTCATAAAGTTTAATAATATAATAAATAGTAAAATTACTATAATAGTTAAATCTAATTTTAGATGAATCTGGTATAATTGTGGGCGTTAATGTATGTAATAATTATTTCTTAGATCCTATAATCATTATAATAATGTATCGGGTGATGATTCTATTGTGAATATGGTAATATATAATATTGAATATAATAAGTATAACGTGTGTGATAATTAAGAGTGCGCTATATTAATACTGGTATATGGACATAATCCGAACATGAAAATTAAAATCTATAAAGTGATACTCGAAATATTAAATATTATCTGCATAGAATATGATTGGCCAATGTTATTAGCTTAATTATATTTATAGACTATCATATATGATATATTATATGATATATGATATATTATATGATATATGATATATTATATGATATATGATATATTATATCATATATGATATATTATATCATATATGATATATTATATGATATATGATATATCATATATGCAACGGTTGTGGTTTAAAACCGGCGCCAAAAATCTATGACTAATAGTTTATTCAATATCGAAGCTCGCGCTTTCGTAGGTGAAACGCCAGCCTCTAGATATAGGCGTGTCATACTAGATAAACTACGACTATAGATATACTACGGACATGTATGTCCTTAGTATATACTAAGTGTACATTGTACAGTGTACAATGTACATATAGTTTATATCTCTATATATATATATATATATATATATAATATATAATATATATATATATATAGAGAGATATATACTTAAAAAAATGCACACACACACACACACGTAGTTTATCTAGTATGACACGCCTATATCTAGAGGCGGGCGTTTCAACTAGTGCGAGCTTCGATATTGAATAAACTATTAGTCATAGATTTTTTGGCGCCGGTTTTAAACGTGTTCCTATGCAACAGCTTATAAGTTACACATATAAGTTATATATATATATGTGTGTGTGTGTGTGTGTGGTCATTAATATTTTGGGTTTTAGTTATTTTCACTTTATTATAAAGTTTATATTGAATATAATATTGATCAATATTATATTGATATTGAATATATATTATATTGAATATAATATTGATTATAATAATCATATATTTAATATAATATAATATAATATTATCATTTATATATAATATAATAATTATAATATATTAACTATTTCACATAAGTATTATAATAATTTAATTTATTAAATATATTCAATATAATTATTAAACTATATAATATTATATTATTAAATATAATTTAAAATTTTAATTTTCACTTTTTTTAAATATAATTATAAAAATAAATATAAATTTTCGATTACATTTTAATTATACATTTGTTATAGATTATAACTCATACTTTATTTAGATAAATATAAATAGTAAATTATTAACTAATTAAATAATTCATAATATATTATCAAATATAATATATTTGTTATAAAAATAACTTAACTCATTCAAATTTAAAATTTGAATAAAATATGTGTCATGCCATCTCATCATTAAGTACCACAGCTGTTTATATAGATTTCTACTTTAAAATGACAATTTTTTATGTAAATTATATAGTATATTTTACATAATATAACTTAGAATTATAATATGCTTAATAAATATTAAAATATAGAGTAATAATAGGTTAAATTTAATATACTTACAGCTTCATTTTCTAATAAAACCATATTTATTATTTACAATATTTACAATGACTATATAAATTCTATTATATCAAAGAAGTTAAACAAAGAAAATATACTAATCCTAATTAAGGATACTAACTAAACTCCATAGAAATATTCACAGATTCATATATCTAAAGTTTTATTATATAATTTAAAATCGTAGTATAAAATGATATACTTTATAATCTATAGTTATGATGATGAAGAGTAACTTTTATTAAAATGAATACATTCTATTAATATTACAATAAGGGCCATTTCACTTTTAAGGGGGTAACTCACATTGTGAGTTTCACAACCATCAACTTGCCGTAAATAGGTAACTATAGTTACCTATTTATAAATATAGTAACTTTAAAATGATTTTCTATCAAGTTAACTACAGTTGTAGTGAGATACCCACTTACTTTCCGCAAAATATCTGAAATATAGTAATTTAAATTGGGTATCCCATTTCAACTTGATAGAAAATCGTTTTAAAGTTACTATATTTCCGGCAAATTGCTGGAAATACTAGTAGTGGGATACCCCCTTTACAGGGTAAAATCATAGATTTGTATTTTACATGGTAAACTATAAATCTATGGGTAAAATAAAAAATAAAATAATAATACCGTATTATTACGTATTATAACGTATTAAATACGTATTATTATTTTATTATTATTGTACAATAAAAAGGTATTCACGTAACAATAGTTTCCGATACAAATTAAATAATAACAAATATTTACCGAATGAAGGATATGTCACCCTAATGAATTTGTGAAAATAATAAAAAATTGGGATATTGTGGATATTTATATAAAATTGGGAATATTTAGCTAAAGTGGGAGATAAGGAGATGAGCATTTTTGTAACGAATATAAGGTAATATTGTACGTTTTTAAAGTAGATCAAAGATATAATTAAGGTAGAGTGGATATGTAGATTTATAGATTAGGAAGATAAAACCAAGTTTACATACAAGGAAAAAGATAGCAATATACAAGATGATTGATGAGAAGTTATAAAAGAGTTATCCAATATTTGTAATGTATACGTATTGAATAATGGATACTCCGATTTAGTGGAGTAGGAAGTAGATTCGTTACCTACTATATTTAGTAGAAAGTAGATTCGTTAAGAAGTTATTGGGGTATTGTGTATAGTAGTACGGATGTTTTCTGAACAGTCGAACCTATACAATATACGTTGAAATGGGTTGTTCTCGATCATCTGTCCATACACAGTACTCAGTTAATGCAATTACCTCCAAGTAGTCGATAACATCACGGAGGGGGGTAACCCCGGTAAACGACATAGACTAGCCGGTTAAACATTGCATGGGTCTCACTGTTAGACTCTCACATGACTGGCTTATAACAAAACTAGTCTAACATTTCATATAGTAACAGAAATAAAACAGAGTATTTTCTACCGAACAGCAGCAGTAAGGATAGTAAGGACAACGGCAACTTCATATATACTCGAGAGCGTTCTGGCAATCCCATTCACGGCTTCAATACTGCGTTGGGAAAATATTCCAGTACAATTCCCACGAAAACAAACATGACAGCAATCATAGAAATAAATGCAATAAGGCTAGATAATGAGCCCCCCATGTTGGATAGTCTTTCAAATATTACTGAGGATGAGCGAAACTATGGTGTAAGTACAGTCGGTTGGACAGGCTATTGGAATTATAAAATGGGCAAACAAAATACAGCTAGGGTAACTGGTAATTTTGGACTGGGAATTAAAAATGAAAGAGGTTATACCATGGTAGATTTCTGCAGTCGAAATGGTCTTGTTGTTATGAATACAATGTTAAAACAACATGCAAGAAGACTATATATTTGGAAGTAACCGGATAAATTATTAGAAACCAGATTTATTATATCTTATGTATAGGTCGATGGAAAATCTCTATAAAAAGAGTAATAACTATCCCTGGATCAGACTGTGTCATATATCTCAATTTGTACATAGCCATTGTCAAGATAAAGCTTAAACAAACCAAAATAAAAAATATTGCTCCAAAAAATGACATAGCAAACATTGATACTAAATATACTGTAGAAATCAAGAATAGATTCAGTATACTACAAGTAGATGGCAAAAATCCTGAATATTTAGGGATTGATATACGTGATATTGTGATGGAGCCGGCTGAGAAATGGATACCAAAAGTAAAGAAGAGGAAAGTTACAAAATGGTTAACCGAATAAACAATACAAATAGCGGAGGAGATAAGAGAGGCAATAGGAAAAGGCGAAATAGACAAATATAAAAAAACTAAATGCAGAATTTCAAAAAAAAACTTAAGGTATGATAAGGAGATAAAGTTAAGAGACAAATGTAGAAAAATAGAAAAAAACAATAAAAAGGGAATAAAATATATCTATACAGGGAAATAAAGTATATAATTGGATCATATACCGCTAGATGCGGAGTTATGAATCTAAGTTCCGGAAATAAGGCTACTGAATAAAAATAAGTTATAATTAAATAGCAACAATAAACAGAAGAGCTTTATATGAGAGATCCTGGAGAAATCATAGATACTTTCTCCGAAACAAGGTAAACCTCATATACCAGATATATCTCAGTCCTTTACGTAAAGGACGCTATCAAGAATATATCAAATCGGAAATAAACTGTATGTGATCGTATACCTACAAGGATAGTCAAGGCATCATTACGCTACTTTGGACATGTCATAAGAACAGACGGAATGGAATATGAAGTGATGGTAGGAAGAATGGGCGGGGGGGGGGGGGGGTTATAGAAGCAGAGGGAGATCACGTCAAAGATGGCTGGATAGCATAAAGAAAAACTTCTATGGAACTATTTTCAGCATGATGCGAGCCTCAAGATGTATAAGGAGTTGGAGAGATGATTTCATCAATGTCGCCAGGGGTCGGATACGCTTGACGGAACAGGTTAAAAGGTTAGCAGATTCGTTAAGGAAGAACAATAGTCAACGCTAAAAGTATAAGAGCACTGATTAATACTATCCTAAGTTTTCTGGCAATTTACTTCTCTATTTTTTAAATTGGGATGTATATAAATAAGATGATAGTGTAATGGATGCAACGTGAATCTTAAAGTATAATTAGTAATTAAATACCTTTTGTAGATTCTTAGAATAATGGGAGTGAGATATAATTATTCTGTTTATAGTAAAATATGGAAAATATATTTTTATAAGTAGCAGACATTTTTGTTAGTAGATATATTAAGTTGAGCAAGGTAATTTGGTAATAGTATCATTATATATGAGGCTAGAGGAATATAGGGTTGACAATATATCAGAGCGAAGTTCAAAATTGTATAATTTGGGGACAAGAAATTATTAATGAAACTCAATATATTTATATAACATATATTTCAAAAGCATCTATAGAGTATCCACACATATATATATATATATATATATATATATATATATATATATATATATATATATATATATGTATTAATTATTGATTATTGTGTCCGATAGTTTTTTTATTTTATCTATTATAATTTATATTTCCAATAATATATCACCACTATTAATCTATAAATAATCATAAATACTGGTTAGTTGTAAAAAAAAAAGTCGTGGATTTAAAATTTTTACAAATTCATCTACCAACCTCTATTTAATATTAGCTACCAATTTAGATGTACATAACTTCTGTATTTTCTACATATATATCATATTAGAAAAGTAAAGCTAACTAGGGGAGAGTGCTCTAATATCGACATGCACGTAATATCGACACCCTAGAGATCTCCTAAAATATAATTCCAATCAAAAATAATTAATATATGAAATCAATATAATTATAATTCATATAAGTATAATTTTTTTTTAATATTTATATTTTTTTAATTATAAACAAAAAACTGATTTTTTCGTTACAACTCTAAATTTATGAAAGTTTTGAAGTACAATATCGATTCTCAATCATTTGAAAATTTTGATATTTTAAATATTTTAATTACACTATATAGATCTATTTATATTTTACAATGTGCCGAAAGATTTTGTATTTTTCATAATTTGTTACAAAGTTATTTACGTTTATCTAAGCAACATATATTTTCATAATACCGACACCCTATATATTACGTGCAATTATAATTGCACGTAATATTGATACCCTTTCAATTATATAACCTATCAGCGTTATTAGTTTATTAGGTCCATTACTCAAATAATTTACGTTGTGTTATATTATTTTATACATATTATATATTTTTTCTACTTGGAATTAAATAATCTTTCAGAAACTATATAAAACTCCTATGTATTTACAATATTCGCATTATAATTAAGTAATGTCAAACTTAATATTTATAATATTTTCAAAAATTAATTTTAGGAAAATAATGTATGAATTGCGTGTGTTAACTAAAATTAACGCCCATTTAATTCTGATTGGATAGTAGATATTAAATAATATATGGTATATCTAAATATCGATATATTTAGGGTGTCGATATTATGTGCCAAGGTGTCGGTATTCGAGGTAGTGCCTGTAATATCGACACCCCTGTTATCTCAGAGTTAAACAAACTAAATTTAATTTTAAAATAGTTATTATATGTATATACCTAATTAATACTTATAAATAAAATTTGGAAATATTTAATTGAGAAATAATAAAGTTATGGTGAATTATTGTTAGGGTGTCGGTATTCGATTACTCTCCCTTACACATCCATTAGACATTACGCTTCCTTCAATATAGCATAGTGACCTTTAACTAGTACCATAAATTACATGCCTCTGCAGCTCCATTCTAGTATAGCTTCCTGCAACTATATTTGCAACCTATCGTTCGATTCGTTCAAATTGTCGACCTGTTAAGGGGGTATCCCACTACAAGTATTTCCAGCAACTAGCCGGAAATATTTTAACTTAATATTTTAACAAATATTTTCTATCAAGTTAACTAATATTTATTGAGTTTTATAACCCCCTTACTTTCCGATAATTTGCCTGAAATATAATACATTTATAGGGATCATATTACAACTTGATAGAAAATGGTTTTAAAGTTACATACATTTTTTCTAAATTTAGAAGTCTAGAATGATATACTTTATCAAAAGCTTTATCCATATCGATATATATATATATAATATCAGTATTAAAAGAATGGTTAGTGGCTCTACTTATATTTATATACAATTCTATAAGTTGTAGTTCAGTGGATCTACCGGCTAAAAATCCATATTGTTCCGTACATAATAGTTTATTAGATCTTAAATAATATAATAGATAGTAAGATAATATTTTTTCAAAAATAATGAGAGTGGATGGAAATAAACTGATTGGACGATAATTTGATGGTAATGAATGCTCACCTTTTTTAAATATTGGAATAATATTAGCTAACTTCCATATAGTAGGGCATTGACCTTCATCTAGAATACGTTGAAAAACAATAGATAACGGATAAGACAGTTCATAAGATAATAACTTAAGAATACCTTTGGGTAAACCATCAGGTGATGAATTCAATTTAGTGGGTAATTTACAAAGACATTTCCTTACTATTTCCTGAGATATAGGAAAATCATTAAACCTAGAATATTTCATTATTAAGGGATCATAATAAATATGTGACTTGAGAAAAACAGATGAAAATTGCTCAGAAAAAGAATCTGATTTATCAAAGTCAATAGTATAAATGATATTATGATCGACTCGATTTCTGAGTGGAGGTATGAGATTGTTGTTATTTAATTTGGTGTTTATATAATTATAAAAAGAAGATTTTTTATTTGATGAGAGCAATTTGTGTTCAACATTAATATTATATTGCTTTATTTTATCTGATAGTAAATATTGGTTATACCTCCAAACAGTATGATTATCTGTATTAAATATGTTTCTATTTAAGACTCTACATTTATTTAGTAGTTTCTTAATAGATAAGGGATATTTATACATTTGTGTTGAAAAAGTAGGAGTGTATAACTCGATGATATTCTTAGTAATATTAATAAAAGTGTTGATTAGCTCATTACAGTCATTACACGATGATAGAATAGTATTCCAATCGAGTGACTAGATATGAGTTTTAATACTAGCAATATCACTTTTATTATAGTTAAGTCGCAGGATTGAACATTTATTGTGATTAAGAGTGCCAGAATTTAAATAATTATCTGGGATTACTAAATCAGAGTAAATATCAAAATATTCACTAACATGTGCATCAAATTCAAAAGCCAGTGTAGGTGAAATATTAGATATAATTAATGTATTATTTGTAAGAATTAAATCGAGAATATTTGAATTTCTAGTAGGTTCCTATTAAAATTAATTAGTTGAGTTAAACCGTATGATAGAAATTTATTGTATACATATATTTCCGCAATGTTTGAAGTAGTACCAGCAATACAGTCATTTCCATCCAGGTTGAAGTCTCCATAGATTAGACAAGAGTCCGTAGACGAACATATGTTATTTAAAGTATCACATAATAAAACAGTTTGGGACAATGGCAATCTGGTGGCATATAAATGGTGACAAGTCTGTAATTAAAAAATGTAATACATAATAATTCAATACCATTTGTAACAAATTCGGTCATGCATAAAGAATTATAATTAATATTAACATATACAATAATACCACCACCACGAGCATTATCAGGACGATCTAGTCTATAAACAGTATACAAATTTAATGGATTGAGTATTGCATTGGTGACACTATTATTTAGCCAGGTTTCAGTAAATATAATAATGTCATAATTCCTATCATTAAGCATAGCTATGAATGGAAGTAACTTATTGCATAATGATCTTGCATTAGCATAGTACACCTTCGAAAAAGGAGAAAAATTAGCATTTAGTCAATTCGAATGTGAAATGTCATTATTTCTAATATCCGAGTACCTATTTTTATTAATATTTTTAGCCTGTTTAGACAATCTCAAGTAATCTGCATCTGAATAAGATACGGATGTTTTCCAATCAATGTAGGGGAAATTTGGGTAATGTGGCCACTTTTAGATAATGTTGTATAACTTTATAAATATTAGATCTAAATCGATAATTTGTTCACTATAGATACATCTTATGATATGCAAGAGGAATGCTGAATCAGTTTTTCATTTTAGCATATCTAATTGAAATTATTAAGGTGGCCTCATTACTCTCCATGGAGGGTAAGGTTGCCACCTAATGCGGGTAATGTGGCCACCTGAAAATGTGGAATTAATCCACTAGATGGCGATACACTTTATATCAAGTTTAGTCCAATGATAACACACGCAATTATGATAAATGAATGCTTTTTATTTTAACTTTATAAATTACTATATTCATTAATAGGCTATATCCTAGTATACCATTACACTTAATTATTATGTTATTAATTCATTATACATATCAAACTACTTATTAATGCTCTAGTATTATCCAGAATTGATTATTGCGGATCATTATTTAGTGACTTAAAGAATATAGAGGTAAAAAGGATTGATAGAATTATTCGCGCTTCTATACGCCTTATTTATAATATCAATCGTAGTGAACATTTGAAAACAGATGAACACCAACATAATCTTAAATGCCTATTTAGAAAGCGATGCAAATATGGTTTACCCTGTCTAGCTCATAACTCTATATTCCTAGGTAAGCCTAACTATCTACATAATCAACTGAAACATCGTTGCATACTGAAGAAGATTCGAACATCTGATGCAATACTGCTGGAGAGCAATACTTTATTCAATGAATTTAGTAATCTGGCATTCTCCTCCGCTGTTCCTCGCATATGGAACGTCCTACCGTATGACTTACGGAAGGTCCAATCCTTATATTGTTTTAGAAAGAAACTAAAACATTATTTAAACACTTCTTAATTTATTTTTGTATACGCGTTATTTAATCTTTATATCTAAGTTAATTTAATTTGAATTTTTGTTATTTTGTATTTTCTATTCGTTTGTTTTTATTATTTTTCGTTATTGTTATACACCAGTGAGGGTACCCGCTAATTGGTGTTTAAATAAACAATTCAATTCAATTCATTATCATAATTGTTATTCATCACATATATGTATTTATATTTAAACATATATTTTGTAGTACGTGTAAAGTATAGTATTAATTAATATACTTAAGTATATATATACTATAATACATATATAATACATATATATATATATATATATATATATATATATATATATATATATATATAAAATTTGATCATTATGGAATTAGAGGTATTACTTTATATTTATTTAAATCATATATATCTGATAGATTTCAATGTATTGAGTTTGATGGTGTTATATCTGATTTTACAAAAGTAAATTGTGGTGTTCCACAAGGTTCTGTTTTAGGACATATTTTATTTATTTTATATATTAATGATTTTCCAAATATATCGAAATTATTTAAACCAGTACTTTATGCCGATGATACGAATATAATTGTTTCAAGTGATACTATATCTGATCTAAGTGATTTATTGAATAGTGAATTGAAAAAGTTATCATCTTGGTTAGCGATAAACAAGTTGACACTGAATATTGATAAATGTATTCCCCATGGGGTAATACTTTTAAAACTAATAAATTATATATTGCAATTTTACAGGAAAGAGCATTAAAATGCATAATATTAAATACAAATATTAATATTCATGATTTCATGCAGAGCAATTTTATTTTTAAGTTTGATGATATTGTTAAATTTAATTCTATAAAATGTATACATAGAGGCTTCTATGATAAATTACAGATTAATTTGCAAATAAGACTTATTAAAAATAAAAATGTAATGGTATTTAAAAATGTAATACATTTATTAGAAAGGCATCTAGAACTTCTAGAAACCTACTTTGTTTAACAAATATTGGCGTAAAGTACTGGAATAATCTTCCAAGTTCATTAATTAATATTTCTAATTTAAAATTATTTTCGAAACATTTCAAAAAAATATACATTTAATTTTAATTTTATATTTATTTTATATTTTATTTTAATATTTTAATATTTTTTTATTATGTCCATATATATATATATATTGTTTGTACCAATTTATGTGTTTATACCTATATATTTTTGTATCTTTTATATGACTAATGATAAATAACTAACGATATTAATTTTTAAATATAATCTTAAATGTATAAAACTTTGACTACCTTACACTCACAAAAATAAGCTAGTCATTATTGGTGCAAAGCTAGTCATTAGTTGTTTGGTCTAAAAAGACTAGCTATAAAAGAGATGACCAGCTAAGCTGGTCTTTATATTTATGCAAAGCTGGTCATTACATTACTAGGTTTATTGACATATAAATATCTAAGCTGGTCATTACATTACTAGGTTTATTGACATATACATATCTAAGCTGGTCATTACATGACTAGGTTAATTTACATATACATATCTAAGCTGGTCATTACATGACTAGGTTAATTTACATATAAATATCTAAGCTGGTCATTACATTACTAGGTTTATTGAAATATAAATATCTAAGCTGGTCATTACATTACCAGGTTTATTGAAATATAAATATCTAAGCTGGACATATATGATTAATTTAATTATTATAAAATATAACATTCTATAGAATAATATACACTGATAAATATTAGTATATGTTATATAATAAATTATTTATATGATTTGTTTAAATTTTATTTATTAATTGTATATAATATAAATAAATAAATAATATTATTTACATATTTTATTAAATAAATTATCCACTTTTTTATTTATAGTTAAATTATCTTGCAAATCAAAGATTATTTTTTGAATAAAATATAATGTTAATTGTAACCCTTTAGGGTATGAAATATTATATATAAAAAAACAAGAATATAAACATATAAATATAACATCAAAATTATCAGTATATAATATTAGTGTTTTTTCAACATATAATTTATATATATTATGTGTTAATATTACATATGGGTGTGCAACATGTATTCCTCAAGAAATATGCAGAATGTTCAGTAGATGAACTAAAATGAATAGTATATAATATAATAATGATAACATATATTTAACATATTTATAATTCACATCATATTATTAATAAAATACATTAATTTACTATAAATCAATAACAAATTAATATAAAAGAATATTTTTGTTATATGATATTTTTATATATATAATATAATAATTAAAACATATATTTAATTCACAACATCATATGATTAATAAAATACATTAATTTACTATAAATCAATACAAAAGAATATTTGTGTTATATGATATTTTATTAATGAACAAAATAATAATAAATTACAAATTAAATATTTGAATACATTATAAAAATTATATAATAATATATAATAATAATAAATTACAAATTAAATATTTGAATACATTATAAAAATTATAAAAACCGTGATGTGTGAGGCGAATCAGTATTCCTCCAGACAGATGCAGAATGTTCAGTAGATGAACTAAAATGAATAGTATATAATATAATAATTATAACATATATTTAACATATTTAAAATTCACAACATCATATTATTCATAAAATACATTAATTTACTATAAATCAATAACAAATTAATATAAAAGAATATTTTTGTTATATGATATTTTATTAATGATCAACATAATAATAAATTACAAATTAAATATTTGAATACATTATAAAAATAGGGATAGGGATTATTACTTTATGATATCAAATATACATTTAGTTAATTATTAAATAATATAACTTATATAATGTGAACAATTTTAAAGTATTTTATAAATTATAATTATAATTGATTATAATCAACAAAATATATTAAATATAAAATATTTGATTATAATATATTAATGTTACACTAAACATAGCTAAATATATTATATTTTATAAATTTTTTAAGCATTTCTATAAATGTAAACTTGTTCATCTATAGTAAATATAAATTGCATATATGGAATTAAATATAAAAAGACAAATATATATACATATAATAAATTAACTATTTAATGAAATAAGTAATTATGTATATATTATATATAACAATATAATTATAATAAATTAGGACGACTTTATATGTTTTAGAATAACAGCATTTCCTAAAATATGATTATAAATATATAATGGTTATATAAATTAATTATATTTAATAACTTTAATAAAAACTGAAATATATATATATTTCAGTTTTAATTAAAGTTATTAAATATAATTAATAGTCATATAAATTAATAATATTAAAGTCTACGAATATTTAAAATAATATTATTACACACGGGGCATGCAATATTATTTATTGATTTATGAGATTCATAATGTTTTATTAACACTTTATACTGTTTAGTTCGAAAAGAACACTTGATACAAATAAACATTATGATAAAACATTAATTATTCCATATATGCAATTTATAACTTACTTTGTATTATAATAGTATGATATATAAATTGATTATTTAGAAATGATAAACGTATTCAAGAAGTAGGTACATAACAAAGCCTTGTGTTACACCGGTGTTGTTATTTATCTAATAAAATGTTTTGATTGATAGGTTATAATATAACCTATCAATCAAAACCAGTCACTTCGTATAGTATATAATGTATATATGTATATCATATTCTATATGCTATTATAATCATTATAATAATGGGAATATTGTACTTACAATGTACGTCGTAGACTGTTTTATCACGATTTATAATATAAATCAAAAATTAATATTAATATTTATCTCTATATTCTAATTTTCTTTATTTCATTCTTTTAATCATAACTATTTACACTATAATTAATTATAAATTATAATAAGTCAATTGGCCGGGGTGTCTAGACAGGTGTGCTAATATTGTGCATGCATTCTAGTTTTAGTAAGCGTGGGTTCCATTCTCCATCGTGGAGAATATTTTTTAACCTTTATACAATATATCAGTATGTTTTTGAATATATATATATATATGTTTCTCTTTTTTTTCCTACATTGGGTATACATGTTATAATCCTTATAATATTATAAATGTTATAATAATACTATAATAATTGTTGTAATATATATAATAATATATTATATTATAGATACTATAATTAGTACTTTAGATTTTTGCTTAAGACCTATTATATTGGTACATATATAATTATATTTAATGTAATTATTATAATAATATTAGTTTTATATAATTATATATATATAGTATAGATAATATATTTAATATATAATCATTTATTGACTAGGTTGTATTAATGAAATGTGTCTATAAATCTAACCTGGTCATGTAATCATGTGATCAATGCTAGACACAGTTCTTTTTAAAACCTAGTCATGCATAACCAGCTTTCAAAAAAAGTATCGAATAACCTAGTCTTTCAAAATTAATATGGATTTGTATTTAAATTCTATAGAAATAAAATACATAAATAGAATTTATATTATTTAAATTCTAATAAATAGAATTTATAACTAGGTTTTTATTTTAGTTACTAGCTAACCTAGTCTTTGATATTATAAAGCTAGTCATATACCTAATGACTAGGGGTATTGGTACTAAATGACCAGCTTATTTTTCTGAGTATACTATATTACTTGTATATATATTTATATCTATTTTATTTTTTATTTATTTTTATGGTTATCTTTTATGTACATTTTAATGATTTACATATTAAATGATGATTTAGATTTTGAGGAGTTTTTTATATTATTATTGTAGTTGTTTAATATTTTTATTTAATAATTACCACTTTTTGATATTTTAATAATATATTGACTTGTTTTATATGTATATGATTAGTTTTTGGTGGAAATCAAATGCTTACAATAATAAAATACAATAATACTATTTTTTTTCAAAGGTAAGTCTTAGGAATACCTATTCAAGTATTGAATTATAAAAGTTGAATTTTGCCAGTATATACGAAAATATAAATTTTATTGTTAAACTATTTATTTAGAATTTTTAACCGACATATTTAAAAATATATTAAAAAAATGTTGATTTTGATTTTTTGATTTTGATTCAATTATATATAATTTATTACACTCGTTTATTGCTTTTATTTATTTAAATTTTTCTCCTCATTATCTTAATGGGTGAAAGACTTGACAAGCCATGCTTTTTCATTCACCCATGCTTTATGCCATATATGATGTTATTATTATTATTATTATATATATATATATATATATATATATATACAGTAGAAGCTCGGTAACTCAACATTGCCGATAACTCAACATCCACAAAATATTTGGTTGGATTCGTATCTTTTACATGTTAACAAAAACCCTATTACTCAACAAATATAACTCAACATACATATAACTCAATATCGTTTTTATAATCCTAGCCTATACATTACATGTAAATATACATCGGATAACTCAACATTTATGAAAAATCAAAATATCACAAACATATGTTTGTGATATTTTGATTTTTCATAAATGTTGAGTTATCCGATGTATATTTACATGTAATGTATAGGCTAGGATTATAAAAACGATATTGAGTTATATGTATGTTGAGTAACAACATATATATGTTGTTGGATTCGTATCTTTTACATGTTCATTTCAATGTAATGAACATTGCTCAACAAATATAATTCAACATACATTATTCAACATGGTTTTATTTAATAATATATGGATATAAATAAATAAACGTAAACATACAATTACAATTATTATATTAGCATACGAGTACTATTTTGAATGCAGTTATGTGAACAAAACATTAATTAAGTCATTAATTTATACATCCGATAACTCAACATACTCGCTAACTCAACATGAAAACTCCGTCCCGTCAATGTTGAGTTATCGAGCTTTGACTGTATATGTATTATATTATATATACTTAATACTATACTACATACTCACAAACTTTGAGGGGTTTTTTGCTCCTCGAAGTCTGTGTATATACCTAATACTTTACACGTACTACAATTACTTTACGCACTACCAAAGATTTTCCGAAGGAAATGCTTCGCAAAATCTTTGGCACTACAACAACAATATATATATATATATATATATATATATATATATATATATATATATATATATATATATATATATATATGTATATATAAATATATATGTATAAAACATATATGTATAAACGTATGTATACGTAAAGTTGTATACATATATATCATATATATATATATATATATATATATATATATATATATATATATATATATATATATTTAATAATATAATATATATGTAGGTAATAATATATATATATAATTATATATATTATATATATATATATATATATTTCTTTATAATTGTGTTAATAGATGATTAAATATACTATAGTATACTTAAAGTTATAACTTAAATTTAAAAGTTTATACCACGATTATAATATGTATGGAAATATATGTGTATGGTTAGAATATTGTAGATGTTGATTCAATCAATGTTTCATATAATGACGCACGCAATTTTATCAAAATATAAAAATATTTATTTCTGATCATATGATTGGCTTAAATCATCGTGAAGTGGCCACATTACTCGCTTCTAGGTATCACGCTATATACACTATATAATAATGAATATTATTCACTAAAATAAATGGATTACACACTTTGTTGTAATTAAATAGTTCTTTAATATGCAACTTAAATTTTCAATTTATATTATATATTAGTAATTTAATATATGTTTTACTAAACTTTTATTTCAATTTAAAAAAAAGTTAATCGATTTTTTTGTATTTTTTACATAATTTTTTTTTATTAATTGATATACAAATTATTTTTACTTATTTGAACAACGCTTACCAATGCGCATATTTCATGTATATATTTATTTTTGATTGAACTTATAGTTTATGAGATACGCCAAGTGGACAAATTACCCTCATGGCCATATTACCCATCTTTCCCCTATGATATATCATCATTCGTTACTATATATATTAGTTCATATTGAGAGGTGCGATTATTAAATATACATCTTGTGTGTTTAGTCATATTATCAGCTCCAATGGTTAGTATATATATATAAACGTCCAATAGGACGTTTAACACGTTCATCAAAAGAGAGATCAATTCTCAACAATACCCTATCGACACGCTTAGGAAGATTATAGTATTCACGATATAGGTAGAGAGTAATAACATCATCCATTGTAACTTTATAAGCTTCAACATTTGTAGTGTCTAGCTTAATTTTCCCTATAAAATGAGAAGACATGTCTAGTATTTAATTTAGAATATTTTCAGAACTAATGTTATAAAAAATAATGTTTCTGTTTTTATCAGAGTCGATTTTAATTTCCTTGCTAATTGATTTTGCTAATAAAGTAGAATGTTGTTTGATTTACGTATACGTCTCTATAGAGTCAAAAGGTCAGCATACGTATACGTTTACTAGAGGCTACATTAATACTTTTCTGCTCTTTGCTTAGTATTATAAGATCATTCATAGAAGTATTTAACTATGCATATAGAATATATGATATAGTGTATTTAAATCATTTAATTTACTAGATATGGATTTTATACCAGTATATTGAGGACTTACATACTCATTATTTAATACATGTGGTAAACATTGTGAACAAAAAAGGAAAATTAGCTAATGTAAAAATCTCCTATATAATTAGGAGTTGTATTTTTCGAAATAGTGGATGGTAATATATTAGCTTTTGATAAACAGTTATAATGGTAATTAAGTTTACATATTTTACAAGAAACATAGGATATATCATTATCACATAAATTATTACAATGATTGCAAAGTATCATTATATATCTGATATTAGATTGAATATATATATATATAATTATAGGATAAGTATAAATATGATATATTAGTTATAAGATTTAAATTAAATTAAATCTAATAAATATGTTATGCAATAATGCAATTAAATCAAATTAAATATATATATATATATATATATGAATATATATATATATACTTGAATATTAAAGTATAAATAGAATGAAATAAACAAATAATTGATTTTAATTAAAAATCAATATTTGAATTTAAATTGAAAATAGATCAAATAGTATATCAGATTTATACTAAATATTACACATGCAATATATAATAGTTCGTAATTTATTTAACTAATTATTAATTACTTACTATTATTACTATATATTAATAAATAAATAATATATATATATATATATATATATAAATACATTGCTTATGAAAAATAATATAGAATGTAATGAATAATATAGTGTCACGGTTCAGTGATTTGAATAATATGTATTATAATGCTAATTTAAGGATGAATCAAGTTAATGTAATATTAATTTATAAATGCATAATATGTAATATATATTTATAATTATTATGTTAATATTATAGTATATGATGACTTAGATTTATAGTTATATTTGAAGATCTAAACAATTCTATAATTATAAATGTATCAATATATATATATATAAATCGTATATAAATATTATGTATATATAGCCTATATATCGTGCGGCGCGGAGTATTCGATGAGTTGTTATAGGTTATGTAATGCCGACCAGTTGGTCACATAGGGCGCCCATAAATGATCGAATATAATTAAAAATACAAGATACTACCAAAGCCCGGGCTTTGATACTACCGAATATTAATTGTATAGACACGCCCCTAAAATATCGTAGGCGTGTCGAGCCTAAAATAATCGGGGATTTTACTGTTTGGTCGTCGTACCTGGCACGACCATCGATATAAAGAAAGTTTCTTTATATCGATGGCACGACGTGCCTACACGTCGACGATATTGATTATTTAATAAAGGAATTAAACCTTGTATTTTTAAAAGTAATTTAGTTTTTAGTTTATAGTAGTGTATTACGTAAGGAGGCATTCACACTACATTTGGCGGCTGTGGACAGGATAGAATATAATAGAATACAAGAGTTTCGAATTACGAGTTTATAGGAGGTTAGTTATATAACGCGTTATTATATACGCGTATATAATAACATGGCGAATACTGTCAATTATATTTATTATATTTCATATTATTTATTATATCTTATTATATATATTACTATAGTAATATATAGACTATAGTCTATGATAATACAAAAATATATACGGTTTATTAAAGCGAGAATAGTATATCAGATTAATTAGTATATATATATATATATATATATATATATATGAAGTATAAGTAGTTTAAGTAGAAGCTATAATGTGTGCCGTACATTCACCATATTGATACAAGTACAGTATCCACGAATTAGTATATTTATTTCGTATATCGTACATGCTAGATTCGAGTTGTATACAAATGAATATTTTTATAAAACAATTAATGAGTGAAGTTTTAAGAATTTAAATAAATTCGAAAACTAAATTCTTTAGTAATCGAATTTTATAATATAATAATTTAAATAAATTCGAAAACAAATTCTTTAGAAATCGAATTTCATAAAATAAGACAACATAATTCGAAAACAAATTCTTTAAAAATCAAATTCACATTTAATGAATTCGAAAATAAAAATATTTGTTTTTATAATAGTTATATAATATATTTGGAACTCGAATCTAATTATTTATATATAAGATTATAATATATTAAAATAACTATAGTTATTTTAAGATATCAATTAAGATATGCTTAAGATACTTTAAGATATGGGAAATGAGGATAATGTAGTGGTGGTATACCACTGTACCCCTATAGGGGTACAATATATAAGTACACGAAGAGAATTGCCATATATATGAATACATACACACACATATATATATATATATATATATATATATATATATATATATATATATATATATATACTTAATATATTATTTATATTTTATCTAAACATAATAATCTTACACAATTACCAGATTTATATGATTAATAAACTTCATTTAATTTTAAGATTATCAAATATAAATATATTTACTATTATTATAAATAAATGTAATTAAAAATGTATTAAAATATATTCGTTATATATTATAAAATTATAAATATTATAGAGTATACATTAAAACATAAAATAGCATTTAGATACAAAACGCGGTAATAGTTTTCGTTATATATAAGTGTTATATTAATTAATTCTGAAACTGGTCATCAATTAAATAAGTAATCTAACCGAATAATTTTGCTATTAGTTTAACTAGAATATCGAACTTGGATTGAGGTAAAAATAAAAATGATAAATATAAGAATAATGTTATCGATATATTAGTGTGGTATTATATTATAATATAATTAATACCTACTAGACATTTAGTAAAATATACAACTAATAAACATATATTACCATAACATTTAAAATATATGTAGTCAAACTTTAAACACGATTTATTCAGAATATTGATTTTAATTTATTTTTATAATCCCAATAATTATCCAAACTTGATGACATTTTCACAGTATATTTATTATTATATATCATTATATATAACTTGTGTATTATAATTCAAAGCGATAGGATGTGTTTTCTATAGAAAACAAGTTATATATAATGATATATAATAATAAATATACTGTGAAAATGTCATCAAGTTTGGATAATTATTGAGATTATAAAAATAAATTAAAATCAATATTCTGAATAAATCGTGTTTAAAGTTAAAATATATTTTATAAATATATTCAATAGACCGTGAAAAATACAAACAGCCTAGTTGAATTTATGTTATGTTATGTGTATGTGTATATCTATGCATATACATTACTAGATGTATAACAAATTAATATCAGCTATAATTATAATATAAATAGTAAACTATTTATTATGTGCAATGATATACTTTGACATATAAATAAACTATATAAATTGATATTTTTTGTAATATATCATCTAAAATCACAAATTTATGCATTTAAATTAATAGTTGTAAAACAAATTAATATCAGCTCTAATTATAATTATAATGCAAGTATATTTAGGTTTTACATTACTTATTATGTAATTATATACTTTAACATATAAATAAACTATTGAATATATTATAATTTTAATACTTATGGTATTTTTTTATATTTTTTGTTGAATATATTCATATATGAATCATATAATATGATAGACATATATGTCTAGAATGACAAATTTATATTATCAGAATCAATTAAGGAATATTTAAAGGAATTATTTGATGATAATATTAAACAGGTTTTAGAAAATAATACTAATACAATAATTAAGCTTAATGAAACAATTAATGAATTAAATATAAAAATAGATATTAAGATAAAAGAAATAATAATAATAATAATAATAATACATATGCAAATAATACATCTAAACACTTACTTAATATTGAAAGTACAATTATAAAGACAATTAATAAAAATATATCAGAGATTAATGGTGATAACTTAAAAAATAGACCAGTTATAATATATAATGCTATTGAAAGTGACTTCATAGATACTATAAGTAAATATGATACTGAATTAAAACTTGTAAATAATATGATTACTTGCTTGCTTGCTTACTTTGCTTATTGCGGGATTGTTGTTTCCCGGACAGTAAAAGTTCTCCAAACAGCACGGTTCATCATAGCTACTCTCATCTCGCTCTCCGGTATACTAGTTTCGCGCTCGAGATTCTTGATGTAGCTTTCTGATGGCCTTCCCCGTCTTCTAGTTCCATGAGTAGGTTCCCAAAGAACTAGGTCCGAAACAACTTCATCATCTCTACGTAGGCATTGTCCAGCAAACTTTAAGAATCGACGTCTTATCTTTGTAGATATTTTTTCTATAGCCCCATACAGTACTTCGTTAGTAACTTTCTGAGACCAATGTGCGTTTAATATCATTCGTAGAATTCTAGTGTATGAGCCAAAAAGTTGTTTGAGTAGTGTTTTTGTGAGAGTCCAAGTCTCACATCCGTACAGCAGAACCGATTCAACTGTGGTGTACACGAGCATGAGTTTCATTTTCCTACTAAGAGTTGACTTCCAGATATTCCTCATTTGATGACATGTTCTCCAAGCAAGCGCTTTTCTGATTTTTAAATCTGTTGCACTACTGTCTATCCATGCCACTAGGTATTTGAAGTCTTCAACCCTTTTCAGATTTGACCCATCTATAGCTTTGATTTCAAACTGTTGAATAGTATTGTAGCTCATGTATTTTGTTTTCCTTGTATTCATGCTTAGTCCTACTCGTTTTGCTAATTTTTCGACTCGAGTGAGCATCTCTTGGGCTTCTTTGATACCTTCACTTACTAATGCAATATCATCTGCGAAGTCCATATCTGTAATAGTGATAGGTGGTACTCTTCTACTTTTTCTTAGTTGATAACCTAGCTTATCTTCCCTTCCTAGTAAAGCTGTTCTCATAAGATAATCGATAACTATGACAAAAAGGTATGGAGCTAACGTATCTCCTTGTAAAACACCAGATAAAATGTTGAAAGTTTCCGTTTCTCCATCAGGTGTAATGACCTTAGCAGTAGTATCTTCATACATTATGCTAATAGCCGTCACCAACTCCTCAGGTATCCCATAAGCTTTCAGTATCGCAAGAATTTTCCCTCGGTGTATAGTATCAAAGGTTTTCTTGAAGTCAATGAATATCAGGATTGCTTCTAGATTCTTATCTTTGACTCCCTCAACCAGTCGTCTGAGTGCTAATATTTGACTGGTTGCTGTTCTACCACTTCTGAGACCGTTTTGATTTTTCCTTAAATGACAATCTAGATGAGGCCTAATTCTGTTCAGTATCATACGATTATAAGTTTTCTCTACTAATGAAGTAAGACTTATACCACGATAATTACTACCTAGACTAAGATCTCCTTTCTTGAGTATTGGAATTATATTCAAAATTGACCATTGTTTTGGCTTCATTTTATCTAATAGTGCTTTGTTACAGAAGTAGAGGAAAATTTCATCTATATTACATCGTTTTAATACTTTTGGCCGTATTTCATCAACACCGCAGCTTTTACTTTCTTTGATTACCTCTTTTGCCAACTTATATATACGTAAATACATTAATACCTTAATACCTTAATACCGTAAATACCTACGTAAATAATATAATTAAGACTATTACAGATGATTCTATATGTAATAATGTAATTAATTTAAGTTCCATAGATTATGAAAACTAAATGATGGAGTTTTAGAAAAAATTAATATTAGACCTATACAAATAATTAAAAAGAATGAAACTCACAAGATTAATGTAATCAAAAATGATTTTAAATTACAAGATTCTGAATTTAATAAAGTTAGTATAACGCACGAATTTTCCAAAGAACAACTTATAATTCAATCGGACCTTATAAAAAATGCAAAAAGTAAAACAAATGATAAAATTAAATTGAAAGTAAAATTTATACATAATTCCTTTAAAATAATATCTTTTATATCTGAATCACAACCGAAAAATTAATAATACAATTAAAAAAACAGCTTATTATACTATGAAGGAATTTAATAATATAAATAATACATCAAATATTACAATATGTACAAAACAAATCGTAAACTAAAAATTAAAAAAAAAGATGGGGAGTTGCAATTTTTGCACACACAAATTTAGATTGTTCATTTATAGAAACTTTATCAACAGCGGTTGATGATGACCTTGACATAATTATTATACAATTAAATTAAAAATTTAAATATAAACCCATAATAATCACAGGGTTATATAGAGCACCAAATATTAATAAAACTTTTTTTAATGATTTCTTTTATAATTTGTTTTTAAAATATATTAATTCTGACATTTTATATGAGGTGATTTTAATATTGATTTTTTAAATATTTTTATTCATTCACTATTGATTTTAATAATATTGTTTCACAATTAGGCATAAATAAATTAATAACAATACCAACTATAGTTAATCTATAGATTATCAACTTATAAGAATTAATTAATAGATAACATATTAACAAATAGTAATTAAATTGTATTGAATGGAGTTATTAATACAGATATATCTGATCATTCTGTCATATTTACTACATTGAATATAAAAAATAATTTTATTAAAAATTATGACTATGTATATATCAGAAAAATGCATAATATGAATACATTTGTAAATACCCTAAGGTAACTACTTTATCGATTTATAAATGGGACTATTTTTTATACAATTACAAATCCCTATATGTGTTATGATGAATTATTATTAAAATTAAATGAAATGTTTAATAAGTTTTGTCCCATATCTAGAAAGAAAAAAAAATATAGAATTAACAATCCATGACCTACATGTAAATTTATAAATGCAATAAGAAAAAAAAAATGATTTAACACATATAAAACTAAAAATTGTCTTATCACATTTATTAAATATAAAAAACTAAAAAATAAAATAAATAAAAATATAAAATATGAAAAAAATAAATATTATTCAAATATTTTTTCAAATTGTAATCAAAAAGAAAATTGGAAACATTTGAACACTATAATAAATCCAAATAATGATGAATTACCTTAAATATGAAAATATGAAAATAAATTATAAATAAGACCAATGTGAACATTTTAACAACTATTTTTCAAATGTGGGTCACAAAATAAATGAAAGTTTTGTAAATAATAATATTAATATGACTAATGATAATAACAATACACTGACTAACGATAATAATAATATAACTAATGATAATGATTTTAGATTTTTTTAAAACTCTATTGAGAACAGATTTTATTTGTTACCAATTACTTATAAGGAAATAATTAATACCACACTTAATATGAAATCTAAATCATCCAAAGATATAAATAACTGGGACATGAAATTAATCAAACTTTTAATAAATTCGACATTAAACCAGTATTTAAAGCAAATGATAAAACACAGATAACCAACTATAGACCGATTTCGTTATTGTCGCAGATAAGTACAATTTTCGAAAAAAATAATTTATAATAGAATGATGGAATTTATATATACAAATAAAATAATTAATAATAACCAATATGGATTTGTTGAAAAATCGAATACCCTTTCACATTTTAATTTACAACATTTTTTATTTACTAAACATAGTCTATATAAAAAAATTACTACGCTATTTTTAGACCTTAAAAAAGCCTTTGATGTTGTAGACCACGACATTTTATTAAAAAAATTAGAATACTGTGGATTTAGGGGACATATAAATGTGTTTTTAAAAAATTATTTATTAGATAGAAAAGTTAAAACTCGAATAAATAATACTGTATCTGTTAGAAATGTACGTTTTGGTGTTCCTCAGGGATCAGTATTAGGTCAACTATTTATTATTATTTTTATTAATGACATAAGACCTATCAAATATATTTATACGTTATAGATAACGATGATAGCCTAACGATGATAATATAAATTTAAATCTATATGAAGACGATACATCACTTTCTATATTTGAAAATTCAAATGACGAATTGAGTAGTACTTTGCAATTATATTTATATAGATTATATCATTGATTTAATATAAATAAATTAAAATTTAATATTGAAAAAACCAAAATACTATCTTATTTTAAGACAACAATTATAAATAATATCAATTTAAATAATACAAACATAGAAATAGTAGATAGATATACGTTTTTTTGTATATTATATTAGATAGTAATCTAACATATTCGTTTTATATTATAAATGTATGTAATCAATTATCTAAAATCGTATATCTTTTTCGGAAATTGACATTTCTTAATATTCGCAATTTAATAGTATTATATAATTCACTATTTTTATCAAATATGTCATATGGAATATAAATATGTGGTTATGTTTATGAATATAGATTAAAAAAATTGGAATTAATACAAAAAAAGCTATTCGAATTATTAATAAAAATATGATATACCAGACTCAATTACCTCTGATTCGTTTATCACACACAAATAATATGTTTAAATATAATTCTATTTTAAAATTGAATGAACATATAACTTTCAGAATAATAATATTTTTATATAACCTCTTACATTATAACTATAACATTAATCTAGAAACAATTTTTACTTTTAATAAAGAAAAAACAAAATTTTACCATTAATGAAAACTACACAATTCCAAAACACAATTTTTTTAAAGGTCCTGAATATTATAATAATGTAATGATTAATAATTTATTAAAATTTGAAAATGTATATAATATATACAAATTAAAAAAATATTAAAGAAATACTTTTTAAATAAGTATTAGAAGTAAATAATGTACACTATTTTTTACTATTATATTATTACAATATATTTTAATATGTTGTCTTTAATATGGTTTCTTTATATGTTGTCTTTTAATATGTCTTTAAATTTTATAATTTTAATAATTTTTAATATTTTTAATCGTAGATAATATTTTAATTTTTTTTTATATTATACCATTTGGGTCATTTTATGTTTTATTACATTTTAATAATTTTTTTTATTATTAGTTTAGATGACGAATTGAAATATGATGAAATACGCCGAGGGACAATATTATTATTTTTTTTTATATATTACTCTATAGAGTAATAGTATACTATTAATATATTGAATTCAAGTACAGAAATCTTATTATTATTCTATTACTGTCCTAAAGCTATTGTTTTGGTATACTATGGAGGTATCGATTTAATAAAGCTACCTATAGCTTTTAATGATCCTCCTTAGACACGTGTCTATAAACTTATTTCATTCATTCATTCATATGTGTAATACATTTTACTTAAAATATATTTATTACAAATAGTATAACATATAACAATTAAAACAATTAAAAAACAATTAATTTAATTTACCATAATATTTTGTCTCAAAATATTTCGGGTTTTCAGTGACTTATAATGTTCAGTAACTTTTTATATTAACATTATATTGGTTGAAGATATGAAATTTACAGAATGTAAATAGAATCAAAACCCTATGTGCTTAAACATTTTTAATGATATAAATACATTAAAAAATATATCTCCTATCTTAATACATTGTATAACAAGCCACGATTCCCCTTAAAAACGTCTTCAGCCCGTCTAAATATTAATTTAAATAAAATACACGTTTTATTATATCACCATATGTTATCTAATGCACTTATTTGTATATGTATTTTAAGATTAAGACCACCCTTAGCGCGTGGTAATGAATACGCGGTATAATTGTGGTATAGGGTATATATTGGCCTTACGCCGTAGGGCCTACGGGTATATATTGTATAATATGAATCGTATATAGGCAAATATTATATATCGTGCGGCGCGGAGTATTCGGCGAGTTGTTATAGGTTATAAAATGTCGATCAGTTGGCACATATGGCACCCATAAATGATCGAATATAATTAAGATAATTAGTATCGAATATAACGAATATAATTAATAAAAAATAAGAATACAAGAGACTACTGAATCCTAATTGTATAGACACGCCCCTAAAATATCGTGGGCGTGTCGAGCCTAAAATAATAAGGTCTTTTACTATTTGGTCGTCGTGCATTGCACGACATGCATACACGTCGACGATATTGATTATTTAATAAAGGAATTAACCCGTATTTTTAAAAGTAATTTAGTGCTTAGTTTATAGTAGTGTATTACGCAAGGAGGCATTAACACTACATATGTATATATATATATATATATATATATATATATATATATATTAATATACAGCTACATATTCTTATTAGAAAACAAGCTTATACATTAAATATACATCCTATAGGATATAGATAGATAGATAGATATATATATATATATATATATATATATATATATATATATATATATATATATCACTTCCTGTTTACACTAATTTTGCTTTAAGACGTATTTATTTTTACTATCTTATAATCCTATAATATCTCCATACAGCTAAGTAATATCTTAACTAAAATTATATATATAAGAGTATATTAGTATATTTATATTATTCTGTAATTTTTTTTTATTAAATCATATTATTATATAACTTTAAATCTGTAAATAAATAATTATATTTTCATCTGAAATCAATGTTATTATCATGTATAATTCATTAATTCTAAAATCATTCATCATGCTTCAGTGATTTCTGATTTTTATTTTTATTTTTTTTGATTGTATTATGTAATCTCTTTCATTTCAATATAGTCAATTTGTATATGAATACATTATATATCAGTATATTTATATGCACATAATCAAAATCAGGTGATATAAATTTCATTATTTAGACTTTACATTTTAATTTGATATATAATATATATAATATAATATAAATATATGTATACATAAGATATATTGATATATATATATTTATTTTATATATTTTTATAATTATTTTTATAATTCGTTTATTAAATTGTCAGATATATTTCTAAAAGTATATAAAGTAATATATAATTATTATTAAATTGTATTAGAAATAATTAAAATATTCTGTTATAATGGCAGATAAACTAAATAAAAAGGATCAATTAATAGTAGCTAATGTAATAGACAAAGTTACCCTAGACATTAAACATATAATTGAAAATGCTGTAACTGAGGCTCTCGTGGCAGTTAGAGCTGAGGTTGATTATCTCAAAACTAAAATTGATACCTTAGAAAATAGCCTTATTGCTGCCAGTATTAGATCTGATGATATTGATCAGTATTCTAGGAGAGATAACTTAAAAATTGCTGGTCTTATAGTTGAAAAAAACGTATCATATGCTGATGCTATAATATAATTTGGATCCCAACTGGGAGTTCATATTGTACATACAGACATCAGTATAGCGCATAAGTTACCTACCAAGAGTAAGTTATCAAGCACGTTAGTACGCTTTAATAGACGTTCAGTGCGTAATGATCTCTACCTAGCACGAAAAAAGATAAAAGATACATTAAATTATAAAATCTATATTAATGAAGATCTAACTCACAGAAGAAGTAATTTATTACATTCCTTAAAACGTGATGAGTTAACTAAAAGTGCATGGTCTTATAATGGATTTATATGTTGTACGCTAAAGGATAATGATGATGTCATTTTGACAATAAAATCACCTTACGATCTCATCAAACACTATAAATATGATATCAATAAATCAAACTCTTTTTTCCCCGTTGATAAATGTTGACTATTTATTATTATAATTTTAAACTTAACCATAATATTTTATTCAAAAAAAATCAGTTTATGTTTTTGTTTTTTACTTTTAATTTTCCATGCTCGTTATAAATATATATATACATACTCATTTACTTATTTTATTCTATATAAAACCTTCATATATGCTTTTAATTTTACAATTTTATACTTCTTTATAATCATTTTTATCTTACATTTCTATTCATATTTATTTTATACATCTTATTTAATTTTTACACCTGACCATGATTGATAATCAATTTCATAATGATCCAACTCTTTGCAATGATCCAGAGAATCTTAATTATAATTTTGACCATGTTTCTCCTTATATGTCGATGAATGAACTTAATAAATTAAAATACAACTTAAATACGTTATCAGTACTACAATTAAATGGTAGAAGTATAGTTAAAAACTTTGATAATTTAAAGTTATTACTTAAATCTATACATAATACATTTGATGTTATTTCAATATGTGAAACTTGGTTCAATGAATTTAATATGAATCTATTTGAATTACAGGGATATACCTCTTTTCACACTATTAGAAATCACAAAAAAGCTGGTGGCGTCTCTATTTATATTAAGAGTTCATTTTCTACAAATAAAATTGTCATTCTATCTCTTAGTAACCTTTACATTGATACAATTATTATAGAAATTAAACTTGATACTAGAAATATTATAATCAGTTCAATTTATAGATCTCCCTCATTGGAAAAAGATTCTTTTGTTTATCTAAATAATTTTATTGAAAAATTCAATGTATATAATGGTAAACATATATTTCTCTGTGGGGACTTTAATATAGACATACTTAAAGCCAATACTATTACAGATTATTTTTTAAACACATTGCAATTACAAAACCTATTTAAGTCTATAAATCAACCAACACGTATCAGTAATAATAGTTCTACATTGATTGACAATATTTTTTATAATGGAAATTTTTCTTATATTTCATCTGGTATTTTACAATATGAATTTACTGATCACTTGCCAATTTTTATCTTAATGAAATTAAATAAAATACGTTTCAAATGTAAACAAAATGTTCCAATTATAACTCACAATATAAATAACACTAACAATGTTAATAAATTAATGAAAGAACTTAATGAGACAAACTGGACATTTATAAAATCTGAAGATATTAATATTTCTCTTGACCTTTTTATTACACATTTTAGTAAAATTTATGATAAAACATGCCTTAAAAAACATAAATCTAATAATATTTTTCGCAAAAAAGATATTCCTTGGTTTACAAAAAGTTTAAAGAAAGCATGTAGGAAAAAACAAAAGCTGTATATAAAATATATAAATAATAGAAATGATAATAATCTTAGGATATATAAAAAATATAAAAATGATCTCACGAATATTATAAGAAAGTGTAAAAAGGATTTTTATACTAAATCTTTGGATAACAGTAAATCCATTAAAACTACATGGTCAATTATAAATTCATTGATAAATCCTATACAAAAAAAGAATACAAAAATATCAGTACTTGATATACATGGAAAGGAAATAAAAGATGAAACAATAGCAAATAAATTTAATGAACACTTTATACAAGTCGGTAGTAAACTAGCTAAGAACATTTGTTCACCTAATACATCGTTCAACGACTACCTTAAAAATAGTAATTATTATTCATTATTTTTATCTCCAATCACATGTAGTGAGGTCATTAAAACTATTGATAATTTTTCTCCAAAAATATCTAAGGATGAACTTGATATATCTATGAAACTCGTAAAATTAATCTCATCCACTATGGCTGAACCTTTAACATATATTTTTAATCTTTCTTTTTCAACAGGCACTTTTCCAAATGTGTTTAAAAAATCCAAAGTTATTCCCATCTATAAATCAGGTAATAAAAATGACTTTAATAATTATAGACCCATATGTTTGAATATTCAATTCTCGAAAATCTTAGAAAAATTGTTTTTTTCAAGATTACTTTCTTTCTGTGATTTTCATAACATAATTAGTAGTTCACAATTTGGGTTCAGGAAAGGCCTCAGTACCCTCCATGCTATAGAAACCCTTCAAAAAGCTATTATTGATTCTATGATCTCCAATAAATACTGTGTTGGTCTATTCATCGACTTAAAAAAAGCATTTGACACAGTCAACCATGAAATACTCTTAAAAAAGCTTGACTTTTACGGTATAAGAGGATTACCTCTATCATGGTTATCATCATATCTTAAAGACAGAAGTCAATTTACAAATTATAATAACTGTATGTCTACTACTACTAATATAGATATCGGTGTCCCCCAAGGTTCTATTCTTGGGCCGCTTATTTTTCTTATATTTATTAATGACATGCCGACCTGCTCTATTAATAATACGTTTATACTATTTTCTGATGACACAAATATTATAATTAGTGATTGTTCAGCCAACAAACTAAAAGTTAAATTACAGCTGACAATTAATGAAATAATGTTATGGGTAAAATCAAATAAGTTGACAATTAACATTGATAAAACTCACTGCATGTCATTTAGAAATGATATAGAATTTGAAATAGAAATTGAAAATGAGCTTCTAGTTCTAGTATCTGAAACAAAGTTCCTTGGACTAATCATTGATAATTCATTGAACTGGAAATCTCATTTTCAATTTCTAAAGAATAAATTATTAAAAATATATTGGATCATAAAAAATGTATCATTCTGCCTTAATGAATCAGCTATGATTAAACTTTATTATGCACTTTTTTATCCCCATTTAATTTATTGTTTAGAAATTTGGGGGCATACATATAAATCTAATATAGACTGTATTCATGTTATACAAAAAAAAGTATTAAAATTAGTTTTTTCTAAACCTATAGATTTTAGTTCAAAAAAATTATTTATTGATCATAAGTTATTAAATATCTTTGATTTGTGTAAATATAAAACACTAATATGTATGCATAGAATATATTATAAAACTTGTAGTCCAAGTATTTATAAACATTATAAAAGAATAACTAAAAAAAAAATTAATACAAGAAGTACTTTTGATTTCATTCAACCTTATAATAAATATAACTATATGAATAATTCTTTAATGTCATATGGACCAAGACTTTGGAATGAATTAAATATTGATAAAAGAAAATTAGTATCTATTTCCCTTTTCAGTAATAATATTTTTAATTATTTTTTAACCTTGTGATTTTTTAATCTACTATTATTTTTCTACTTCAAATTATATTTTAACATTTTTTAATTTTTAATAAGTTTACTATTTTTAATAATTTTTATCTTTATTCAGACTTTTACATTGATTTCTCCTTTTTATCCATATTTTATACTATAATTACGCTTTTATATAATATTATATACTATTTTTAATACATTTTATCTTTACTCAGACTTTTACATTTGACATTTTTACATTAATTTCTTCTTTTTTCCATATTTTATACTATAACTACTCTTCGACTTATGAAAACTATCTAAATATTTTTTACTTTGTGTAGATAATTTGTAAATTTATTTTTGAATATTTGCCAAACATATATTTATTATTCTTTATATTAAATTTTCATATATTTACTCTTCTTAACCTTTCTTGTCTGTTTTTAGTTTTTTAGTCGTTTTAGTTTTCTTAATGTTTATTTTGTTTATTTTTATATATTATATGATGATTTTTGATAATTTTTTCAAGTCCTTCATAAGTACAATTATTTGATCTTATTCATAATTAGATTTAGTGTAAACAGGAAGTCAACTTAGATATAAAATTATGTTATATATAGTTTATTCTTTATTTCAGGAATTTATTATTCCAATTATAATTGTACTTTTTAGGACTTGTCAAAATAATAAAGGGTAATTGTCTCGATAAGCTCTGCTTCTACAATTACCCGGTTGTTAAAACCAAATCTGATAATAATAATAATAATAATATATAGTTTATTGGAGTAATTATTGTCGTTATTTTTTTTCATTTAGTTTTATTTTTATTTTCTTTCTACGTTATCCAAATGGCTTCAAAATAAGACCTTGGTCTTTTCAGATTGTTGCCAGCGATGTATGCATACAGGGGACAGGAACATTGATTGTTTAATTATAATAGTTAACTATATATTTCGTATTTACATATAAGATATAAAAGATAATAATAAATAAATAAAATACATTAAGTAGACAGACAAATTTTGACATTAACAAAAATCAAAATCAAAATAATAATAACAAAAATAATTTATACATACATATATATTTTATATAGATTTTTATTTTTTTTAGTTTTATTTTTAATATGTTAATTTTATTAAATTAATTTTAAATTCATTGATTATTTAATATATCTATAATATAATTCATCATTGAGTAACATATTTTTTACTCTTTTCTTGAACACATTTTCATTTTTTATATTTTGTATATTTGTTGGAAGTAATTACTTCCAACAGTAATTAACTTAAGTTCCAAAGTTTTGGACCTTTTATCAGTAAACTATTTATTGTTCTTGTTGATTATGAAATTGGTATAGTATACGTTTTATTTGTTCGTAGAGTATATTTATTATTATTTGTTGTGTGTATTTTAGTTAAATTTGTTGGTATAATTTATTGTAATATTATTTATGCATATATATTAGTGTATTATAATATGTTAGCTTATCTAATATAAGTATTTTATTTGATGTGAATAATTCTTTTGTATGATCTTGAAATTTTCTTTTATTTATTATTAAGGTTTTTTTTTTTTGAATAATTGTTGTATTTATAGTATTATTTGAGAATATATTTCCCCAAAGTATATTTCCATAGTTTAAGTATGGTAGGAAAATATTATTATATATAAGTATGAAATTATCAATGAATTTGTTTTAATGAATTTGCTCAATTTTGAGATTAAACATTTCATTTAGGAGAGTTTGTTATTTACTTTAATAATATGATTTTTAAAATCAAGTTTGCTATCAAGAATTATACCAAGATATTTATAATTATATACGTTATTAATTAATGAGTTTTAACATATTATATTTCTACCATTGTTCTATTTTCATTAAGGTTTTTTTAATTAAATTTATTAGTTCTATATTATTATCAGCTGTAAAAGTTATAGCAGTATCATCTGCATATACTGTACATTTTACATTATTATCTTCTAAATATAATGGTAGATCATTGACATAAATGATGAATAGTAAAGGGCCTAGTATAGCGCCTTGGGGTACACCAATAATATTAGTTATAATATCAGATTCTGTAATATTAACTTTAACTAGTTGAGTTCTATTATGTAAATAGTTTGTTATCAGTTTAAGAGGAATTTTAAGAGGAATCCCTCTAATTCCATATTTATCTAATTTGCTAATTATAATAGAATGGTCAATAGTATCAAAGGCTTTACTTAAATCTAAAAATAATGTATTTATTGCTTTATTTTCTTTTTTCTTTTCCATTATATGGTTGTAATTATCTAGTGTAGCTTGAGTGGTATTATGTTTTTTAAGGATAACCATATTGGGTAGTATTTATTATGTTATTATTTTGTATGAATTGCATTAGTCTATTATATTTTATTTTTTCTAGTATTTTCGATAGTTGACTTACAATTTATATTGGTCTATAGTTAGATATAATATTGATATTTTTTTTATGAATTGGTTTAATGGATAGTTTCATTTTTAGAGGAAAAGTTCCTGACGATAAACATAGATTAAAAATATGGCTTAATGGAAAGTCAATGTAATCTTTTGAAATTGTTAACAATTTCATAATTAGATAATCAGTGTCTAGAGAAGTCTTTGATTTATTATTTTGTATAATATAATTTATCTCATGTGTTTATGTGGGATGAAGATATATTGATTTATATATTGGTGTAATGTTAATTGGTTTGATGTTATTTATGGGAGATGTGAATTGTTTATTTATGGATTGACTTGTATTTATAAAATAAGATTTAAATACATTTTCTATTTGTTTATCATTATTGAATTTATTTTCGAATACATCTATTATATAATTTGGAGATTGTTTAATTTGCTGTTTATTTATGTGGTTATTTATTAAATTTCAATTTTCTTTAGTAGATATACTATTTTTTATTTTACTATCTATATATGTTTGCTTTGCTTTTTTTAATATTTAAGGTTACTTGATTTCTTAATTGTTTGTAGTTATATAAGTTGATTTCATTTTTATTATCTAAGTAAATTTGATATAGTTTATACTTTTTATTAATGTCTCTTTTTATTTTATTTTTTATCCAATTTTTTGATAGAATATGTGAAGATATTTTATTTGTAAGTAGTGGGATAAATTGGTCAATTAGTGATGTATACATGGTATGAAATTTGTTGTATGAGTTTTCAGCATCATTTTCTTCGAGGAACGAATCCCAATTCGTATTTTTCAGTGCATTAATAAGTCTTTTAGTATTATTCATAGTTATTTTCCTTGTTTTAATTTCATTTGAGTTATTTAAATAACTAAAATACTAATTAGTATTTTGGTTTTTATTTTAATTATTGTATATATTGGGAGGTGGTCTGTCAAGTCTTCTAAGAGTATTCCACTATTATAAATATTTATTGTGTTTATATTAGTGTAAATTTGATCAATAGTTGAAGTATTAATTTTATTGAATTGGTGTCTGGTGTTTTGAAGAATTTGAGGAGTTAGTCCTAATTGATTTATTAAAATGTTTAATTGGGATGGTTTTGGATCATTTGTTATGATATTAAAATCACCCATAATTATTAAATAGTGTGACATATATTTATGAAATTTACTATATAACATATTTATAAGATCTGCAGTTTTATTGAAAGGGCTATATAAAAGCATGACATTAAATTTTTTTTATTTTTTTTAAAGTTTAATCTCTATTGTAAGTGTTTCTAAATAATCTTTTATATTAAAATTAAGGTATTTTATAAGTTCATATTTAATATCTTTTAAAACATATATTGAAACACCACCACCCCTACATTTATTTTGTTTCTGTCTATAGACAAACTATATATAGTTTGTTTGATATGTGTAGTTTGTTATATTATTATTGAAGTCATTATTACTATTTAACCAGGTTTCAGATAAACATATAATATGAGGTTTGATTATTAAAGTATCTATAAATTCTCTTAATTTTACAGATTATTTTTATTTATTATTAATTCTTTTGTTATACTATTAAATTCTTGTGTTGTTTTGTATTGGTTTGGTATCATATTATATTTAATCATCTCGTTTTTGTTAGTTCAATTATTTAAAAAGTATCATTCATATGCCTACTACATATTCATTATTTATTGTTGATTTATGTTTAGCCTAGATAGTTTTTTAATAGTATCCAACTCAACCTTATTGTATTCTTTTGATATGATTATATTTTTGAATTTTGAGTTTTTTAATTTGTTAGCATTTTGTATTATATTATTAATTTCTATTTCAGAGTTTAAAATAATTTATTTATTTTTTTTATTTGTTTATATATACATATATATTATATCTATATATATATATATAGAGTTTGTAGTTATAACTACAAATGATTATTATATCTTATAAACTGAGAGATGAGCTACAAGTTTAATACTAGTGATTGTGAGAACATTCTTTTTATTAGATAAATGTATTTAAAATAAAGACAACAATTCTAATAATTTATATTATTTGTATGATTCTATTTATTTCATAAAACATATGAATAAAAGCGTGCACGTACAAGTACTAAGGACTATGGCAGTGGACTTTTATCTTTATAATAAATATTGAACAACTTATAATTTCATTCAAACAAACATATTGTATTCTGTAGTTATAGAAATATCATAAAATATAAATTATAATTTTAGTAATATTTTTAAACTTGATTTTCTCAGAATAATAATAATAAATAATTATTTTTGCTAAATTGTATTCCTAATATATTCTATAACTCTACAAATAATTATCATAACTAGATGACATTTTCAGTATATTTTACATATGTGTATATTATAAAATTGTAGGCTTATTCATTTATTTATAAATTGTTGTTATGTAAATATCATAAAATATAAATTATAATTTTAGTACTATTTTCAAACTTGATTTTCTCAGAATAATTATTTTTGCTAAAATATATTCCTAATAAATCCTATAACTCCGAAATTAATGCTCATAACTAGATGACATTTTCAGTATATATTACATATTATGTCTATATTATAAAACTAAAGGGTCATTGATTTATTTTTATTATATCATATATAAAAAATAATTTTAAATACAAATAAAATGAATTACATTTTTACCATTATTTTGAAGACTTATATTTCCAAAAATACATAATATTTTCTTATGATGATCTAGTTTCATATAAATAACATTCCCCTTTACAATAAGCCGTTTACAGAATTGAAATAACTTTATTATTTTTAGACTAATAGACTTTTAAAAATAAATAAAAATCCCTATCCTTATACATTGAATTCTCACAAGCAGCGTACCCCCTTAAAGAATATAAATAAAGAGGTTTATATAATTTTATTATGTAAATGTAAGCATATATATATATATCTATATATATATATATATATATATATATATATATATATATATATATACATATACATACAAACTATATAAACATATATAATACAGTTAATAAATAGTAACATTATTGAATATATATATACATATCACTAATATATATCACTAATATACATATATATGTGTCTGTATTAACTATGGATATTAATAACGAATACAATGATCATAATGAACACGCACAACCGGTGTAGCCAGAAAATACTACACCGATCATAGATAACAATAGAGCTAGGTAGCCGGATGTTGACGTCTGCGCTCCACTAGTAGGTGTCGCCTTCTGTTGTTCATCTTCTGTACGAGGAGGCTGATATCTTACCACTATTGACGCGTTATTGGTGATGAGAGCTAAAGATGCAGCTCTTGAAACTGGGGAGTCTAATTGTGGAAATGATCCTCTCTTCAGGGAAGTGACTGGATCGCATCCAAACCAATCTACGGACAGAACTCTCGGGAAATCAACCGTCACCTGTACCCGTGAATTAATAACAAATAGTTAATCATACATAATGTATAGTTAATAGTTGATAATACTAATTAATAGTTAATAATTAATAATTAATACTTAATAATTAATAATTAATAATTAATAATTAATAATTAATAATTAATAGTTAATAGTTAATAGTTAATAATAAAAATAAATAGTTAATAACATACTCACCCGCGGGTTGTGGATACGTTAATATATATATATATATATAGTATATATATATATATATATATATACAAGTTTACACACGTATAATCAATTCGTCACACATTTGATTCGTTATTTATTAAATATGTTCTTAGATTATTAAGTTATGAACATATTAATAATTATAACGATAAGATCAGATATATCATTTATTATATGTATAGGTATGCATATATGTATGCAGATTTGACCCTTGAATATATATATATACAAGGGCTGATATTAATGATTTAAACACACATTTTGTATTCATAAACAACACATTAAGGGGTGATAATTTTCATTTGTTTCCAATATTATTAAACTTTAAAATATTAACATATAATTAATTGTCTTTAAAATGATGTATATATAATATGTTGTTTAAAGTAATTATATGTGTTATGTATGCGATATAAACATATTCACACGATGCACTCGTAATACATGCACACATGCGAGTGAGATACCTTCATCAAGTAGTCGTTGAATAGGTAGAACTGGTCACCGCTGAAGAATACCGTGATGTCATAACGATACATGTGTACTACGGCATCTATGTTGACCGGTAGTCCCGGCCAATTGGTCAGGGGTTTGGGGTAGGCGTCTTTAACCCGGTAGGCGGGTAGGTATTCCTGCCCCGCACCTATTATGCGGTAGTACTGACTTCCTGTGGGGTCAATAGGTTAATGTGCAGTTATCATTCGTGTACGAATTTATATAGAATAAAATAGAATATATATAACTATAGTTATTAGGCTCATATCTTTAATAAAGTACACGAAGCCATCGCCACTCCATGTAAAGGCCGCATCGATATCATCAGGAAGGCCGCTGAATACTTCTGATATAGGGTGTACATCTATCTCCTTGAACGCGTCGTCTAAACTAACGAACGTATGAACGTTGGCCCCCTGTGTTATGTAATGTATGTTTATATAGCGCATGCTCCATGATTACAGTTAGGCCCCCCTGTTTACACTGTAAATATAATATCAATGGAATGACGTCTACTCACGCATATTTGAATATATGTTAAATTATTATGTTCCGCTTGAGTGATTCTATCGTATTACATCATGGTCCAGGAGTACACATTTTAATTGATACAAAAATAGATTTAAAACTTATTTTTAAATGAATAATATTAATATTATTATATTAAATTCATAATATAATTTAATACACCTTATATTAATAGGAATTTCGACATAAATATTATAGTCTTGCTAGAAAACGATTTTCAAGCAAGTTGTAATGGGATACCCCCTTACTTTCCAGATAATACTTTCCAGAAATACTTGCTTGAAAATAAAGATATTACTATATATCTCATGATTATTGTTGTTTATTTTTCATTTTATTTTTAAATTTTTTTTTTAAAAATTCAAATTTTAATATTAATTTTATTAATAACTTAATATATGTATATATACAATTATTAGATATTAATAATTCAAATATTATTATATTCCTATATTATTTTAATTGAATACGTTTGATCTATTTAAATTCATTTAAAAAATAAAATGATTTTAATTTGAATTAAAAAATTTAAACAGATTTAAATATAATAACGAAGTTGATTGGTTGATTATTAATAGCCTATCATACGATTTCGAGCAATACTGGCGCAATATATCTTGTAGTGGGATACCCTTCCAGCAAGATTATAGAGCAAGATAATATTTCCGGACAGTATTTTCGGCAAGTTGCCGGAAATACTTGTAGTTGGATACCCCATTTAGGTAATATTATATAATCAATAGAACGAAGTGTGTACCTGAAATACATAAAGAGAATTGCCGTTGTACATATAACGTTCATCGAGCGTAGGGGCGTTTCCTGAGATATGCATGACTGCGTCCACTTCTAGGTGTTCTACTAGACTTCCGTTGAAATACGTGTTACGATCCATGGTAGTGATAACTCCGTCAAAGTCCAACTTTATCACTTCAGTTCCTGACGGGTATTAGGTATATCATAGAATTATTAACATTGTGTTACCACCTTATTCTTATATTGTATTGCAGTTTACGAATAAGTATCAACATGTTGATTATGCAATTGCAATTGTATATATATATATATATATATATATATATATAGTAATTGTTAATATATAAATATGTGAGTATGTATTTAATAATCATAATAATGCTTCTGCACATCGACATATAAGCAAATAGTAAACTTACAATAAGTAAATACATTATGTAGGTAATTCCTGTAATTACATAACTATAAATACATAGTTGCCTCTATATAAATAACACAAAAGCAAGACAATATACCTAATACAGTACTATATAGTTGTAAGCAAACCACTACATTGAATATATAAGGAATGTATTCAATGTCGATGATATATCATATAAAATATCTCATTTATATATATATATACAAATTAGTATTGTATCTATAGATGGAATCGCTAGATATAGAAATACAGCTATAGCTGGAATCGTTCACGTGACCTAATGCTCGATATATATATATATATATAAATAACCTTTAAATATTATATATATATGTGTGTACAATCCCGTATGGATTTCTACGATTGATTGTATTCCACGACGATCACATATATGTTGTTTAGTTGTTGTTGTGGGCGTGGTCTCAGTTGTGGTTGTTGTTGACATTTCACTTGTTGTTGTTGTTGTGGTTGTATCAGGTTTTTCTGATGGTGGCTGATTTGTTCCTAAATCATTAATATTCGTAAGTCAGTACATAGCAGATGTGACATGCTATAATTTTAATTATAAATAATAGTAATCATATATGATAATAATTACTTAATGTAACACAATTCACAGAACCCATACTATGATATATACGCGTAGATGATGGATACAACATTACATTTAATATAATGACATATCATATATATATATATATATATATATATATATATATATTGTTATTGTTATTGTTATTTGGTGGAGTCTTTAATCCTATACAGGAACTTAGATGCAGTTTTCACTTATAACCATATATGATTCTAATGTCCCTTCGAAGCCGCTCTTATGTTAAGGAATCCATGGTTTTAATAACAGCCGATATTTATGTATACACAATTATATAAGATCACTTCTAAATAATATTTTAAGACCCATTTTATAAAATTAATTAATGGTCCGTACGAGGCTCGAACCTATGACCTACTGCTTGTGAGTATGAAGCCTTAGCCAACTGAGCCACATAGGCAGTTATATATATATGTGTGTGTGTACGCATTGGCTATAAGTTGCACCTGATAGCTAACTCTCACACACACACATCCATAGATAAGGCGTCAGACACACAAGAAGTAGGTCATGGGTTTAAGACACGTCCGAACCATTGCAGTAGATATTAAAATAATAATTATAAGTTATCTTATATAATTGTGTATAAATAAATGATCGGCTCTTGTCAAAACCATGGATGCCTTAACATGATAGCGGCATCGAAGGAACATTAGAGCCATATATGGTTATAAGTGAAAACTTCATCTAAGTTCCTGGATAGGACTCCACCAAATAACAATACCAATATATATATATATATATATGTTATAATATACTATTTCATGCGGATACTAACCATACCGTTTCTGTACTTCCATTATATCATACGTACTCAGTATAACGTTATCCATCCATGCTATACCCGGTTTCATAATGGAGTCCGGATCACTAGACGTATGTTCAATCCCTAGAGAGTGTCCGAGTTCATGTACAAGTACCCCCGTTAGACTAATTCTGCGATAGTCTGTGTATTTCCATGTGTGTACATATATATATGTATATACGTATGCATGTATCTATAGATGTATTCGACGATGTAAATTGATGCATTAATATTATATAATATAACCCATATTTTCATTCTCTCTCGACTACACTACTGCATCTGTATCCTACTTTGTCTCACAATAAATATTGTTTAACCATCGACTGTTTAACTAACAGATCCCTTAGACTAAGCTACCAACTAAAGAAACCCGACTACACTACAAGAAACACTGATCTTCGAACACGATTTAACTGCAGGCCATCCAACAACAAATGCTCAACTTAAATTACTATCCATTATATATTCCGTTATACTAGCTAAACAACCTGATAACCCTTTTCGAATACTTTCTCTCCATACTACTCCATACAACCTATGATCCTATAACTATACGGCCATGACTGAACCCTCCTTTCACTGGAAAAAAACATTAATGAAAGTCACTAATCTAGTGCACCAGTCTTCTTTGGAATCAACTCCCTCCATAACTCAAAATCATCAAAAAATCAACTACCACCTACAAAAATAAACTAAAGAATTACCTCGATGTTCACGATATTTGAACGTTTAAGATGGCAACGAAGGTAATCTATATATAGGCTAAAGTACACATTACACATAATTTAAGTTATAACGAGTTTTATAGTATGTAGTATATACTATATACTATAATATATACTACAGTATACTATATTATGTTTACCATAAGGGGAGTATGCCAGGGCCCATAATTCGTGTTCGTCCATGTGTATTTCACCATTATATTGACTGCCATTCTTAGGCATAGTTGCGTGAGCTGCTACTCCAAACGGACCGTCGAAACCCGAGTTCTTCTCCAATAAGTGGTTTCCTATAGGGGTATGGTAATTATGTCAGAGTACACCCTATATATACACTGACATCTCGATATATATATATATATATATATATATATATATATATATATATATATATAATATAATATAATAATAATAATAATAATATTTATTAGAAGAATTTTAATAATAATTTTTTTTTCTGTTAATTATAATAATATTTATATATTTTCTTCTAAAGTGCTTCAAAATAATATGCATATTTTCTATTGTTATTGCACATCATATATATATATTATATAGTAAACATTTTTACTGCATATGCATATGCCATAATACAAACATGCTAGTTATGATGTATACTACATAACATATAATACAATTCCTACTGACCTTTGTAGAATGAAATCTTAATATCAGTTTCTCCCTCTAGTTTATGTTCAAAAGTTAGTCCGCTAACTTCCGCCCATACCTTAGCGAGTGTACACTTCATTACACATCATATATATGTTTAGTGAGTCATACCATTACGTAATATCTCTAGAATATAAGACACGCCCACATCTTCTAGCTAACTATCGTATACTAACATTACAGGAATACGCCACAGCTGTATGCAACTGTTCCACCGTCACCCAAGACGTGTATTTCAGCACGCTCCATGTTAAGTGATTCTTGTACCATTTATCGACTGTCCACGAATAAACAATAGGTATATGTATTACTATTAACCTACCATTTAATTATATTAATTATATATCAATAATATACTATTAACAGTATTTTAACAGTATACTGTTAAAATAGTATATTCTATATACAAATATAATTGAATACATCGTATAAGTTATAATTTAATAATTAATTTGTTAATAAAGGATTACTAATAAATGCATACATTTATATAAATATATACCAGTATAATGAACGCACGAATTTACTATAATACTGTATAATGAATGTTAACCTTGAGAGTTATAATTAGATAAATGACTGGTGTTTAGGTTATCTTTCACTCCGCATATAGGAGGCTCGATAACGGATCTCGTTTCCGCATTCACATGTCCTTCGTGAATAGAAGTATTACGATTAATTATATAATGATGTTGGTAATATATTAATTATTTATAATATTTAATACAATACATATTATATATATATATTGTTGTTATTTTTATTTTTTTTATATACAAAAACCGTAAACAATGTAAAATATATATATTATATATATATATATATATATATAATAAGTGATGCTTATTAATATATTTATATATTATATATAAATAACTTATAAAATATTATTTTATAAATGTTTGCTCTGAAGACATATATAAATTTATAAATTTATATATATATATATAAATTTTATAAAACATTAATTTTTATATTAAAATGGTATAGTAATATAAATATTACATAATTGAATACACTATATTAGCATGAAGATAAACCTGTAATCTCCAATTCAAAGAACTTCTGCAAACTGGTTATAGCGTTGATAATGTCGCGTGATTCGCTTGTATCGTTTGTTATGTTCGTCGCGAGATAGTTGTTATCGAGAAGATAGTTCTAGTGATGATGATAACATACATTATTGCTACTGTGAATATGTATAAGCATAGTATTGTAGTATACTACTATTATAATAGTAATAGTAGTAATAGTATTGTACATTGTATTATATTTAGGTATATATATATAATTATAATAATTATTAAATAACCATTTCTTTAACAGATAATTTTTCATTCGTAAAATCATTATTTTGAAGTGGTAATGTATTTATAAAAATAAATATATAAGTAAAAGTTAGTATTGTTAACATTATATTGTTATACATAGTTATCAATGATTACAAATATTAGATTAAAGTTTATTGACGATATGTATAAAGTATTCTCTATTTATACTATTGAGAGTTCACTCGAGCGTGACATTCACAGATTAACCAATGAGAAGGCATCATCTTTTCAACGATACTCATTATTAATTAGTCATCATAGACACATCAGTGATTCATCAATACCGGGTAATTATACACTCATGTAATGTACATACTATAGTATTACGTGTACATTGACTTGTGTTATCTGGTTCACTGCAAGGTTATTATAGTGATATCATCTACATACCGTATACTTTACTTTAATTGTCCTACGTATACGTCATAGTTGTATTCATGTTTTCTATGAATGAATTAATGAACGAATGCATGAATGAATGAATGAGTATTTATTCCCGAATGATAAATATAATATATGGAAGTATATGTAGAAGCTATAAGTATACTATATATATATATATATATATATATATATATATATATATATATATTGATAATATTAAAAATATCCTTAGTATAATGCAAATATCATATATTGATTATATAATAATAATAATAATATTATAACAAAAAATCTAATAATAAGGATGTAATTCAATAATATTAATATATAATATATACATACATTCACACATGAAAACCGTAAATAAATTAGAAAATAAAATAGCAGAAATGGATGAAGTAGACCATGTTAGGAAGTATCGGGTTTCCCAGACCAATATGGGGTGGTTAAACCTATAGGTTTTATGAATCCCTGTTATGGTATGTTTTATATAGCACCATCGTGGTCATTTAGAAATGGCCCTGGGAATGTATTCCACAGTAGTCATAGACAATGTTTACATATATTTTTATTTGTTCAAATACTGGCAATACGAAAATATGTTGATAAATAATCAAAATATGTTCTAATATTGCGCATAATAATAATTATACTTACGTTAATAAAATAAAAATAATAATAACTATTATTATAAAAGCGATGAATTTCAACATACTTAATTTGTGAATACAATTATGTAGGTGTTATAAGACTGTTATATGACTTTATTTGTATTGGTAGATTATTCCAGCGAATAAGTCCATAATAAATATTATTAAATTTCTTTATATGTTATTTACTAAAGGAATTTTTAATTTATTATTATCCCTCATTATAAGTTATATGTTATTTGTTAAATATATTTATATTTAAGGTGCCTTCACACAAACAAAAGTAACCGGATATGTGGCGGACATGTGGCGGACATTTCATCACTGATGACTCATCAGTGATATCCGTGAGAATGAATTCTAACTGAAATCATGATTTTAGCCGGATTTAATTATAATATGTTCTAAAATATCTTGTAGTTTGACGGATATCGATCAAATTTCAACATATGATATGTGGTAAATATGCGAGAATTATTTTTAACTTTTTAAATTATTCGATTCATTAATCTATGTTTGTACAATACATATATGTATATATATATATTCTATTTTATTGATGATATAATATACGTAGAGATTTTGTTTGAGCTATACTTATATGTTTTTATGTCGAATCATAATTATTCCCCAGATATGAGTACAATAAATAAGATGTCAATAAAATACAGAGAAATATAGTAGGTTTAAAATATAGATAGGTAAACTTTTATTAAGTTTTCTTAGAATTGATATTCCATAATATAGTTTAGATTTAATCATATTAGTATATAGTTTCCAATTCAAGTTGGTATCAATTAGAATACCGAGGAGCTTGATTGCACTTTTTGAATAATTACTGTTTTATTTACTATAGTAAATAATTTAGCTTTATTAAATATTAAATAGTTATTTTTGCTTAAATTAATGTAAATTTATTTAATTATAGCCATATATAGGGGAGAGTACTAGAATACCGACACCCTAACAATAAATCGCCATAACTTTATTATTTCTAAATGAAATATTTCAAAATTTTATTTATAAGTATTAAGTAGGTATATAGGGGAGAATACTCGAATACCGATACCCTAACAATAAATCACCATAACTTTATTATTTCTCAATTAAATATTTCCAAATTGTATGTATAAGTATACCATATATTATTTAATATCCACTATCCAATCAGAATTAATTGCACGTTACTTTTAGTTAACACCGCAATTCATACGTTGTTTTATTATAATTAATTTTCAAAAATATTTTATATTTTATATTATATTAATAATATTAAGTTTTAAATTACATAATTCGAATATTGTACGTAGGGGAGAGTGGGGTTGTATGAACAGGTGTCTTGCATGAGCCACTGGAGATAACAATTGTTTCCTACAGCAGAAATTTGATTTAACAGAACTAGTATCATCATCTATAATTAATACAGTTGCGGAAGTATCATTTAATAAAAAAATAAAAATAGTAACATTTTAATCACATTTTTAACTAAAGTACGCTCAAAAGTAAAAATTCCCGACAAGGTAATATATGTTATAACTTCTATAATAATTATTTGATTATTTTCATATTATATATATGATTTTAATATATAATTAACTTAATATTAATATACAAATATATTTAAAATTTTAAATAAAATATTTAAATGTTATCAATTAATAATAAAATTTGATATGGGGTTGAGTGAACCACTAAAAACGGGGTTATATGAACATTGTTCAATCAACCAAATATCATATGTTAATATTTATAATATAATATTATAATATTATAATATTAATATTATTATAATATTATAATATATATTCAATGATCCGAATATAAATAAGTAATGATTAAATAGAAATAATATAATTAATTATATATCAATATAATTAATTAAATTAATTTTAATGAGGATCAATTACTAATTCATAATAATTATTTAAATATTATTTCTAGGAATCAAAAATGAGAAACTATACTCAACAAACTGATAGAATACGTGATAAAACTATCATATGATAGTTTTATATGACAAGAGCAATTAAAGAAGTAAAACAGGCTATGTTCATTCAACCCCGCCTTTGGGGTTGAATGAACTTTTTTATTTTTTTTTATTAATTGTAATTATGAAATCGTATAAGTATTCCTTATATCTAAAAGTGATATATTAGTTAACTAATATCATATAGGATCCTAGTATGCAATACAATATAAATAATTAAGAAAAATTTATTATTACCACAATGATAGCACTTTATACAAAAACATGGTCATATATGTGGGTTGTATACAACCCCACCCTCCCCTACATAGGAGTTTTATATAGTTTCTGAAAGACTATTTAATTCCAAGTAGAATCAATTCCAAGTACAGTCAACTCTCGGTAAGTCGGACTACGGATAAGTTGGACTTCTCGATAAGTCGGACACATTTAGTTGGTTTGGTTGGATTTCTATCTAGTTCAATGTTAAATTAATCGGATAAGTCGGATAACTTGGATTGGATATATCCTTATAACTTATAAGTCGGAATTTTCTATAAGTCGGACACATATTATTGTCATTTTTATGATTGTTATACTGGATAAGTCGTACTTTTTATAAATTGTCAGAAATATTTACTTTAAATAATGTATACAATATATATATTGTAATTTTAGTAAGTAATATTATTGAATACAACATTTTATTATGTTTATTGTTGCATAATTCCACATTTCGGTAACACTTTAACTCATTATTCGCATATCATGTCTTATTTGCATGATATTCTTAATCTCAGATAAGTCGGACATCTCGCTAAGTCGGACACTTTTTTCGGTCCCTTGCGAGTCCGACTTATCGGGAGTTGACTGTATATGTATATATTATTAGGTATGTATATTAATTTATACGCACGCACATTATAAAAAAATAACGCTGATTGGTTAAAGGGTGTCGATATTATAATATATACGTATACGTGCAATTAGGGTGTCGGTATTATGAAAATGTACGTTGCTTAGGTAAACGTCAATAACTGTGTATGATATTATGAAAAATACAAAATATTTTCGGCACATTGTAAAATATAATTAGATCTATACGATGTATTTAAAATATTTTTAATTTTTAATATTTAAACGATTGAGAATTAATATTGAACTTTAATATTAAAATGTTCATAAATTTAGAGTTGTAATAAAAAAAGTAAGTTTTTTGTTTAAAATTAAAAAAATATAAATATTAAAAAAATATTTCAATATTAATTATATAATTTATAAATATTAAAAATAATAAGGGACAGAGGACAGATCCTTGAGGGACACCAAACTTAATATTATTTATATATTGGATTTAGAGTTATTTTATATTACAAATTGATGTATATTTATAGTAAAACATATTAATAATTTTAAAGCAACTCCTCTAAAAATATACTTCTCTAACTACATTATTTGTATACCTAACATATTATTGGTATAATATATAGATAATGAATGATAGAGTCAACGGCTTACTTTAGGTCTATATGTATTTCGGCACACTATTTCATTTTAGTTGAAGCTATGGTTCCAATTAGGTCAATAAATTCGTTCGAGGTTTAAACGACTTTTTTACATCATTGATTATTTTATTGTTATACGTAAAATCTATAAATCTAGATTTAAAGTATTTATCTAAATTTTGTGAGAAATATGATAATAGATAAATTGGCCGATAATTAGTAGGATCATTAATATTACCAGATTTATATTAGTTACGATCTTAGCAGTTTTTAGAGAAATAGGAAATATACCTTGTTGTATACTTTATATAGTATACAGTATACAGAAGTTAATCAAATATGATAATATTACCTATTGAAGTAATGATTTGAATAATTAGTTTAAATGAACAATCATGATAATCGGTACTATTTGTTAGTATACCTTTTTAAACGGTATTTATATAACGAAGTTATAACTATAAGATTATATAGTTATTAATAGATATATACATATATATATATATATATATATATATATATATATATATATATATGAAATAAATTGGTATACTTGCTAAGAAAGCACATATATGTAAAATATGTATTACACAAATGTATTAGGCAACTCAACCAACTTCTCATATATAATGACTATATTACTAAAATAATCTACATTTATAGTATTACAGGTTCACTCAAGCGTGACTTTCACTGTGTAGCCAATAAGAATTCGATGCTTATTAATAATTACTCATCGGTGATTCATCAATAATGAGTGAAATTATATACGCAAGTAATTTGTACATACTAATTCCTGGTATCGATTAGCTTAACTGATTCGTTCACTGAATAGTAATTATATAAAGATATAATCTAGTGGTTAATTATTTGTACGTATAAGCAATATTTGTATCATGGATTAGCTCGAGCTTATCATTATAATAGATTATAGTCCTATAGGACATATAACCTATAGGTTATTAAACATTGATACAATCTTATTTCTTATTTATATATACATTTATTTAGATTTATTATTACATTTATTAAGACATGTATTAAATCCAATTATTATTCATTTTATATATTTAATACCGTATTAATCTATACATTATATATATATATATATATATATATATTGTTCATTTACCCCTAAACATATAAAGTTATATTACACATTAATATATAATATTAATACATAATATATAATGCATTCCGTAATTTCTATAAACGTCTGTTAAAAATTTCCAAATATAATAATATATTTTATATGTAAGCATATTTTAATATATATGGGATTTCGTATTGTTAATTATATTCTATATGTCGTCACCTTGGGAACAAAAGCTACATATATCGATGGGGTAACTAAAAGTTACTAACTATACGCTAGGTGGAGATTTATAATGATGTAATCAATAATAGCACTTTAATTTGTGTAATAAAAACTTACGCGATTAAAATATAGATACAATTATATACATTTGTAAATATTCTTTGGTCGTATACGTATATATACGTATATACGTAAATATATATATTTAGATTATGATATGAATTATTAGTGTATTTTAATATCTAAATTTATGTTTCTTTTTTAGAAAATATATTTTCTATATATATAGATATTTTCTATATATAGATATTTTCTATATATATATATTTGCTATATATAGATATTTTATATATATATATATATATAAATATTGTATCGGATACAACTATAGTTGTATCCGATACAATATTTTTAAGAATATCTATAACACGTGTTATAGCACGTGCACGAACTTAAATTGTATAAATTTATATGCTAAATTTTAATTTCAGATAGATATATTGCTATAAGAATTGATTGGTTTACTAAGTCTCGTTTGCACGGGTGTCGATATAAGTGTTAAGTTGGGTGTTAGTATTTGCAATGTGTAGGGTGTTATAACATATATATATAAAACCGAAACTAAATATTATATCTAAATTATGTTGTTTTATCCGATTAAAATCGAATTATTATATTAATTATATTAAATATATTTATGTATATATTTATATATATATACATTAATTCATATTAAATATTTAATCATTACAATGTACTTTTATTTTAAATTGTGTTGTTAATTTTTACATTGTTTATGGAAAAATATAAAGTTATAAATATAAGATAAAAGTACATGTATATATTTTTTGGTAAATATTTCCAAAATAAAATAATATTTTTTTTATTAGATTTAAATTATTTATATTTCATTCGAATTTTTTTCTATTAACTATTATCTATATAGCTTCTTCTAACTATTTTCTGACGCCTTATAATGCCTATATATACTTCCTATGCCTATATATATATTCATAGGATATATATATATATAGGCATTATAAGGCGTCAGACATATAAGAAATAGAACTCGGGTTCAAGCCCCATCCGAGGAACATTAAAATATGTCTTAAAATAATATTTAGAAGTGATCTTTTACAATTGTGTATAAATAAATCATTGACTCTCGTTAAAACAATAGATGCCTTAACATGAGAGCGGCTTCGAAGTGACATTATAGTCATATTGTTATAAGTGAAAACTTCATCTAAGTTCCTGGATGGGATGAAAGGACTCAATCAAATAAAATAAAATAACAATATTAATATATATATATATATTTATATATATATGAATATACGTTATATATATATTCGACTACGTGATATTGTTTGTATATTACATACTAGTAATCACGTGATCAGTTATATTACGTAACTATCACGTGTAAGCAAGACGCGTATTAATATATAGGTTGTACCCAGCATCTCCCCTACCGGTTGCTATCGGTATTACACCCATATATGGGACTTGAAAGATACATATTAATAGTGAATTCAATACTGTTAACAGTCATTATAAGTTTGAATTAATTAATGAACACTATTTATTTTACTTATATAATTTAACTAAATAATAATATACATATATGTTATAACATTCATATGGATATACAGTATCATATAGTCATATAATGAGTAACAAATAAACCGTTTAATAGCAAGAAATAATGAATAAAATGATACAACTTCAACAATCATAAGAACAAATACAAAATAAATATGCACGTAAACACGTGTGTATCATTGTATATTTACAGGTCCTACCTATATATACACATACATGTATGTGTGTATGTATATACATAAGATTACTTAGTAATCACAGTTATTATGTAATTACATGTTGTAGTGTGTACAGACGATTGTGTAGGAGTAATACTATTATGTGAATGGTGACTCACAGTAATGATTAGTCATGATAATGATGCGTCACGGTGTCGATGAGTCATACTCATATCTATGATATGATCACTCTTATTCACTTATATTCAAGCACGGCCTTGCCATTATGATGCACATGAACATAGTATATTATATATGTGTATACACATATATAGTATACTATAGTATATTATATATGTGTACTATAGTATATTATAAATAATAGTTAAACATATATGTTATTAACATTTATATAAATATATAATATAATTATATCTATTTTGAATAATTGTATTGATTAATAAATAAGATAGACATAAATTTGTAATATTCAATAATAATAAATCCCATATAAATAATATTAAGTTTGGTATACCTCAAGAATATATCATCGGACCATTATTAACTATTATATTTATAAATTACATAGTACATATTTAAATAAAGGGTAAAGCATTTTAAAACAATAACAAAGTTGATTGGTTGATTATTAATAGCATATAGGCTATGATATATCATACGATTTCGAGTAATACTGGCGCCAGATATCTTGTAGTGGGATACCCTTCCAGCAACATTATGGAGCGAGATAATATTTCCGGACAGTATTTCCAGCAACTTGCAGTAAATACTTGTAGTGGTATACCCCCTATATGGCATAAAAGCAGAAAAGCAGAAAGTGGATTATAATTTTAGAGAAAAATATTATATAATTATATAACTTATTAATAATATATTTAAAATAAAAGGTACAAATGTATACTCTACTAAAATATTGATTTAAATTGTTAATTTTACAAAATGAAAGATTTATATTCATAGTAGATGTTTTGCATGAAAATATTATATTCTTATTCAGCCAATAATATAACTAATTTTTAACTTTATATATTGTATGCTAATACATTGTTAATGCATATATATATATATATATATATATATATATATATATATATATATATATATATATATATATATGCGTATATGCCTGTAAATAATATTATTACACAACGTATATATATATATACATGTAACTTAGGTAAACATTAACAATGTACAATGTATATTGTATATAATGTATTGTGTATACACATTATAATGTATAAATATGTACACAAAAATAATATAAATGTTTATTGACTCAATGAAAATAATAGACGTTTATAGGCGTCAAGTTGATATAATAAAACAAATAAATAAATACATGAATAATAATATATTTTAAAAGAAACGTTATAATGATAACATATATGAATATAGTCAACATTTGAAAGTCACAAAAGATGATATGGTCCGTAGGTCATCGGGAAGACTGTTCCCGTACTTTGGAGCAGCAACAGTGAAAGCAGCATCTGCATACATAGATTAGACAAACGGAACAGAAAGTTTAATAAGCACACATATTTGATTTTGAGGCGTAGTTTCTCGAATTCTGACTTTCTTTGATAGGTATTCCGGAACTCACATAAATATCGCCTTGTGAGTAATGCAAAATAGACGAAACTTGCATATAACTCGAAACTTCAACCACCCGAATATCGTCATTATGGAATGGATATATATGGTTATATCAGTATGCTTAAATAAGTATTCTATCAGATCTACATTGTATTGAATCTAATTTGTTCATCAATTTTTGAGGAATGTTATTTAAAAGCGAATTACAATATCGAATCATAATACAAAAGTCTACTAAATACTAATGAATGTAATACTGATTTAGTTAAGTTAAATTTAAACTTAGAACGAGCCTATACGATACAGGAAATAATTAGCAGTGCGACTAGTGTTTGATATATGTACTGAATAATCTATAGCATTATTAATAGTAACATATAGAGTATTGGTGGTGTTTGAGATAGGAGTGAGGTAAGGAAAGTTGAGTGAGAGTAATTGAAGCAAGATATATATATATATATATATATATATATATATTTCAATCTACTATAGTAGATATAATGCTATCAGTTTAGTAATATTTAATAAAAGATAATTAATAAAACCTACAGGAAAACCAATACATCAAATCATTAATACAGTTAGAAATTGAAAGTTGAAGTATGTCAATATCAGAACCAGGTGGAAAAAAATTATAAATTTGTAAGTCATCAGAAAAAAGGTGTTAATGAATAAATTGGTATTAAAAATTAAATTAATGATAAGAATATATAAAATAAAAAGAATCTGACCCATTACTGATCCTTGAGTAATGCAATAAGTGTGATTAAATCCGACAAATATGACTTAATCTTTACTTAATATATTATATTAGATACAAACGACATCAAACAGTTGTGTACTTATCCATGAATGCATATATCACGTAGACGGTAATACATAATCCCATGATTTAACGTATCAAATACACTAGACAGATCAAGAAGAACCAAATAACAAGAAGCCTTATTATCCATAGATAGTATAATATATTTAAACACAATGTTTAGGGTAGTTTCTGAACTATGATTGGGAAGGTATGCACTCTGAAATCAATTCACAATAGATTTCGATATTATATAATAAATAAGCTGACGCGCAACTATGGTTCCATATATGGAACTATAGTCTTATAAATTGATGATAATTGCGAAACAGGGCGATAGTTGGATAGGTTGGAAGAATTGAGAATATGTTTCTTTAATATCGGAGTGATGTAGGCATACTTCATCGATTGTGGAACAATAGATGAAGATAATAATAAACGAATAATACCAGTAATTATATAAATTAGATAATATACGAAGTCAATTTAGTGAAGAAGGTCATATTGGGAATATGATTTCAAACAAGAGATGAATGTAAGGACCATATAATAAGTGGGTCAGTAATAAGAATTAAGATTTATTGGTTAATACTTATTAAAACTATAATATTTGTATAATGTTTATGAACCTTTAATTAATCTAAAATAGTATTCGTATACATATATATATATAGTATTACGTTGTATTGTAAGTAATAAAGTATTTACGATGATTTAAAATAGTTATTATTCAAATATTTAAAAAGTATAATCAGAATATTACATTGTATCAAATACAAATTGTAGAATTGAATATTTTTGAAAACAAAATACATATTCATATTTACCATTAAATTACTAATAGTTTATATATATATATATATATAATGTTGTGATATCTCATATATGTAGTTACTGAGATATGATAGGGGGTCGGTAATTGGAGACGTTACCTCATACAATTATACGTTTTAGAATATAGGTTGTATGGACTTAATATCGTAAGGACGCGATATATATATATATATATATATATATACATAAATACATACATATTCTAATGACCCGACTCTAAGTTAGTAATATAATTAATGACATCGTATAATGATATACAGCCTCCCTACTACGACCCCATACACGGAGGTTACACAGGTTACGCTCACCGGGGAATCGACGTAACGAAATCACCGCCGGTCGGTAGGTAGTGCTGATCCGCCGTAACTGGATAGCCGGGCGGGTGTCGAGTTACGAGTGAGATCAGTGAGACGGTCACAACTACGGCTGGTCGTATGTGTGTGCGTGTGTGTGTGCGTGTGTGCGTGTGTGCGACTCGCTCTTGATACGCAGCCTATACTTACACTGGCAACGTAGCGCCGATAGGACTCCTGCTAAACCTGATAGTTAAATTAATATTATAATTATTAATAATAAATATTTCCTATTATTATAGTAGTATTGTGACACGTGGTACAGCTATAGCAGTTACATAACATTTACACTTTTCGATTACAGTGGTTAGTAGTACAATTTTTTATTTCATTAATACGAATATTTGTAAATAATAATAATTATATATTTAGTTAATACTATTTTTGGTTAGTTACAAATTTAAATATTTTCTAAAATCGTGTATAAAATAACCCTACTTGTAATTTAAACTAATATGTAATTTACAATAGTCAATAATACCCATTCCTTATTTCTATTTCTGCTACAGTAGTATACTACTATAGTACACTATATATACTACTATAGTATACTATAGTAATACCTAGTAACTATAGGAATACCTAGTATACTATAGTAATAACTATAGTTATAATGTATTAGTTTTAATAAACTATTAATTTAATCTTATTCTGTATATCCTGTATATCATAATAATATAACCTGTATATAGAACCTATGCAGTTACTATAGGATATATAGGTTTTGATTATAAGTATGGTAGATAGATCGCCTATAGGAATTATTTTCAAACTCTTACATTTGATTTTAAACAAAGTAATAATCATATTAAAAACCTAATTCATCTTAGTAGCGTTGCATGCATTTCTTAAATTAGATTAATTAACTGCGTTCAGTGATGATGTACATGTAATCAGTCGTAATGTTATATAGATCATCTTCCATATAGATTATCTTGCCCACATTAAATCTCATTCTATTATTCTCTATGGTTTAGGTCAGCTTTTAAATTTCCTAGTATATTACCTTATCATAGTTATCTATAGATATCATCACTGTGATATGTTCTGGTAGTTGCTTTATTAAGCGTTCTGGTAGTTATATTATCGTTTACAAATAAAGTTGTGTTTTTATAATTGCATAGAAATTACGAGAATTATACGTAGCTTCTATATGAGTTATATACATATCTATGAATAATTGGCATATATGTCTATATATATATATATATATATATATATATATATATATATATACATTATATATATATATATACATTATCTGCAATTATACTATATATATATACATTTTTATTAGAATACATTATCATGTGATTATACTATGTAAAACTATTTAATACTATTTAATACTATTTAATAATATTTAATAATATACACCTATAATATGTATATATACCTACAAAATATTAGAAAGCATTATTTATATAAATATAAATTATTATAAAAATGATATACATATATATAAACACTATGTTATTGTGGTTTCACAGGTAGTATGCGAACACTATTTCTCCTTTGTACGACTATACTCCTCGGAATTTGTTAGTATATCGATATATATAAATAGTTCAGTTTAAAATTGTTTAGTAAATCTATACATATATTGTATATTATACTATTAATTTTATATCTTTATATAAATAGGTGACATAACCATGATATTATATAATACACGATATATGATATTGTAAATTATACCCTACTATAAACCCTAATATATATATATATCCGAATATCATACTGTAACTGTATACAGTATATATACATCCATATATGTTTATATAATAAACTAGGTCACTATCCTTAAGTTCACGCAATAATATATATATATATATATATATATATATATATGTATATATATATATATATATGTATATATATATATTGTATATATGTATATATATATATATATATATATATAGATAGTATAATTATAATACTATGACCTACATGAAACACAATGTGTATATTACTTATATGTATATTATAGATAATATTATATATATATATATCGATTAAACAAATTTACAAAATAAATAAAAAATACAAGTGATAATATGTGTATACACATATAGGTGATAATATATATCATCTTAATAACACAGCTACAAATATATAGCCAGAAATTCAACTTATATAGACCTATTTCCAATCTTTCAATACTTTCTAAAACCTTAGAAAGAGTCGTTTCAAAACAACTATCTTCTTTCCTGACTACTAATAATATACTTTGTACTTTCCAAAGTGCTTATGTATCTACTGAAACAGCAATAACCAGGGTAACAACAAATATCTTATGTGACCTTAATAATACATATGGAACAATTCTTGTTCTACTTGATCTTAGCGCAGCATTTGATACAATTGACCATAGTCTTCTCATATCACGTTTGGTTAATATTGGTATCACCGGTATTGCACTTAAATGGTTTATGTCATACATTTCTGATCGTACTTCTTCTATTCTTATCAATGTGCACATATCATCTCCTAGAAATATTTATTACGGAGTCCCCCAAGGCTCTGTATTAGGACCGATTCTTTTTATTATTTATCTACTTCCTATTTTTGATATAATTTCTAAATTTACCCTTATATCAGTCCACTGAGTTGACTCCACTCCTATAGGAGCGTATACGCTGATGATATACAACTTAACGTAAAATGCACTTCTGATATCAATTTTGCTCCCAATCTTATGTCTAACTGTATTAAATCTATACATACTTGGCTTTCAAATAACTCTCTATCACTGAATCACAATAAAACAGAAACTATATTTCTTCACCTCCCTTCTCCCAGACGCCCATTAACAGTCCCACCATTTATCATGGTTAACAATCATAATATCTTATATTCTGATAATGTTAAATATCTTGGTGTTTATTTCAATAGTTCTTTATCTTTTCATCGCCATATCTCAAATCTTCTTCGATCTATAAACTTTCATCTTCACTCTTTCCGTCTTATCCGTAACTCCATCTCCCTAAGTGTTTCTATAACTCTCGCCTCATCTTTCATATTACCGCTTTTCGATTACTGCAATATTCTCCTTTTCTCCTTACCTGGCTATCAAATTAAAAAATTACAAATACTACAGAATGCGTTAGTACGATCAATTTTAAAATTGATCGCTTTTCCCAAATACATATTTCCCCATATTTACATAGATTGCATTGGCTACCAATAAAATTTAGAATAATATTTAAAGTTCTTCTATTAACTCATAACTCTATTCACCACAACCGACTTGAATATCTATCTTCCTTATTCTCTATTCCTACTCACACTATCTCTCTCCGTTCAACTACTTCTTACCTTCTACATCTACCCTCTAAGCTTAACCTACAACTAATATTCGTGCATGGCACATATCGGCCCCTTATCTATGGAATAAACTACCATATAATCTACGCTCCACTCAATCCACCACCTCTTTTAAATCTCTATTAAAAACATATCTATTTACTCTTGCATTTCCCTGATCATTTTTTTTTATCACTATCTATCAATATCTACAATTTTATTTACAATTTATATTAATGTTACGTACTTTCTGTATTCCTATTTATTTTATTATTAGTTTATTATTTTCGTTTATGTTCCGTTATATTGTTTTTTGTTTTTACTTTAGACGCTTGATTGCTATGGCACAAAGAGTCTTTAAAATAAATTGAATTGAATTGAATTGAATTAGGATATTACGATATTAAACAAAAATGATATGTAGGTCCACTACCAACTACCACTACCACTACCACTACCACTACCACTACCACTACCTATATCATCTACATTTATTACCGAAATAATTAAATTAACCACTTCAACATTATAGAAAACATATATAAAATAACACAAGAATATGTGATAAACACAATAAAAAATGATCTCATTTATATAAAAAGATCTTATTATTAAATTCATTGACCAATAATATTTTCTACGCCTTAACCTTTGAAGTATAGACAACTTTCCAACATACCATTTCGTTCAAAACTCATAGTAAAAGTAATTGCATATGTAAACAAAATTATTATTAAAAATAACCTTGACAATTAATTCAAGGCGCATACAAATAGAAACAAAATACCGAATCTTTTTGTACTTAATAAATAATATCGTCTATAAAAAATATATTACATTGATATTAATGAGCTATCTTCAACATTTAATACTATCAAATATACATTAATATTCATTAAACTAAAGTATATAGTAATTAATATGAATGTACTTAAATTAATTATCCCATAGATACATTTAAATCAAAGCAAAACTATTATCCACACCTAAATAATACCAGCATATTTGTGTACCTAAAAGTAGCATCCTCTATTGAGAAAAGTATACTTTTCTCAATTCATACATCTAATATTACGACGATATTAAACAAAAATGATATGTAGGTCCACTACCAACTACCACTACCACTACCACTACAACTACCACTACCACTACCACTACCACTACCAACTATCACTACCACTACCACTTATACGCCGATGACACAACATTACATACTGATACTATAGCATTTACATTGAATGTGACTTTCACAACTATTAACGATATCCTTACATATATTAATACATAATTAGTAGTAACTTCCTAACAACTTATTGACATTAAATACTAAATAGGTGTGTAATATTACAGAATAAATAACAAGTCCCACCTGTTATCAAACATATATTTATATCTGATTCAAAGATTAAAATTATCACTATAATAACAAACTTGGTTTTAAATTTGATTTCATTCTCGAGTATTACTTACTTATTTAATACCGTGACCGGTTGGTCGTAGGGGGGATCGCGTCAATTACACATGTTTTTATCCATTTATCACGGTCCAATGTATTTTCGAGAAGATCACCGATATCGCTTTTTGTCGATTCTATAATATTAGACATCCAGTTCGTTCTCGATCGTCAATATAATCATTTTCCTTCTACAAAACCTTACATGATTATTTTATGGAATGATTCATGGCATATTGTGTGGTTAAAGTGAGCCAATTTCCTTATTTGTATAGTTGACAGGAGTGGTTCAACAGAGCCTATTGCTTCAATAATTGTCTTGAAAAAATCATCATTCATTTTCCATTCTTGGTATGAGATTCCTATAGGATTCTTCTATATGATTTAGATTCGATTGAATTTATTATTTTCCTATCATAAATAATTAAACAATGTAATAATAAAATATACAAAATAAAACACATTAAATAACCTTATAATTTAACCTTATAATTTAACCGGATTTACGGTCTTTAAAATAAAAAATTGTGTGCCAAAAATGTTATTTAAAAATAGATTTGTACATGTATAATATATGATATTTCAAATTATTATAGGTTTAAAAATATATATAAAGCATAAAAAACGTTATTTTAGAACACTATATATTTCTAATAAAATAATGATTATATTATAACACTATTTTTCAATAGTTAGGGGGTTTTGGAATTTTTCCAATTTATCAATTTGAATTATTTAAAAAAGGTGTTATCAATATTATCTTTATTTTCATGTCAACTAGCGACATATGTTAGTTTTATTGTATACATGCTATTGATTGGCCGTTGGGGTTATTCTAGAATAGTCCATTAGGATAATAGTGTTATGTCATTATAAATAATATAGAACATTTTTAACATCGATTATCTCAGAATATTTTTTTTTATGAAATTTACTATTTCTCAATCAATAATTAACTAAACTTAGTACATGTTCACAATATGTTTAGTATTATACGTATATTGTATCTACAATACATATTTGTGATTAGATATAGATCATTTATAATTGATAATAAAATTTAAAAAATAAATATTCATTATGATCAAATTTGTTACTCTTTTTAACATGCAAATATTTTCAAAACAAATAGTCTCATTATTTAAAAACCATCTAGTATAATTAACATAATAATGTTATGTAATTTAAATTTTATAAATTTTTTAAATTATTTTATGAGACTTTGAATTAAAAAAAAGTCAAATCTAATTATATTGAAATTTAAAGACTGTGAATCATTATAGTATTACAATAATGAAGAATTACATTATTATTTATCCCAAATTATATAAATAATAACAATTGTGTACACAATCTAACATATTTTATAAATAAACTTTATGCATATATTTTTTATAACTATATATAGTTATAAATATAGGCTCATACGTAGACAATATATGTATACATAGAAAAGTTATATATATATATTCTAGGATATACAATAGTTAATAATATAATATACAATAATCCTATATAGGTATTACTTATAGATTATCTACCTATATATATATAAGTATGAGTGTGTACGTAAATTACATATCTACAACTATAGTTGTATATGGTGAATATAATATGGTATAATATTATAATCCAGTATAAATAGTCATCAAATTTAGTGGATACTATTTCATGTTCAGATATCAGTATCTACAGCATATATATTGTAGGGAGAGGTAACCCGTGACTCATAACCATGGTGAGTCATCTGTTATTCTATAAAATTATATAATATAGGTTATTACTATAGTACCATATTTTGTATGTTATAACATAGCTAATAGGGAGGATATGCATATATATAGGACCATCTAGAATACTTGTTAAAATATTATTAAACATTACCTACGATATTTTAATAACTGTGTGTATACAGTATTATACCACTAGTACTATGTACTATAGTCTACTATAGTAGTTCACTTAGCATAATTCTACTATAGTATATTATTATTCTATTCTACCTCCCATCCTCAGATGGTTGTCCGGTACTGGTGTGCGACCAGACGAAGGACTGCCCCTTCGGACACTCACGTGACAAAGATGGCTGCCCCGTCTGCGAGTGCTACCGACCTTGCGATGTTAGCCAATCATCGGTGTTATGTAATACACTCGTTACGTCATCTTGTTACGGCATCTTGTTACGTAATATATAGGTCATATGAAATGTATTGTCCGTATTTCTCAATAATCACCTATATATAGGTATATATATATATATATATATATATATATATATATATATACTATAGCTTATATATATATATAAGTGCGTATACATATAAGGAGTATTTGATAATGTTGTAAATATATCTACTAAATTAAATATTATATAGTATAGTTAATTTAATATGTATTATATTATTTATAAATATATATATATATAGAGAGAGAGAGAGAGATATAGAGTAAACCTGCTACGATGAATTGTGTTAAGGTCATGAAGTGATGTAGTTGTGTATTTGATTAGATCTATATGTAATGTTATTGTTCCCATTGTGCGATCTATCCTATATAGACGGTATAGCGTAGCTACATTTACTCGTAACATATTATAACACTATCGAATATTAACTACTATATATATATGTGTGTGTGTTTTGCTGTTGTTGTTGAAAGTATTTATTTAAACACATCATTAATAATAATAATTCTATAATTTCAAACAATATATATAACAAATAGATACAAATAGCGAATGTATATAATTCGCACGATAATATTACGATGCGAAACGATCATTAATGTTGGGCGATAAGAACATTTTTAAATCTTTTTAAAGGTATTAATCGTTAGCTTTTTATTTCTAGGTTGTTGGGGTAGTTTGTTTCATCGAATTAATTATGCTGATCTGCATTTTTCCTTTCGTATTTGATGCAATGGGTAATTGGTTGGTGTAGTTTAATGGTTTTATGGAATTTGTATACAAATTATATATATATATATATATATATAATTATATTTATATATATATATAGTAAAAGTCTAGTTTTTGGTTTAATTTTTATTTTTTTTCGTAAATTATAGGGTACAAATTAGGGTACAGCGAATTCAATTTATAGGGTACAGATCTTTAAAATATCAAAACAATTTACAATGTACCCTAAATAGGGTACACGGCTTTTAAACTCACTAGGGTAAAATATATATATTTGTAGGGTACATATATGTTAAATATTATGGTTATGACTGTTAACTGCACTAGGGTATACCGGTATAGAGTACATTCTACATATTTATTAGGGTACAGCTATGTTAAATATTAGGGTACGTGATTATTATATTTACAACAATGTAATTAAATTATGGTACATATCATACAATTGCATTAGGGTACACGGTATCATATAATTAGGGTACAACCAGTTAACATTCTTTAGGGTACAGTTTGATCATTTTTAGGATACTGATCATATTTATTCAAATTGTACATAATCAGGGTACGGCTATGGGGACACTACTTACACCCTAAAAAGGCACTAATTGTACCCTAATTGTTAACAGTGTAGGACTAAAATGTACATTGTACGTTATAAGTAATAGTCTTTTTAAGTATTGTAAGTATTTTGTAGTTGATAGAGTCTTTAGTGTTTAGCCAGTTAGGTTTGTTACGTAAGTCAGTAATGCTATTTGTATAGTCAGTCTTCTGTAGTTGGTATATATGTCTAATTGAACGATTAATTATGTTGTCTAGTTTGTCTATTTTCAGTTTACAGATCCTGAGAATAGTGGGTAGTATTTTATTTAAGTAAGGTCGTATTTTAGTAAGATTAAATAGCCGGGCAGTCATAGATTGAGTAAGTAAGTTGTAATGTTTATTTAGATTAAGTTTATTATTAAAATTGACGCCAAGGTATTTAACAGAATTGGTGGAAATGATGTTGTGTTGATTATTAATAATGTCAGGGAAGTAAGTATTTGGGTCATTACTAATGACTCGAGTCATGATCACTAATGATCATTAGTAATATTTAATAGTTCAGTTTTATTGTGGTTTAGTAGTAGGTTATTATTTGTTAGCCAGTTTTGTAGTTCGTTTAAACAGTCTTGTAGTTTGGTAGCGTTTGTTATCGTTGCGTGTAGTTCTATGTCGTCTGCGTATAAGTTGTAAGTAACCGATGGATATCGTTTCATAATTGTTTATAATAGAATAAAATATATATATATATGTATGAGAATGGGAGAAAGTATTGAGCATTGAGGGACACCGTGGTCGATGGTATATGAAGTAGAGTATACTCTATAGTTATTTCTTATTTGTATTGAATAATTTCTATCTTTAATACAATTAGAAAACCATTATATAGTTTTATCTTGTATTCCAATGTTTCTGAGTCTTTCTCTGGTGTGTGTGATTACAAATACGAGTATATTGATTGGAGTGTTACGTGTGACAAAGATAGTAACATATCAATATACTATATTATCAATCTAATCTAATAAACTGTATTATTACATATACATTGTAAAATACAATACACACTATATATATAGTATACTCTCCTTTATTATATTATATTTTAATATAGTACACATATGTTTATAATATGATATATTATGCTATAGAATATATACTATAGTATACTTCTGTGCTTTACTTTAACCTATAGATATAATAGTATAGTATACTATAATAAATATATAATATAGTATATATCTGTAATAGTAAGGTAAGGTAAGGTATACCTTATAAGGTAATGATTTATTTTCACACTCGTAGAATAGTAGGTTAAAGTAAAGTACAGGTATACAGGTATGCCTGTGAAAATTATACTATAGTATGATACATATCATAGTATACTAGAATAGTAGTAATATGGCAATATAATGTATACTATAGTATACTATATATAATATACATCATATTGCCATAATTACTATATATGACTAATATATAGTGTATATTATACTACATTAAACGTGATATATCGCCTATATAGTATAACTTCAACTTTATAGTATACCTTCTACAGTATAGTATACCTTCTACAGTATAGTATAACTTCTATTTTATAGTATACCTTCTACTTTATAGTATAACTTCTACTTTATAGTATACCTTCTACTTTATAGTATACCTTCTACTTTATAGTATACCTTCTACTTTATAGTATACCTTCTACTTTATAGTATACCTTCTACTTTATAGTATACCTTCTACTTTATAGTATACCTTCTACTTTATAGTATACCTTCTACTTTATAGTATACCTTCTACTTTATAGTATACCTTCTACTTTATAGTATACCTTCTACTTTATAGTATACCTTCTACTTTATAGTATAACTTCTACAGTATAGTATACCTTCTACTTTATAGTATAACTTCTACTTTATAGTATACCTTCTACTTTATAGTATAACTTCTACTTTATAGTATACCTTCTACTTTATAGTATACCTTCTACTTTATAGTATACCTTCTACTTTATAGTATACCTTCTACTTTATAGTATACCTTCTACTTTATAGTATACCTTCTACTTTATAGTATAACTTCTACAGTATAGTATACCTTCTACTTTATAGTATAACTTCTACTTTATAGTATACCTTCTACTTTATAGTATAACTTCTACTTTATAGTATACCTTCTACTTTATAGTATAACTTCTACAGTATAGTATACCTTCTACTTTATAGTATACCTTCTACTTTATAGTATAACTTCAACTTTATAGTATACCTCATGTTTCGAAGACGAATACTGCACAAGCGAACAGGAAACGTGCACGGAACCTATCTGTAAATTATACGGGAAGTGTTTATGTTAGTGTATTTTTCATAATATATACTATCATTCACATGTGAATGCATACACCATTTCAGTTATTGTATTAAAATATGTATACTAACATCATTAATATATGTTTATATACATATATATATAATATATATTATATATATATTATTATTATTATTATGTATTGAATATTCGGTATAATAGCGAAAAAGTCAATGATCAAAGAATGTCAACTGGAACCCGAAAAAGGAGCTTGTAATTCAAATTTATCACGTTGGTATTATTCAGACGATAAAAACGAATGTTTACGTTTCTTCTACGGTGGTTGCGAGGGAAACGACAATAGATTTATGACGAAGACGGAATGTGAAACTATTTGCAAGGATTCCGGTAAATATTAGTAAATATTGATTTTAAGTTGTACATTTCTGCGTTCACAATAAAAATATTATAAAATATATTTAATATAATTTCAAAATATGTTTAGAAATATAAATAGGTAAATATTTGATATCCAATATATTAACATTTCACATATAACTGATATTAATTGTAACTAAGTAGTGATAACATAATATATAACCTATTATGTATAACTCTTGATAACAATATAACGCTCAGATAGTACGAAAGGATGTCCAGAACTGCAGGACTGCAATGCTATATGTCCTTTCGGGCTGAAACACGACGATGAAGGATGTGACACATGCGAATGCCATGAACCATGCCAGGTAAATAAAGCGTTGCCAGGTAAATAAAGCGTTGTTAGGTAAATAAAGCGTTGCCAGGTAACTAAATCGTTGCTAGGTAAATAAAGCGTTGCTAGGTAAATAAAGCATTGCCATGTTAGGTATAACGCTTATTTGTGAAACACATATATTGTGCAAACTAAGTATGTGTTTTGATATCCATTATAAGTTTAATTAAATAAATATATTATTATTACTATGTAAACACAATAGTATGTCATCTCGCGTATTAAATCAACATCCTCAGGATAGACGTTGCCTAGACAACCAGTACTGTACGGTCATACAAGAATGCGATAACAACTCCTGTAAAATGATAGGAAAATGTACAGGTTGGTTGGGTATAGATAGATAGATAAATAGTTTATTGTTTAGCAATACGAATACAATTATAATAATAGTAGTGAATTTAAAATAAAGCGAAACAAACCGACACGAAACAAGAAATTAAAATAAATATATTATAAAATTGATAAAAAAATTGATTTAAACGGGCCGTGTAAATGGGTATATTGAATAAATTAATTAATCAATAGATTAATATGATAAGTAGGCATACGTGTGCACTGCACAGTGTGCAGTCGTATACGTGCCCTTTATTAATATATTAAGAGTAATTAATAATTACTAATTATATTTTTTGTAATTTTATTTTAATTATATATTTAACTATTTATAACAATTATTTGATAGTTGGATGAATACATCATTTTAACTCCTTCCCCAACTTCTTCCCTTTCCTTCCTGTCGCCATTCTGTTAAATGTAGATATTTTATTTTAAAATATTTGATTTATATTAAATAAATCATTACGGATTATATTATATTAAATTGGTAAACAGGTAAAGATGAAATCAACGGGAATAACATCTGTCATCTCCCCAAGAAGCTGGGAAACTGTGATTTGCAGATTACTAGATACTACTACGACGTTGTATCGGAGAGGTGTGTGTGTTAACTCGCGTATGCGCGTATATATATAATAATATTTATTTATTGAAATCTCATATACCTAGATATATTGAATACAATATAAATAGCGGATACAATTGTATATATGTTTACAATACAAACTATATGTATAAACAATACCACATATATATATATGGTATTATTTAACTATATAGGTGGCACTATCACTATAGTAAGCATATGTATATGCCTGTTGTCGTTATGTCGGATATGTCACATATCATATATGTATATGATTATTGTTATACACACATGTAATATATGTGTAAATATATGTAAACATATGCCATATATGCCATATATTTATGGCATTTGTCAAAAACATAATACTACCCGAATGCATCAGATGAATATTACTTTTACTGTTATAATATAAGCTATTGTATACGTACAGGACACGTATATACACTACTATAGTCGTATAAAGAGTATACATTTTGTGAGGGTTGGAACTGTTTTGTCCAAAATACACGGAATTAGTTTGATAATTAATAGTTTATTTTAAAAATGATGTTTAATACATTTAATTACTTTTAAATATAGTATATATATATATGTATATATATATATACATACATATGCTAATGTTGTATTGGTAGTTGCAAACAGATGACCAAAATACACGGAATTAGTTTGATAATTAATAGTTTATTTTAAAAATGATGTTTAATACATTTAATTACTTTTAAATATAGTATATATATATATATATATATATATGTATACATATGCTAATGCTTGTATTGATAGTTGCAAACAGATGACCTATACCGGATGTCACGGAAATGACAACCGTTTCGAAAGCGAGGCTTCCTGCAAGGACAGATGTGTGAAACACACCTGCAAACCTAGTCAGTATACGCATGCGCGATGTTATATAATAGCTAGTATTCTATAGTTGTTGGTAGTATTTACCTATATATATGTAGGATATATTACAACTTATATATTGTGTATATATATATTTAATAATAGTCAGCGATTTTAATAACATATGTATAATGTATATATATATATATATATATATATATATATATAATTAGTCATATCAAATTAAGTTTAAATGATCAAATTACCGAATAAATAATGTTATTACAATACTCGATAGTGTAGTCTATACTAATATAGTACACTAATGTGTACACTAATGTGTATAATAATGTGTTACATCAACTATATAGTAGTCATAATAACTCATTATTCATCATATCTAAACTGCGGCTCGCATTTCAAACAAATAATATATAGAGTATACAATTTATATATATATATATATATATATATATATATATATATATTGAACACTGTTCAATGAACATTGTACAACATATACAATGCCGTATGTAATAACGATAATGTATACTCTAGTGTGTGTGTGTGTGTACGAACACGGCAGCGTATATACACATGTATACATGCACACATACATGTATATATGATGACGGTAGTGATAGTTACTTATTTAGACACTAAATAATATTATATTCTTGAGAGTGTGAGAACGAAAACAACGAAAAACGAGAACAAAAATATAGGCAAAACAATGAAGTTTGATATGATAGAAGTGGGGGTTTAAACAATGGGATTGTCATGGTAATTTTTTTTATTATTTTGTTGAATATTGTGAAGTTGATATCTGTCTTCATTAAATGTCTCGGTAGATTGTTCCAGAGAGTCGATGCCTTCCTGTGAAATTTTTATTTCCAAATTCGGTAAATTTGTAAGGTGGTTCTTCTAGGAGGGGTATAGAGGAGGATCGCAGTAGACAGATGTTATTACTATATATAAAGTCGTCAAATATTGGAGTGGGTTCGGTGGTTATCAGTATTTTATGGAGAAGAGTCAGTATTTTGTAGTTAATTTATTGAGTTGTAGTAAGCCAGTTAAGTTTTAGTCGCAGGTTGGTCACAGAGGTAGTATATATACTACTAGTATATATGACTATAGTCAGTAGTTTTTAGATGGTACATGGTTCGTATATATCTGTTAATAATCCGGTCTAGTGTAGTAATAGAAGCAGATTATGTACCAATGAGAAAGGTGTTACAATAATTTAATCTAGAGATAACAAGTGAATGCATGAGGAGTTTGGGCGTAGGGAAGTCAATGAAAGGTCGAATTTTCCTACTATTGTATTGAAAGTGCGAGGCCGTATTTATTAGTGAGGTGATATGATCATCAGAGTTTAACATAGGGTTGAGGGTAATCCCAATATACTTAACGGTAGAAGATGGAGTGAATGGGAGGAGTCGATATAGAGTATTGGAAAATTGTCTAAGTTGGAGTTAGCTTTAATGTTGAGCAGTTCGGTTTTAGTATCGTTAAGTGGTTATATGTTAGCCAGTCGTGTATAGTATCCATGCAGAGTTGTAATTCAATAGAGTTTGTGGTTTCGGAGTGTAATACAATGTCGTCGGTGTAGAGTGTGTAGTGAACATTGGGGAAGGTATTTAGTATACTTGAGAGGGATAGTAGGTAAATCGCGAAGATGATGAGCGAGATTATAGAACCTTGCGGAAAACCATAATACAGTTTGCGGGGTGATGATAATTTGTCATTAATTTTGACTGAAAAGTATCGATTACGAATAAAGTTAGCGATCCATTTTAGCACAGTTCCGGTAATTCCTATTTTTCTAGTCGGGTTAAAAGATATCGTGGTAAAGGGTATCGAATGCCGAGGAAGTTCAAGTAAGATTGCTTGGGTTGGTGATTTATTATCAGCTGATATTAGAATTCTATAACCTTAAGGTTATCCAGGAGCTGTATTATGACAGTTTCCATACAATGGTTGGGTCTAAAAGCATGTTGTATCGGATAAAGGATGTTGAATCTGTTTCAGAATGGCATGCGTTGATAGTAAACAGTTTTTTCATTTAATTTGGCGAGTAGAGGTAGTTGGGAATTTGGCCGGTAGTTGGAAAGTATAGTTTGGTCAGCTGTGGGTTTTTTCAATATCGGGGTTATAGTTGAGTGTGTAAGTTGGGGGGATATCACCAGTGGGGAGCGATAGATTGATAATATAGTTAAATATGATACATAGTTAGTCAGATAGAATCTTCGTAACAACTAGAGGTAGTGCGTTAGTTGGGGGGGGGGTATACCTAATCTATAGATTTAGCTGTTAGTATAATATGTTTAATATCGAGTGAAGAGGTTAGAATGCAGTTTTTCATATACTCTGGTGGCTAGTTAGGTAGCCAGTTATAGTTGGATGTCGAAGCAGTGTTAGTAAAGTTATTGTGAATGGTTTCGATTTTGTCAGTAAAGAAGTCAGCAAAAGAATTGCAGAGAAGTTCATCGGGCAAGTTAAGGAGTTGGATTTGTTTAAATCGTCCGACAAGACTATCCGTGATTTTGTAGAGAGTTTTAATGTTAGTTCCAGCAGCAGTGGTTTTAGATTAGTAGAATTCAGATGTGTATAGTATACATTGTATACGATGCATAACATTCTGTGATTATATAATGTACAGATAAGATACAATTACCGAGTATTTGTTTTTATGTTTATATTGATAACAATTTCAAATGATACAATTAATAATATAAGTTATATATATATATTATTGTATATGTCAGTATATATATATATATATATATATATATATATATATATACCACACCTATGATAAGTGCTAATAAACCTTATCATCATCATCATATATATATATATATATATATATATATATATTGTAATATGATATGTCATATTGCAGGTATGCTTTTATTTGTATGATATATATATATATATATATATATATATATATATATATTATTATTATTAATAATTATTTATAATATACTAATATATTAGTATATATCACTCCATAAACATGTATATTATACGTTATAGTGTATATAAATAGTAAATTAAATAGTAAATTATTGTGGGTGATGTACATATATGTATTTGAATATATTCATATGAACTTATTAATATATATATATATATATATATATATATATATATAAATATATATATATATATATATATATATATATATATATACTGTCACATATATATATATATATAATGTCACTCCGATATATTCGGCTAAATATTCATCTTATATTATATTTAAGTTTGTATTATATTATACAATAATATATTTATTAAGCTGAGGCCGAAAGTACTCTTACGAAGAGTTCAGAATAAGTGCGGTTTTTATGGGTACAATATGTAGGTTAAAGATGTTTAAGAATATTCGCATATTCCGGCGAATATTCGCAAGAGTTTCCTCAGCTATATATCCGTGTTTCGATCTACGGAATTAGTTCGTAGTCATTATAATATCTACTATTAACCCTATAGGGTTAATATATATATATATATATATATATATATATATATATATTCTAATAAACTACACACGATTGATATCGCACTCACACATCTCTATCGTGGTGTATACGCGCATGCGCATATACGTTACGTAATAGTCACGATGACGTCACCACCCCCCACCCCCCTCCTCCGGCAGTCACGTGTTCCCTGAGATGTGTATACGGCTACGAGTTGGACTCGCACGACTGTTTACGGTGTTCCTGCAACTCCCCGTGTAAGGTTAGCCGCGGTACACACAATGGTCGACTATTGTGTACACATCGTACACAATGTATACAATGACAGTGTACACATTGTTTAAGTTGTGCAGTGTGCAATGTATACATACATAACTATTTCATGTAGGTATTCGTGTACACAGTAGTTAGTCAGTGTAATAGCGTTTCACATCGTATACGATTTTTTGAATGTTTTCTATATCATAGAGGGTACTGAGGCCTTTCCGAAACCCAAATTATGAACTACCAATTATATTATGAAAATCACAGAAAGAAAGCAATCTTGAGAAAATAATTTTTCTAAGATTTTCGAAAATCGAATATTCAAACATATTCTTATTAAAGTAACTGAGGTTACATGATTTAGATGGGAATAACTTTGATTTTTTTTTTAATTTTAAAACGTACCTGTTAAAAAAAGAAAGATTACAAATATATGTTAAAGGTTCAGCTATATATATAGCTATAGTGAATGAGATTAATGTTATTAGTTTCATAGATTTATCAAATTCATACTTAGATATTTGTGGAGAAAAATTATCAATAGTTTTAATGATCTCACTAATATATGTATATAATATATATGTATATATATATATATATATATATATTAATGATGTAAATGATGCTCAAATCTAAAGCATTATAAATGCGTTCTCAGAATCAGTTATCTAAATTATCAACTCTGCTCGAGCTCAAAAATGAAAGTCTCGATAGGCATCAATAACTTAAAGTTTCTGCTCGGCATCATTTATATCACTAATATATATATATATATATATATATATATATATAAAAACTTATAGGTATACTTACACCTTTACTTTACGTACACTTTTCGTCATACAGTAAAGTCATTAGAAACTCTCGGATATATCAAATCTAGTATGTTATTTATATATTTAATAATTATATATATGTTTTATGACATAATATTATTACATAATAATGACGTAATAATGACATAGTATAATGATAACACGTTAATGTTACCGCCGCTTGAAGATGATATCGTGCGGAGAACGGCGACAATGCTACGTGGTGGAGAGTAAATGTCACTCAAGGCCGTGTCCTCTGGAAGCTAAATGTAGAGGTCATTATCAGCGCATGCGTATACTACAGTTACATAGATTTAGAGGTCACTTCATCAGCGCACGCGTAGAGTATCGTTAAATGAATTCATAAATTAGTTACATTACTAATTAATTTATAATTGACTAGTTATATATAGTAAATACCTCTAATTAATATATATATATATATACAGGTATTATCTAATTAATAGGTATTACCTACATACGTATTATCTAATAACATTAAACTATTTATAACTACAATTTACGCGCGAAGCTTCTGTTTATTTGATATCGATGAATTATAATAACGTATACATTCAATTAACGCGTATACGCGTAGCTTTAAGCTACTAGCTTATCGATGTATACGTATGTACAGATAAAAAGAAAGAGAAGGAGCCCTGTAAGAAAGTGAAGTGTAGCAATTCTTGTAAATACGGATACGCGCTAGACGTCAACGATTGTAAGGTAGGCGCCCATTAATGCCCTGGATTGGAACATTGGTGAATTATAAACGGTAAAAAGAAGTAGCAAAAAAAGCGCCAAGTAATGCGTCACAAAAATAAAAAATAAAGTATACCAAATTTCTTAGAATTAAAATGTACATATAATACACACTACTTCTATTGCTGTTATTGAGATAAATCCACCTTAGCGCCCACTCCCACGTGGGTGACCGGTATACCGGTATACACACTGACACTAGTGGTAACCATAGTTACCCGTACACCGACATTATAACGGTACATTAACCTAGCATAGTTACCGGTATACCGGTAATGTTATAAACTACATAACTCCATTCATAGCTACTGATTCACCTATACCGCGGTTGTTAGATATTCATTAAGCATGGTGACATTAAGCATAACCATCGTCGATATTAGAATATCCTAATATCGACAAATATATGTGTATATAAGTAATATATAGAATACTTGAATGTTAAATGTTATAACTCTATATATATATACATAGAATATGAATCTATTCACCTAATACGTGTACCAAGTGGTAAGGTGCACTTTTATATGTTATAAAGTACTCTATATATTTAGAGTAAATAATAACATAAATAATTATATATTTCATACGAATAAGTATGTACAATTTAAAACTTCTAATAAATATTTATTATTATTATTATTATTATATATAGTACTATAGTACTTTATTATATATTATTAAAATGAGAAATATATCAATATAGAATTATTTGTATATAAAAATATATATATATATATATATATATATATATATATATAACTGCCTGTGTGGCTCAGTGGCTAAGGCGTCAGACACACAAGCAGTAGGGCACGGGTTCGAGCCTCATCCGGACCATTAATTAATTTTATAAAATGGGTCTTAAAATATTATTTAGAAGTGATCTTATATAATTGTGTATAAATAAATGATCGGCTCTCGTTAAAACCATAGATTCCTTAACATAAGAGCGACTTCGAAGGGACATTAGAGCCATATATGGTTATAAGTGAAAACTTCATCTAAGTTCCTGGATGGGATGAAAGGACTCCACCAAATAAAAATAACAATAACAATAACAATAACAATATATTTATATATATATATATATATATATATATATATATATATATATACTATACTATACATTATATAGTATACAGTATAGTATATTATATAGTATAGTATATTATATAGTATAGTTTATTATGTACGTATATACACCAACTATATAAATACATATAAATTATATATATATTATATATATATATATATATATATATATATATATGTGTGTGTATACCCCAGTATAATGTTGCCTACGCGCATTACTATATCCGGTTCACATCTCTCGGTTAGACTTGCGTATGTTACGACCCCTGCAAAGACAATCTCTGCCCCAAAGACTCCAAATGTTACGCGGAGAGGAAACAGTGCGCCGATGACGTGTTTCCGTGTCCGGTAAAAGCCGTCTGTTTAAGTTAGTGTACGGAGTATAGTCACGTGTTTAGCTTAGTGTGATATTCGCGCGTTTAATTAGGTTTACAGTTGAATATAAAATCAAGGTGTGAGTGCTAGTCACGTGTTCAATTAGTGCGCGCGTCACGTGATTAATTTATAACTCTAGATTCACGCGCGCGCGTATGTGTGTGCGCACGAAGCTCGGTAGATACACTTCACGGTTGATTACGTAAGACACGTCACGTGACAGCATCCCGACACAACAGCCATGCGGCCGTGCACACCTAACTTAGTTACCGAGAACACGAGTGCTAAGTAATTAACATCGGCTGATTATCACGTGATATGTGTGTGTACACGTTACGTGGGCGTGTACACGTGACACTGGGTGTGTGTACACGTGACGTGGGCGTGTATTAATCAGTCTCGGGCACGTGATCACGCGATCATTGTACTATTACTGTATGAATACATCACGGAGCTCCCTGATAACACCTTATTTGTATAATACATGATATATATATGTTTTTTGATTTTTGTTATTTAATTTGAATCAGACATGCATAACAGAGGTCCATAGAGTATATAATAATTAAGACGAACAACAATTAAACATATATGTATATATATATATATATATATATATATATATGTATATATATATATATATATATATATATATACATATATATATATATATATATATATATATATTTATACATATATATACATATATATACTATAGTATAGTATCCTAAGAACTTATCAGCGTGCCTACATATAATTCGCTATCACGTTATCAGAGAAGAGGCAGAAGACGGTGAAGCAGTGTTTAGATTCAGTGGACGTGGGCACGTGTCAATATCTTCAGTACGACTCGTGGTTCTACAATTTGACCTCTAACCTCTGCGAACCTTTTACCTACAGGTAATTGTTTAGTTGTTATTATGTATGACACATATACATATATATATATATATATATATATATATATATATATATATATATATATATATATATAATTATATATATATATATATATATAAACTAGTATATTTGGATATTGCCAAATATAATTATATTTATTTTTAAGTCAAATATAAATAAATATAGGTAGGGACATTCAAACCTACTGGGACATTCTGATAATATTTCTACAATATTTATATTTGTATACTAATTTTAAATTAAAGTTTATATTATAATTCAAATATACTTGCGAGTACTTTCAAGACATCCTATAACCTCGGTTATAGGCATAAAGCTAGATAGAATTAGCTGTCTCTCCATCTGTGTGGTTATAGGAGGTTATAGAAGGTATTGGTATTATTGTATTTAATATTCCGCTCACGCGCGCGCCCTCTCCCACACAGCGGATGTGGCGGCAACGACAATAGATTCTCAACTCAGCCGCTATGCGACGCCTCCTGTACTAAGGAATGTGAACAGATAGTCGACTGTCCTATGTTCTGTCAGTACGGGCTGGCCGTCGACTCGAGCGGCTGCAAGATCTGCCAGTGTCTTAACCCGTGTAAAGTTAGTGTTGCCGTAGCAACGGGGGTTTTTTGTAATATAGGTAATATAGGTATATATATACACTGTATAATACATAAACTAGGCTTTACATTATACAATATATACTGTACATTGTATACACTGTACACAGTACAGTGTACGGTATATATATATACACATATATATGCATGCATTATGTTATACATGTATGTACATACACAATACACATGTTATATGGAATATTCAATTATTAAAGTGCACTTTAATTAAAGTTATAACATTAATGTTATAATGTCAAAACTGTTACAATAGGACATCATTTATAAAATATACTAAAACATAAAATAAATAATAGATTAAATATAACTTTATGATTTACTTTATATATAGATAAAGATTTTGCGAAGCAAAGATGGTTCACTCCCTATCTAAGCTATGTAATTATTTTAATATACTTTTTTTCACTGACCACTAGATACACATGTATTATTTTAAGTTATATTTAATATTATTAATTCATAAGGTAATTAAGCTAATTATCAGACTAATATACTTTTAATATTACACTATATATGTGAATTATATTTAAAAATATATATTTTAAAATTACCACATTTTCACAGTATTTAAAATGTACATGTAAATAACAATGACTAAATCGATCTACTTTTGACTTATAAAATTCGGTAAAATTGTTATGATTATATTTTTGATATCTTCAAATAATATTTTTGCGGAACACTTACTTTTCGATATATATCGAATTTTTATACATATCTTAATTTAAGATTATATTAGGGTATTATTTTTGAATTTATAATATTATAATTTACACGTAAACAGATACGAATCAAAAAATAGATTTTAGTTCTTTCACCCGTCGCGTTTGCGCTAGTGTCGTTTTTATTTCAATAAATCGGTCGAGTGAACCATCTTTCCTTCGGAAAATCTTTGATATAGATATACCAATGATTTTGCGAATCCTTCGGAAAATCTTTGAATATACATTGTTACTCTTCTATCATATAACATAATGTAACATACTATCATGTATTAACATCGCATTCCCTATATCGTCAGAAAGTTTCATGTAAATCCGGCGAGAAGTGTTTGCCCGAGAGGAACTCTTGTAGCGGAAGTAGATGTCCTGTCATTGGAAAGTGTTTTAGTTATTATCAATATATATAGGATATTTTTTCTAACGAATGTATATTGAACCTATAGGTTGTACCTATCCATATATGGATTTTCAATATATAATAATATTACAAATTTATATTTTTAAGTTAGGTGTATTTATTATATATATATATATATATATATATATATATATATATATATATATACATATTCTCATGCGCATACACAAATCCGCGCACGCACACAGAGAGAAGATCCGATATCAACGACATGTGTCAGCTAGCGATAGACGTGGGTCTTTGCGCTTCTCCCCAACTACGCTGGTTCCATAACTCGACGCTGGGGGCGTGTCAGTCGTTCACTTTCACCGGCTGTCGGGGCAATCAGAATAGGTTCCGAGACAAGCGATCGTGTAAACAGGTAACGCGTTGAGATAGCGGCGTACCGCATCTAAAGCGTGATGTCTATCGGAGATAACGCTTTTAGACGAATATTTGCAACTATATATAGTTATAGTATACCTATAGTTATATATTATTATTCGCAAATATATTTGCGAATAATGATCATGGTTTTTATAGGTAAAATATGTTGAATGTTTGCGGATATTTACTATTGTAGTATATATATATATATATATACTACTATATTACCTGTAATACGTTAGCTATCGGATAATACACATATAAAATCTATTTATTTTACGCAATATTGTTTTATTTTAGCTGGTCATAACGAATACAATATGTAATTTTATATAATTACTTATTATATATATAAATATATATATATATATATACTTATAAGTTAACCTGTTAACCTGTGCCGTCGAGTCGTATCCGACCCCTGGCGACATCGATTACAACAGCTCTCCAACTCCTCCTACATCTTGAGGCTCGAATCATGTTGAAAATAGTTCCATTGAAGTTTTTCTTTATGCTATCTAGCCATCTTTGCCGTGGTCTCCCTCTGCTTCTATAACCCCACATTCTTCCTACCATCACTTCATATTCCATTCCGCCTGCTCTTATAACATGGCCAAAGTAACATAATGATGCCTTGACTATCCTTGACTCAAGCGTCCATTCTGGTTTTATATTATCAATAACCCATACATTTGTCTTTCTGTCGATCCATGTTACTCTTAGCAGACGTCTCCAACACCATAACTAAAAAGCATCGATCATCTTTCTCTCAAGCTTTCTCATTGTCCGAGATTCTGCTCCGTATAAGACTATAGGGAAAACTAAAGCTTTTACAAGCCTAATCTTTGTTCTGAGGGTAATTCCTCTATCTTTCCAGATTTTCGTTAGTCCCCCCATTGCAGATCTACCCATTGCTAACCTTCTGCGTATTTCCTTCTCACAGAATCCATCCTTGGTTATTAGAGATCCCAAGAAAATAAAGTGCGATACTACTTCAATATGCTTTCCATCTACTACCATTTCTCCTTGGTCTTCAGTCATCATTACTTTAGTTTTACCTACATTTAGATATAGACCTGCCTTTTCACTAGCCAACTTTACTCTTTCCATAATTGCTATTAGATCGTTTTTAGTTTCAGCGATCAGTGTTGTGTCGTCAGCGTATCTCAGGTTAGTAATCATTCTACCTCCAATACTGATTCCCCTATCCCAATCTTCTAATGCCTCTCTCATTATGTTTCTGCATATATGTTAAATAGTAGCGGGGATAAAATACATCATTGTCTTACCCCTTTCCCTATGTTTATAGTATCAGTTTCACCGAATTATATTCTTATAGTGGCTTCTTGTTTCGTATAGAGCTTTTGCAGTAGGACTATTAGGTGAACAGGAACTCCCATTTCTTTGAGTATCATCCATAGTCTTTCATGATCTACGCAGTCGAAGGCCTTTTTATAATCGATGAAACTCATATACACATTCCTGTTGTGTTCTTTGGCTGTTTACATCATCCACCGCAAATTAGCTATATGATCTCTTGTTCTTCTTCCTTTTCTAAAACCTGCTTGTTCAATAGGTTGTTCTGGAATAAGGAAATGTTCTAATCTTTTCTGAATAATTCGAAGAAATATCTTGCTAGCATGAGATATCAGAGCAATAGTACGATAGTTCCCACATTCTTTCTTATCTCCTTACTTGTATATCGGGAGATAAATAGATTTCTTCCAATCTCTTGGCCATTCCTTAGTCCTCCATACGTTATTGAAAATAATTAACAGTATTTTCAGATGCATCTCCACCTGCTTTCAGAAGCTCTATATGTATACCATCACATCCAAATGATTTCCGATTTGATATATGCTTGATAGCGTCCTTTACCTCTGTCTCTAGTATACGAGGTTCATCTTCATATCTAGTTTCGGGAAAAGTATCAGTGATTTTAGGATCTCTCCTGTAGAGCTCTTCTGTGTATTGTTGCCATCTAATTTTTGAAATAATCCATCTCCTCTTCATCTGCTGTTGAAGTGGGAGCGTACTTATAAGTTGTCAACCCCAAATCGGGGACGTCCATGAAAATAGAATGTAAATCAATAGCAATCTTAATACAATCGAAATTATAATGTTAATCTTAAATGTTGCTAAAATAGATAAATATAAATTATAATTACTCATTGAATTATTATATTATATTATATTACATTAATACTGTATATATATATATATATATATATATATATATATATATATATATATAGTAGTATAGTATGTATACGTATACTTTATTCTATATATTATACTAACATTATATTTGCAGACGTGTAAAAGAAGTAAATGCGGACCGTTGTCGTGTAGAAGGTTCTGTCCTTATGGACTTAAGAAGAACTCTAAAGGATGTCCTATTTGTAAATGCATTAATCCATGCGATGTTAGATATAAATCATAGAAAATGAAAATGAATTATTACATATATATATATATATATATATATTTAATATTTTATAAATAGATAACATATATTATAATATCTGTAAACTAATACTACGTTACGCATGCGCATAACTGAAATAGGACATCACGTGTGAGAATAACTTCCGGTGTTCCCCTGGACGACCTGCGTGTGAAACCAATCCTTGTCCTGTGATTGGTCAATGTATAGGTTATTTTTGCATATTTTGATACGTATACATAGGTTTGTATACATTTTATTATAGTAAAATAAAATAGATATTAAAATAATATTTAGATGTGATATTATATAGGTATGTAGATTAATAGTATAAGTGTATATATATACTTATAATATTACTCTATAGAGTGTATACACACCTATATATATATATATATATATATATATATAATTATAAGAACTAGTAAAACCATGGATTATCGCGAGAGAGACATCGAAGGGACATTAGAGCTTTTATGTTATAAGTGAAAACTTCATCTAAGTTCCTAAGTTCCTAGATGGGATGAGACTACAAAAATAAAATAACAATATCAATATTTTATATATATAGGTTCAATCCTATATAAATTCAATAATGGAGAAGCTTTATTTTATCTATAGATTATTATAAGAAATAAATATGTGCAACATTATATAGGTTATGTTATATATTAAAGTTTATCGAAACAAATATATAATAAGTGTAACGAGATCTCGTATAGAAAAAGTTTACTAATACACTTTTAGGAATGCAAATAATTATAGGAATGCTAATAATTCCTGAAATTGTTTATAATAATCAATTGTATTGTTTCGTTGTAACAATTAAATAATTGTTTAATACTAGTTGTAACAATCCGATAATAAGACTGCATTTAGTAAACTATGGAAACAAAACATGTCAATAGTTGAATATATCTATATAGTTATGCTACCTACCTATGTTCAATGTACATTTTTCATTAATCGTATCTCACTATGTTGAAATCGATGTAGACGTTTTACTAAATAACTTATTAAATATTTGTATTAGGGGGAAGTCCCCGATTACCGACCCCCTCCTAATACCGACCCCCTATTGTATCTCAGTAAATATAAGAATTATCAAAAAATTATATATACATGAACTGTTAGTAATTTAATGATAAATATGAATAAGTATTTTGTTTAAAAAAATATTTAATCCTACAATTGTTATTTGATAAAATGTAATATTCTGTTTTTACTTTTTAAATATTTGAATAATAACTTTTTTTAAATCAGTGTAGATACTTTATTAATTAAAAGAAAACTTAATGTTGTACATAATATTGTAGATCAATAAAATGTTTATAACTATTATAAAAATAATTTAATTAGAATAACTATTAATAGTTAATTAACCAATATATCTTAATTATAGCAATCCATATAATTTTCCTATTAATGACCCCCTAAATTACCCTAATAACGACCCTATGTGATTTATAATATCTATTCAAAATAGATCCGTATTTTACTTTAAATTATGTTATAACTTGTTTGTATATCATTGACATAGATTTAGGATTCATGATTCCAGTTATTTATATACATATTGATTAATACATAAATGTTAAATAATAATATACACTATTTTAATATAATTACTATAAAGTTTAAATTTAATATTACTATTAAAATATAAATTCAATAAAAAATAAATTAAGTCATGTTATAATTAATTATAGTTATGTAGTTATATATACTATTTTTATTGGATATTATAATACTACAATTATTTATACAACGATTATTTTAGGGGGTCGGTAATAGGGGAAGGGGGTCGGTATTAGGCACATGTATCCGATTACCGACACCCCTGTTTATTCTTGTAAATATAATTATATCAAAAATTTAAAATAGCCACATTATTCATTGCCATAATAATACTCAGATTACAAAATTTCAAATAAATATATTTAATATTGAATAAGTTATTACAAATAATCATATAGGGGTCAGTAATCGGAGACTTTCCCCTACTATAATGAGTATTAAGGGGATATCCCGCTACACGATTTTCCGACAACTTGCCGGAAATATTTTAACTTTAAAACCATTTTCTATCAAGTTGTAATGGGATACACCCTATAAAGTTATTATATTTCAGGCAAGTTGCCGGAAAGTAAGGTGGTTTCCAACTAAAATATTAGTTAAATTGATAGAAAATCGTTTTAAAGTTAAAATATTTCCGGAAAGTTGTCGGAAATACTTGTAGTGGGATACCCCTTTATACCATGGCATCTTTTAGCAAAATAAGGTCATGGTATTATACTCATAGCTAAATGATGATGTTTGCTTCATATGACATTTATCATTTTTTGGATTTCTACTATCGACCTACTGTACATAAGGTGTAATTACACCTATACAACATACTTAAGTATGTCATACGCACGCATGCATGATAATACTAGGCAAAGTAACGCTAATATACAATATTATAATATTATAATATTGTTAATATAAAGTTTATATTATAAACCCCCCTGATATAAACAACTCATTTACCTCAAGAAATATATTTGTTGGTTCTGTAAAATATAAAATTCGCCAATGATCATAAATTATATTCATGTAAACAAAATTAAATTTAAATTTTTATATTTTCATTTTACTAATTAATATAATGAATACAATAAGCTTATATTTCTTTAATACATTATTCTCAGGGAAACAACTATCATACATACATGTTTTAATAATACCAATATAGGCAAATATTATATCATGTAGTATTCTTAACGAGGCTCTTTAAGTTAAAGTTAAAGACTCTTTTAAAGAGTCTTTAAGTTAAAGACTCTTTTAAAGAGTCTTTAACTTAAAGAGTCGTTACAAATACTACATGATATAATTTTGCCTATATTGGTATTACGTTAAAGACTCTTTAACTTAAACGTTAAGTTAAAAGAGTCTTTAAGAGCCGCTTACCTTTAATACATATGATTAACACAATCGACGTCGCTGCTACTACTACTTGTACTACCAGGTATTACTACTAGTACAGTACTAATTAGTACTTACGTAATGGAGTATTTAAGTACTCCATGGTGTTACCAAAGCCCTTTGGGATTTGGTACTACTTAGCGATTACTCTACTCTCTAATCATTAGAATAATTATTAGTATAATGTGACATTATTAATCATTAATTTAATGTCACTAGTAGTAACTCAATAAATAACATTTACTGTAATGTATATTAGTTTGATAATATATATATATATATCAATTGTTATGGATTATAATATTTTTATTTTGTAATATTATGTTAATTGTTGTTTTCTGTTGACATACGACTTATGATAATGATATAATGTGACCATTACGATATTATTGACTTTTCAATATTAATGCAATGGTGAGTGACTCATACCTTTTAAAATCATATTAAACATGAATGGTGCGATAATATCTACATTTATATACACCTATTTATATGTATGTATATCTAGATACACATATGTAACATTATATATATATATATATATATATATATCTACGACAGCATCGCGTAAGGAGATTCCGGCTAAATGTGCGGTGTCGTCTGATTTCGGACTCTGCGGAGACCGCATACAGGCGTGGTTCTTCGACACTAACCTCAACCGATGTGAACAGTTCATCTATAGGTTATCTAAAGTGCTGCAGCTTATATATACATCAATATTACTAGAGTATCATCGATACTCGATACACTAATACTATTTGTGTAATACCGTGCCTATTCAAAAACTCTTCCAAATAATTCAACATATTTTTCTTTCCAACTCACTTCCGTATCGTTTTCTCAAACATTAATACTAAGATTAAGTAGATTAAAATAAATACTAATTCATTAATAATACATATGCATACACAACTAGGCGTATGAAAAACCTTTCTAAAAGTGAAAATAATTAACTACCGTAAAATAAAAAATATTATTAGTAATAACATAAGCTATATTATTATTCATCACTGAGTCGGCATCGATGATTAGAAATCAATTAAATATGATACAAATGTAATTAAAATGGTAAACACTGAGCATATATATATAATTAGAAATTAAAAACTTAATAAGAGTAATGTTAAGGTTACTTAAACTTTTAATAAAGTTAAGTATGAGTACATGATGATACGTAGCTATTAAAGAGTTGAGTTTAAAGTTAATAATGATAATCTAACCATATAATTTATAAGTAATAAATCTTTTAAAAGATTCATTACTCTATATAATTCATTCATTATGATAGAGCCAGATTATTGCATAGATAGAGTCATACAAGGGAAAAATAAGATATAATTTTTAGATCAAACAAATGATACACCCAAATATATAACTTAAATTGTATGGAAATGTAGGTCTCACATATAAACCAAAGCTGCAGAATACCATCACATAAATTTAATAACGACGACCTCTAATCGTTAACGTCTCATGACCTATATTCCAGCGGTTGCCGCGGTAACATGAACAACTTCAAAACGAGGCCGGAGTGCACATCTGTGTGTAAGCCCACCGCATGCGCTCCCGTCATGTGTACCATGTACTGCAGGTACGGACTTGACGTCGACAGACATGGCTGTAAGATATGCAAGTGTAAGAATCCCTGCAAGGTTGTCACACTTCACCACTGGACTATAGATAGATAGATAGATAGTTCACAAATTTATTGTATTACTGGCTATATATTTAAAAAAAAATGTATAATTAATTATATAACATATATAAACAAAATATATAAATGTGATAACAGTAAGACAAACAGACATGAACGACACTATACCTCTAATCTCTATACTTAACCCCAGTATCATACAAAGTAAACCCTATGTCATAGCCCCTATAACCCTATAGGGACATATACCTACAGTATAGGGGTAGTATACTATGTATTATATAATGTAGCCCCCTTCACCCCTATGAGGTATCCCCTATACCCTACAATGTAGCCCCTTCACCCCTATACCCTACAATGTAGCCTCTTCACCCCTATGAGGTATCCCCTATACCCTACAATGTAGCCCCCTTCACCCTATGAAACAGCCCCTATACCCTACAATGTAGCCCCTTCACCCCTATACCCTACAATGTTGCCCCTTCACCCCTATGAGGTATCCCATACATCCTATAATGTAGCCCCTTCACCCCTATGAGGTAGCCTCTATACCCTACATTGTAGCCCCTTCACCCCTATGTGGTATCCCATACACACTATAATGTAGCCCCTTCACCCCTATGTGGTATCCCCTATACCCTACAATGTTGCCCCTTCACCCCTATGAGGTATCCCTATACCCTACAATGTAGCCCCTTCACCTCTATGAGGTATCCCTTATACCCTACAATGTAGCCCCTTCACCCCTATACCATACAATGTAGCCCCTTCACCCCTATACCATACAATGTAGCCCCTTCACCCCTATACCCTACAATGTAGCCCCTTTACCCCTATACCCTACAATGTAGCCCCTTCACCCCTATGATGTATCCCCTATACCATACAATGTAACCCCTTCACCCCTATGAAACAGCCCCTATACCCTACAATGTAGCCCCTTCACCCCTATACCATACAATGTAACCCCTTCACCCCTATGAGATATCCCCTATACCCTACAATGTAGCCCCTTCACCCCTATACCATACAATGTAGCCCCTTCACCCCTATACCCTACAATGTAGCCCCTTTACCCCTATACCCTACAATGTAGCCCCTTCACCCCTATGATGTATCCCCTATACCATACAATGTAACCCCTTCACCCCTATGAGATATCCCCTATACCCTACAATGTAGCCCCTTCACCCCTATGAGGTATCCCTATACCCTACAATATAGCCCCTTCACCCCTATACCCTACAATGTAGCCCCTTCACCCCTATGAGGTATCCCCTATACCCTACGATGTAGCCCCTTCACCCCTATGAAACAGCCCCTATACTCACTATATATATAGTCACTAATAGTCTTCTATAAAACATAGTCTCTTTATCCCTATGATATTGTCCTTACGATATACAGTCAACTCTCGGTAAGTTGGACTTCTCGATAAGTCGAACACATTTAGTTGGTTTGGTTGGATCTAGTTCAATGTTACATTAAGCGGATAAGTTGGATTGGATAAGTCAGACTTTTCTATAAGTCGGACACATATAGTCATTTTTATACTGAATAAGTCTGACTTTTTATAAATTGTCATAAATGTTTACTTTAAATAATGAATATTATAATTTTAGTAAGTAATATTATTGAATACAACATTTTATGTTGTTGATTTTTGCATAATTCCACATTTCTGTAACCATTTAACTCACGCTGCACGTCTCATGATTTATTTGCATGATATTCTGAATCTCGGATAAGTCGGACACTTTTCCCGGTCCCTTGCGAGTCCGATTTATCGGGAGTTGACTGTATATCAATAATATATATATATATATATATATGGCTAGATATAGATATAATAAAATATATGTATCTCTACTAGTCTATAAATAGATTCTATACTACTATTCAATATAACTACTGTACATGTGAATAAATAGTGTCTATGTAGGTCGTATTAACGATGCTCCCCTGTAATACAGAATATGGAATGTTCGGAAGGGTTGACTTGCGACAGTAATTTAGCGAAGTGTGTAGGTTAGTTATATGTGTGTGTGTGTGTGAGTGTGTGTGTGTTTGTGTGTGTGTGTATGTGGTGATGGTGTGTGTTTGTATTTGTTAATGTTTGTGCATATTAATTTGTTGAATTATATAATATATTTATATATGTGAATTTACATAAACTACATAAATCTATATATAATTTATCTATCTACAATTTATATATATATATATTTATATTAAATACAAATGTTCATATCATAAATATTTAAATAGACATATCTCATAAGTAAATCATCTAAATGCTTAATTATATTTCACTGATTCGAATATGTACGTTAATCGTATGAACACAGTGCGCAAGAGAAAAACGCCTTCCTACTGCGCATTGAAATACGAGAAAGGGTCGTGCACGGAACACGAGAGAAGGTGGTTCTTCAACTCTAATTCAGTGATGTGCCAACCTTTCATTTACGGCGGCTGCGACGGAAACCATAACAATCACATGACCAGAGAGGTAGGCCAAAGTACGCACTGTGTGTCTAGGGTGTACTAGTGTACTGGGGATACTGTCTTTGTCTAATGTTAATCTCGTATAAGTGTAAAGTATACATATATATATATAAATATATTGATTACGTTTTAGGTAAATTTTAATTAATAATTTATTAGAGGATTATCACAGTTTATATGTATTTATATATTGCATAAAATGATATTTAATTATTATTTATAATTGATGATTTATGAAATATTAAATTTACTCGGCAGTATTTATATTTTATACTCCTCTATTGTATACACACACATATTAGTTGTTATCGATACGATATGCCTATAATAGGTGAATGATATAGTCTAGAAATAGGATATATGTAGCTGTACATCGCAGGGTTTCAAGCTTTGACAGTGAGTGGGTATTGCGGCAGCACAACTGTGATGCGTGTGTTGATCATAAGATCTACAGATAGACAATCAGTGAGTCTAGTGGAGTATTAAGTAATTAGTAATTAAGTTAGATATTTAGATGTGTGTTCACTCGATCCATAGACTGTTCGTCGTATCAAAGTTTTGCTATGTCGAACTTGGTTTTTGAACGTTTTCACGTAATAAAATACGCAGATTATCTATGTTTTATGTACGTACGGTAAACATAGAACGTGTTCTATTTTTGTATTACAAAACTAATATTTAATACGGCGAGTATTTTACGGATCGCGTGAATTCTATTTTATGATGCATCAATAAATTACTTTCACCTCTGATAGAGATAGCTTCCTAGTATAATGAATATCAGCAGTAGTATCTGATTCGCATTTTTAATAGAACGTCTCGTTGTAGTGAAATCTACATTTATAATTTATATCTTGCATAGAAATATATTAATAAAAGAAAAATTAATTTTTAATATATTGTAAAATAGACAAATAAATGTTTGCACTCTAGTCTTTGCATATTACGTATTAGGAATAATAGAGTGTATTGTCTAATACTATGGGGTACAATACTATACTCATGTATACATGTATACTTACTCAATTATAACCTTTGCGACACATCTCTTCATCTCTTAAATAATTATTTATAATCTATACATCTATTACTATCTTTAAAAAATATAATAACAACCTCCTTGCTCATTACATATAAATTCACATTATTTTTCATATCAAACTTTATCCCTTAATTTATAATTTGTTTATATTTTGTATATTTGTATGTACTAGTTACCACTGTTGTCTATTACTGTATGTTATACTCTATTATTGCTTCACATACTATAAGAATGTCATAATAACACAGTATTTTAAGTGAGTCATTATCTTTCTACTCAATAGGATTGCGAGGGTAAATGTCTACCTCTGCCGTGTCCTTCTATATCGCATTGTTTGGAAGCCTGTAACTATGGTTACCTGAAGGACAAGTTCGGCTGCGACGTCTGCACCTGTCTGAATCCGTGTCAGGTTTGTGAGCGTTACTATTGGTTACGGGCGATTACTTGTTATGTAATAGTTACGAGAGAATGTCATATTTTATAGTAGCTTAATTTATAGTAACTTAATTTATAGTAGCTTATATTATAGTAGCTTAATGTATAGTAGTTTAATTTATAGTAGCTTATATTATGTAATACAATTACAAGCCTATATTTAAAAACTGTATAAATCGTTATACCTCAATGTTTACATCGTGCATTCTAATGATTTATCTACAACCGTATATTCCACCGCTTTAATAATATATTCTTATAAGAACACCAGTCTTATGGGTAAGTTAAACTTACTATTTCACTAACTAGGTGACTCAATATAATTAACCATTGTTTTGTTTCGATGAATAGTTTTATTTATGTATTATATTTATATTTTGTAATGGAAGAACTTTATTCCATACCTATCATCCTCCTAAGTTTCATATATAATATTCATATACACATATGTACACACATATACACACATATATATATATATATCTATATTTATATACGTACATATACTGAATACCACCGACTTCACTCACTAGGATGTGAAATGCGAACACAACGAGGTGTGTCGTGTCAGGAAACAGTCGTGCGATGATGTCAACAGCAGCAGTGACACTTGTTCTCCCGTCGGCAAATGTTTCAGTAAGTGTCCGAGTACATAGATAGATGTATAGAGTTTATCGCATTAATATGAACGTAGGTGAATTATAAAATGAAATAATACGCGAAAAAAACATGAAACGAAAATATAATAAATAAATTAATTACTAAAATTAACAATTGTATTCAACGTGCCTCGAGATTATATAATGAGAGCCTACGCAATAAAGTTTTGTTATTATCTGTATCAGATGTGTTACTAGAGTTAATATTATTATCCTTACGCCATCATACATACATTTACATTTTTCGGTTTTCGGATTGCTATAGAAGTTAATGTTTCAGATTAAATAATTGAGTTTTCAATAATAAACTAATAAAGTAGTGCATAGCATGTGTATAATACTAGGGGTGTTACATATACCCGTATAGGGGTATATATACTGCGTACCCGTGATGGGGTGTGTGCGGTAGTGGTGAACAGTACATAGCTGTGTATGAAGCACTCTCGTGTGTGGCAGGTTATAATGTGTAATGTGTAATGTACATAACAAAGGAGCTGTGATAATGATAACGTAATGGTAATACTGATAACAATGGTAACACTAACACGACTTCAACACAACTTCAACACATCTCTAACACATGATAACATCGACTTACCTACACCTCACCCTCTCTCTCTCGCGCGCCTAACACAGTCAAGTCGGACAAATGCGACCCTATGGACAACTGTGCGGAGTTCTGTAAGTACGGCTTCAAGAGGGATGAGGACGGCTGCCCTTTCTGTCGGTGCTACGACCCCTGTAAGGTTAGATAGTGGTACAAGGTATCTCCATCAGCCCCACCACCATCATCGTAGTAGTAGTATTACCAGTATGTAGGTGAAGTAGCTAAATTATTAATAATTACCATTACACAATTATAGCTTCCATTTGATCTTCGCGTTATCACTACTACACTTAGTTTTAAAGTTAAGCTACACTTATTTATTAAATAACGACAGAACTTCATTGATTGTAATAATTTCTCTATATAGAGAGTTATTACGCTATTGTAATATATATATATATATATATATATTATATTTAAACGGGGTTAAAATAAAAAGATAATAATAATAATATAGTTTTATATTTACTATAATAATAATAATAAGATCAGGATTAGTGTTAACACCCAGGTCGATATAGAAGGCCTATTATTCTTATCGAGATATCAACCAGCCAGTAGATGAACGAATATATAAATATAATATAAATCAAAAAAATTTATAATAACAATATATCTATATATGATATACTAGTAATAAATAATATTCTAATTGTATACTATAGTTATAATACTAGTAATTATGTCACTTTATTACACCAACACCACTATTACTTATACAAAATCTCTACTATAACAAAGAGCTTTACTTATACTATAATATAGACAACTGTTACAAATGATCAATTCAACAATCACTACTAGATATACCTACTTCTTCTAGTATACAAAATTATCTATATTGCGTTGAACGAAGGGTCTATTTTAGTGTATAATAAACCATATTTCATCATCATCATCATCATCATTATATCGTACTAAAGTCTTATTAAAAACTTGAACCACATACAAGTAGTATTGTGTGCTGAACTACTACTGCAATCTATTTATAGCATATACAAATCTATTAATAGCACGTGCAATGCAGTGAAGGTCATACGTGCGCTGCCAAACTCGTGGAATGTGAAGACGGGGTGACTCTTTGTGATCGCAAGGGAAAATGTGGTTATTACATGAGTACGTGTGTGTGTGTGTGAGTGTGTGTGTGTAATAGGGTTTCACATTAATTCTGGTTATATAGTTACGGCCGAAAAAATATTGTAAATTATAAATATGTAATGAAATACCTGGTAGAGCTTGTTCTACCCACTGTTAAAATAACAACCATAAATATATATATATATATATATATACATTGTATATATATATATATATTCTATTTAGATTATAGCGTCTTATTGCATATATGATATAGTAATAATAACATGGTAAACATATATATTTCTATATACATAATATTTATTAGTATATGTATGCAATATTATATGAACATATTTTGTATTACTTACATTTTAAATTCATAATTCATAAATATTTAATTGTATAGTATATAAAACCTACATATTTTCATATGCTTAATAATTATCATACTTTAAAACACATATATATATATATATCTATGATGATATCATTCCTCTTTTGTAGTGTATAAAATGTATAACTAAATATGTTATTAAATATTAATAGAAGACGATAGAAAAACATATGAATATTATATTTATACCTTCACATAAATATAATAATATTTATTTATTGAAAACAATACAAATGGTGGATACAAATGACCACCTTGAGAAATAATAGAATTATTATAAATAACTGTAAAGGTGCTAGAACAATTCAATATAAATATTATATATATATATATATATATATATATATTATTATGATCAGATTTAGGGAATGCCAGTGTAATTATATAATGATGACAGCCAATCGAGACAATTACCCCCTATTACAACCCCCCACAGAGAAGAACCACCCTACCACAGTGTACGTGCGTGAGAAGCCGGGCACATGTCCTCCTCCTCGAGGTGACGGTATCTGTGCTGAGATGTGTTCTCTGGACGTGTCCTGTCCCGGCGCTGAGAAGTGCTGCGCCAACCTGTGTGGGCATCAATGTATGCGAACTGTTGAGTGTTAGTAGGGAGAGGTGAGGGTATGGGTACTGTTGAGTGTTAGTAGGGAGAGGTGAGGGTATGCGAACTGTTGAGTGTTAGTAGGGAGAGGTGAGGGTATGGGTACTGTTGAGTGTTAGTAGGGAGAGGTGAGGGTATGCGAACTGTTGAGTGTTAGTAGGGAGAGGTGAGGGTATGGGTACTGTTGAGTGTTAGTAAGGAGAGGTGAGGGTATGGGTACTGTTGAGTGTTAGTAGGGAGAGGTGAGGGTATGCGAACTGTTGAGTGTTAGTAGGGAGAGGTGAGGGTATGGGTACTGTTGAGTGTTAGTAAGGAGAGGTGAGGGTATGGGTACTGTTGAGTGTTAGTAGGGAGAGGTGAGGGTATGCGAACTGTTGAGTGTTAGTAGGGAGAGGTGAGGGTATGCGAACTGTTGAGTGTTAGTAGGGAGAGGTGAGGGTATGGGTACTGTTGAGTGTTAGTAAGGAGAGGTGAGGGTATGGGTACTGTTGAGTGTTAGTAGGGAGAGGTGAGGGTGTGGGTACTGTTGAGTGTTAGTAGGGAGAGGTGAGGGTATGGGTACTGTTGAGTGTTAGTAGGGAGAGGTGAGGGTGTGGGTACTGTTGAGTGTTAGTAGGGAGAGGTGAGGGTATGGGTACTGTTGAGTGTTAGTAGGGAGAGGTGAGGGTATGGGTACTGTTGAGTGTTAGTAAGGAGAGGTGAGGGTATGGGTACTGTTGAGTGTTAGTAAGGAGAGGTGAGGGTATGGGTACTGTTGAGTGTTAGTAGGGAGAGGTGAGGGTATGGGTACTGTTGAGTGTTAGTAGGGAGAGGTGAGGGTATGGGTACTGTTGAGTGTTAGTAAGGAGAGGTGAGGGTATGGGTACTGTTGAGTGTTAGTAGGGAGAGGTGAGGGTATGGGTACTGTTGAGTGTTAGTAAGGAGAGGTGAGGGTATGGGTACTGTTGAGTGTTAGTAAGGAGAGGTGAGGGTATGGGTACTGTTGAGTGTTAGTAGGGAGAGGTGAGGGTATGGGTACTGTTGAGTGTTAGTAAGGAGAGGTGAGGGTATGGGTACTGTTGAGTGTTAGTAGGGAGAGGTGAGGGTATGGGTACTGTTGAGTGTTAGTAAGGAGAGGTGAGGGTATGGGTACTGTTGAGTGTTAGTAGGGAGAGGTGAGGGTATGGGTACTGTTGAGTGTTAGTAGGGAGAGGTGAGGGTATGGGTACTGTTGAGTGTTAGTAGGGAGAGGTGAGGGTGTGGGTACTGTTGAGTGTTAGTAGGGAGAGGTGAGGGTATGGGTACTGTTGAGTGTTAGTAGGGAGAGGTGAGGGTGTGGGTACTGTTGAGTGTTAGTAGGGAGAGGTGAGGGTATGGGTACTGTTGAGTGTTAGTAGGGAGAGGTGAGGGTATGGGTACTGTTGAGTGTTAGTAAGGAGAGGTGAGGGTATGGGTACTGTTGAGTGTTAGTAAGGAGAGGTGAGGGTATGGGTACTGTTGAGTGTTAGTAGGGAGAGGTGAGGGTATGGGTACTGTTGAGTGTTAGTAGGGAGAGGTGAGGGTATGGGTACTGTTGAGTGTTAGTAAGGAGAGGTGAGGGTATGGGTACTGTTGAGTGTTAGTAGGGAGAGGTGAGGGTATGGGTACTGTTGAGTGTTAGTAAGGAGAGGTGAGGGTATGGGTACTGTTGAGTGTTAGTAAGGAGAGGTGAGGGTATGGGTACTGTTGAGTGTTAGTAGGGAGAGGTGAGGGTATGGGTACTGTTGAGTGTTAGTAAGGAGAGGTGAGGGTATGGGTACTGTTGAGTGTTAGTAGGGAGAGGTGAGGGTATGGGTACTGTTGAGTGTTAGTAAGGAGAGGTGAGGGTATGGGTACTGTTGAGTGTTAGTAGGGAGAGGTGAGGGTATGGGTACTGTTGAGTGTTAGTAGGGAGAGGTGAGGGTATGGGTACTGTTGAGTGTTAGTAGGGAGAGGTGAGGGTGTGGGTACTGTTGAGTGTTAGTAAGGAGAGGTGAGGGTATGCGAACTGTTGAGTGTTAGTAGGGAGAGGTGAGGGTATGCGAACTGTTGAGTGTTAGTAGGGAGAGGTGAGGGTATGGGTACTGTTGAGTGTTAGTAGGGAGAGGTGAGGGTGTGGGTACTGTTGAGTGTTAGTAGGGAGAGGTGAGGGTATGGGTACTGTTGAGTGTTAGTAGGGAGAGGTGAGGGTGTGGGTACTGTTGAGTGTTAGTAGGGAGAGGTGAGGGTATGGGTACTGTTGAGTGTTAGTAGGGAGAGGTGAGGGTATGGGTACTGTTGAGTGTTAGTAAGGAGAGGTGAGGGTATGGGTACTGTTGAGTGTTAGTAAGGAGAGGTGAGGGTATGGGTACTGTTGAGTGTTAGTAGGGAGAGGTGAGGGTATGGGTACTGTTGAGTGTTAGTAGGGAGAGGTGAGGGTATGGGTACTGTTGAGTGTTAGTAAGGAGAGGTGAGGGTATGGGTACTGTTGAGTGTTAGTAGGGAGAGGTGAGGGTATGGGTACTGTTGAGTGTTAGTAAGGAGAGGTGAGGGTATGGGTACTGTTGAGTGTTAGTAAGGAGAGGTGAGGGTATGGGTACTGTTGAGTGTTAGTAGGGAGAGGTGAGGGTATGGGTACTGTTGAGTGTTAGTAAGGAGAGGTGAGGGTATGGGTACTGTTGAGTGTTAGTAGGGAGAGGTGAGGGTATGGGTACTGTTGAGTGTTAGTAAGGAGAGGTGAGGGTATGGGTACTGTTGAGTGTTAGTAGGGAGAGGTGAGGGTATGGGTACTGTTGAGTGTTAGTAGGGAGAGGTGAGGGTATGGGTACTGTTGAGTGTTAGTAGGGAGAGGTGAGGGTGTGGGTACTGTTGAGTGTTAGTAGGGAGAGGTGAGGGTATGGGTACTGTTGAGTGTTAGTAGGGAGAGGTGAGGGTGTGGGTACTGTTGAGTGTTAGTAGGGAGAGGTGAGGGTATGGGTACTGTTGAGTGTTAGTAGGGAGAGGTGAGGGTATGGGTACTGTTGAGTGTTAGTAAGGAGAGGTGAGGGTATGGGTACTGTTGAGTGTTAGTAAGGAGAGGTGAGGGTATGGGTACTGTTGAGTGTTAGTAGGGAGAGGTGAGGGTATGGGTACTGTTGAGTGTTAGTAGGGAGAGGTGAGGGTATGGGTACTGTTGAGTGTTAGTAAGGAGAGGTGAGGGTATGGGTACTGTTGAGTGTTAGTAGGGAGAGGTGAGGGTATGGGTACTGTTGAGTGTTAGTAAGGAGAGGTGAGGGTATGGGTACTGTTGAGTGTTAGTAAGGAGAGGTGAGGGTATGGGTACTGTTGAGTGTTAGTAGGGAGAGGTGAGGGTATGGGTACTGTTGAGTGTTAGTAAGGAGAGGTGAGGGTATGGGTACTGTTGAGTGTTAGTAGGGAGAGGTGAGGGTATGGGTACTGTTGAGTGTTAGTAAGGAGAGGTGAGGGTATGGGTACTGTTGAGTGTTAGTAGGGAGAGGTGAGGGTATGGGTACTGTTGAGTGTTAGTAGGGAGAGGTGAGGGTATGGGTACTGTTGAGTGTTAGTAGGGAGAGGTGAGGGTGTGGGTACTGTTGAGTGTTAGTAAGGAGAGGTGAGGGTATGGGTACTGTTGAGTGTTAGTAGGGAGAGGTGAGGGTGTGGGTACTGTTGAGTGTTAGTAGGGAGAGGTGAGGGTATGGGTACTGTTGAGTGTTAGTAAAGAGGTATGAGTGTAAGAAGTATATATTGAATACAATTATTATACCATACACAAAATCTAGATAAAATATATATCATTATAACATGGCACTATTGGTCGAAGTTCAGTGTATAAGAACGTACGTTTGTATATAACTATTATCATTTATTAATGATATCTATATGGTCTATATGTTCTTTAACGGTTGTATATTGACTTCGATATATAATACTTAATTAAATATTAGAATTAATATATCGTAAATAATTTTTTAATTTAAGTATTCGACTGGCAGATGAGAAAAGAACCACATTAGCGAGCTGTCACTCAAAAGAATGCAACAACACATGTCGCAATGGATACATGTCAGATTCTAGCGGGTGCAAAACTTGCAAGTGTGTAGATCTTTGTGAGGTATGTGCAACGTCTTGGGGAGGAGATTATATTTAGAAATTCTTCACAATTTTAGTATATTCTCTATCTATATATAAAACAATATATATTCAATATCTATGAATTATTGATAATAATCGTGAAATATAAATATATTATTATTATTATTATTAATATTTTATTATTTTATAATTATTTTTTTATATATTTATGTCAGTAAATAAGTTTTTATAATAAAAACAAAGTAAAGCACAATTTATAATATAAGAAATAACAATTTATAAAATTTAAAGTTAATTTTTATTAATAATTTTTATGTAAATCTCAATAAATAAAGAAAGAAAACAAAGAAGTTAATTTAAATATAAAGAATAAAGTTCAATAAAAAACATTGTTTATATATGTTATTAAAAATAAAGTAAAATAATATTATTATTGTCAGAGTAAAATAAAAAAATGTAATCATAACACACGAAATGGCATTCAATTTACATTAACATCAACAAATAAGAATAAGATGTGGATATTAATATAAAATATCAAACTAGACAAAATTCAAGATAAAAGATTAAAATTAAAATAAATAAAACAGATTATACTGAGTATGAAGATAACACTTTTGATAAATAGGTTTCATAAATAAATTATTATTTGAAATATTGATTAAAACATTACCAAGATTATTCCAGAAAATTAGTTCACATATAAAAAAGTCCACCTATAAATTTATTTTTGAGATTAATAAAAGATATATTAAACTCCTTTAACTTAAACATAGGGCGTAGTTGACATTAAAGAAAATGTTTTATTAATGATATAAGTATGAAGGTGATTGAAGACTTTGAACATGGATTTGCATGTATTTATATACGTAATTTCATATTGTTTTTACAAGAATTTTTAATAAATAGTTATCTATTATGATATAACAAATGTTTCTTACATAAAGCATCATCATTCGCTTTTGAAGAATATCTATACATGAAAAATTAGATTTATAAATATTTCCCCAAAAAATACGTTATATAAGGCATGAATATTGAATTATATATATATATATATATATGTGAAATAATGCTATTTTATTAATAAATTTGAAAATAATGTATATATATAAATTCTAATATTTTGTAATATCTCTAAATGTGTGATATATTAATGATGTACTAATAATGTTCAGAATAAGTTCTGCCCAAGAGGTCTAAGATGCACGACTATCGACAGCGAGGCTAAATGTCGAGGTTAGTATCTCTTATCTGTGTGTGTGTATCTATGTGTTGAAATATCTCTATCTCTTTCTATTTATATTAGGTTAATAACTCTTTTGTATGATTACTTATTATATATATATATATTTATTTCTAAGCTTTGACCTATATATCTACCAAACTTTCACTGTCTATTTTCCAATTTCTATATTTATCGGGTTTACTCTTACTAATATTAACACTAATGTTTACCTATATATCTGTCTCACCTTATCTCCACCTCTCTCATCATTCCCTGTCCCTCCGTACTCCCCCTACAAACAAACCCCCCCCACCCGCCCACCCGCCCGCCCGCCCAGACGAACACCTATTCTGCCCTAACGGCAACTACCCGCTGAACTGCGACCAGGTCTGCGACTACGCCACCTGTAGGAACGAAAGCCTCGACTACAAGATCAGCGTCTGTACCACGGATAGCTGCAACCACTGCAAGTTTACCTTGATCTCCGCTAAATCTAGTACCCCACTCTGCTCAGGTTCGCATGTGATCCACAAATATAAATAATAATAATATATAGTTTATTAGGTAAACAAAAAAATAAATAAACAAAAACATGGAAGAAAAAATAGATATGAATTGATACACAAATCGACATGGTACACAAATTAACTTTGGGTTTACATTTAATAACAAAACTCCTTGGTTTATGCATGCCGATATTACATAATTATATATATTAATATATATATAATTATTAAAATGTATTTGATTAGATTTTCATATTGATTATAATATTTTGTTTCGCTATTATATCACCTATTGTTAATATACATTTTTTTAGTTTATTTTTTATACATAGATACATATAATCAATCGCATATATTATTATTATTATATATGGTCCGATAACATTAATTTCTGATTTCAGGCTATGATTATTTAGTACAACTAAAATGATTCACTTTCCTTCTGAATTTCTTGTAACATAAACCTAAGCTCTATAAATTGTGATATGCATCGTGTGTTGATGATAAAGAGAATGTGTGTGTGTATGTTTTGATAATAATGTATACATACAAATACAAACATTATATATATATATATATATATATTAATATATTCACATTATTTACATAAAAATGAAATACAAATAAGACCTTGAGTAAACAAAAAACTAAGTATCAGACTTCATCAGCCTCTGGTACACCAACATACATCACCAGATACGTTATCATACACTAGGGGTATGATGTTTGTAGCAGGGCAGTTGGAATGGTGGAAACTCAGTTGATACATTACTTAAATACAATGATCTGTCTATCAAACTTTTCATACTACAAAAGCACACATTAAAACACACATTGCCACACACATTAATACATACATTAACACACACATTATCACATACATTAACACATACATTAATACATACATTAACACACATATTATCACACACATTAACACATACATAAACACACACATTACCACCACCCCTACCACCACACCCTACCACCCCCCTACCTTACCACCCCTACCACCACCCTTACCACCGCACCTTACCACCACCCTTACCACCATACCTTACCACTACCCCTACCCCCACACCTTACCACCGCTACCACCCCACCTTACAACCCCGCCTTACCTTCAGGTTACCTATGCGAGGAGAACAGTGAGAGCCGCCCTTGTACCCGCCTCGACCTCTGCTCCCCCACCGCTGAACCACAAGGGTCACTAGAGGTCAGTGGGAGGTGTTGGAGGCAACCGGACGCCCAGTGTAGTGTTGACCACTGTCGGTGTGAGGAGCTCTACCGGTCAAGCCAGGACATGGCTGCGGTCAACTGTAATGATGGTCAGTAGCAACAATATCAACAATAATCATATTCTAAATGCTTTATTTATCGATTGATAATTTAGTTAAACGAAATATATAGTCGAAATATATAATCGAAAGTATGAAGTATATTTGCCTACGATAACATACGTTATTGTACTTTTTGTATTCTGAAGCTGAATAATAACAAAGCTGAACTATTTAGTGTATGCCGTATCTAATAGTCTGCACACTCTTGTACTTAGGAGTGTAATAATGTAGTGTATTAACCATTACATCATCATCTCAAGTGGAGATGCCCATATTACATCATTACTATTACATAATCACAAGTTGAGACACGCCCCCTTACACCATCACCATTACTAGTGGACACGCCCCCTTACACCATCACCATTACTAGTGGACACGCCCCCTTACACCATCACCATTACTAGTGGACACGCCCCCTTACACCATCACCATTACTAGTGGACCGCCCCCTTACATCATCACCATTACCAGTGGACACCTCCCCTTGTATGGCCGACACCAAGAGACAATGCGACCCTCATGGTAACTACAGACGTCAACAGCGCCGCGATACATCTTCCGGAGACTGTTATTGCGTGGATCCACTGGGTTCGGAGGTCGTAGGGGTCACCTGCGATACGTGCGGTTAGTTAGGGGTCAAGGTCATCATCGTGTGGGTGGTTTCGGATATGGTAGTGGTGGTCAGGGTAGCGGTCATTACTACTACTAGAGGTGTGGTGATTATGATGGGCATTACGAGGTTCATGGTTATAGTGTAGATGTTTGTGTGTGTGTGTGTGTGTGTGTGTATGTTTGTATGTGTGTGTGTGTTTGTATGTGTGTGTGTGTGTGTGTGTGTGTGTGTGTGTGTGTGTGTGTGTGTGGTGTTGATTTGTGAGTCTATTTGTATTTGTGTATGTGTATGTATAAATTTGGGTATATATGTATGTGTGTGAAGTTACGTAGAAAGTCAACGATATGAGAGTGTTTTATCTTTGAGTTTAGTTTTAGAACTATATAAAGGGTAATTATCTCGATAAGCTCTGCTTCTATAATTACCCTTGTGAACAAACCTAAATCTGATAATAATAATAATGATAAGATATTCTCAAAAGTAATCGACTAAGCGATACTAGTGTTAAGTTGTAAGATATCAAATGAAGAACACTGCACTCTTTACTTGCACGTGTGAAATATCATCTTAGTCAAATGTTTACTTGCATGTGTAGTACAAAAGTAATCAAATAATGGTTAATGAAATATTTTCAATATTTGTAATTAAAATAAATTTATATATATATACATATCTATTACAGAGAATTTAGGAACAAAGGGTACACAAGGATTTATTTTTATTGATAATTATGAAATAGATGCAAATAAAACAAAATTACTTGAAATGTTAGTTATTTGAATACATTAATAGATTACTTTTAATCTCTATATATATAAATATTTTTTGGAAAAATGTATATAAATATATATATATATATATATATATGTATTTACCATCAAAATATTTAATTAATTATAATTAATTAAGATTATAAATATAAATATATATATATATATTGTCATTATCACAGAATATATAAATAAAGTTAAAATGATATTAATTTTTATAGTTCTCTTTATAATAATTTAATAACCAAATAATATATATACGAATTTCACGAATATTCCTTTCCCTATTTACCCACCACCAATGGGGTCCTCTATTACCACCATGGCATACTACCTATACCTTGATTACATCATGTATTACCTAACAGGAAGCTTCACAAGCAGATTAAGGAGGTGATCATGTTCTCCTCATTCCGACTGACAATATTACCAGTTCGTAATGAAGCCTGATATGTGTTATTATGTGCAATCACATATAGATACATACACACACACACGTATATATATATATAGATAGGAAATAATATAAATGATTTCACTCAATATATGACTATTCTATTCTATTTTATATTCTGGATGTCACGCGCTCATCATGAGATAAAGATATCGTTGTTAAAAGCATTTATTTGTTATGATAACCATTCAGAGTGATATATTCAATTTTGTATACATATGTATACTTTTATTTAGTTATTTTTTTAGATATAGTAGACATATTATTTTTATTTTACATATACACACACACATACTTATACCGGGTTACGATGAAAAAGGACGAGTTTAGGTGCAAAGGTTACATTTTAAATGCGAAATAAATTTCTATATGCTCACTTTGGGATGTAATGCAGCTAAAAAAAACCAAACAGGATAAAACTAAACCTATTAAACCAAATAACCCACAAATATCTATACAAAATATATGTATATACTATTAACTCGTATTTCAAATGTAACCTTTAACCCTCAACTCGTCCTTTTTGACCGTCTCCCCTTATACCTATCTGGTTATGACTAATGCCCGATGACTCACACCCCGACCCAGATGACAAACCGAAGCTGTAAGGTATGCATAGAGATAACGGCGGACCTCCCTTCGAGGGGTGAGTCACCTCCTCGTCGTTATCATCGACTACTGGTCAAGATGGCCAGGTTCCAATACATCGTCCGCGGCGACCTTCTAGACCTCGTCGACCTTCGGAACCGGTCGCTGACCTTGAAGCGATTCCGACAGTTTCGGTTCACGTTCAAGGTACGTACGGAGACGCCTAGTGGCAGGAGTGAGAGTTAATTACGAACATAATAATATTTGTTACTTTCGTCATTAAGATTTCCTCTATTTTTATACTAATAATTATATATATATATAATAATAATAATAATATTATTTAGTGAATCATGAATACAAATGGACCCCTCAGGGAGTCGTAAGTTTGTACATGTTGTAGATATTTGTGAGGGGCTGAGGATAATACAAAACAAATATGAACAAAAAATGTAGTTTTGATTCATTATTTATTGATAAACAAAAGATAAAAATGTCCGTAATCAGTTGTTAAGGACCGGACATAGATTATACTCAATTTACTACTAGATAATCTACTATGATCACTTAAATTCCGTATTTATACGCCGATATGTATATTTTTAGTGGTTTATTTCACTTATTCCGATGATCACCTAAGAAGAATCGAGGTATATGATTTAACGTAATTAACGATATAATTGCAACCCATAATGCAATAAGTTATCGAGTATTAGACTATAACATTAATTAGTTACTATTAGTAATGTCAAGTGAACATCGTCATGATTACATTTGTAAGATGTGTTTTCATTCGACGTAAACGTACAAATCATATTATTACAAACAATAGCAGGTCACATGTGTTGCAGCAAACAGAATAACTAGGCTAGTACGGCTAATGCATCAGTAAATATAACATTACATCTTTAAAATAAGAAGTGTCGGACCAGGCCTACCACCTGGTTGTAGTCAATACATGCCACCTTTCACAGATGTTCGCATACTTAGAAATATATTGGTTATCATACACGCATCATTATTCTACATGGTTATTTTGGATCGCTGTATTGCGTATAAATAAATATATAATAATTCAAATCGACGGTTCTTCATGAACAAATTAATTTGGTTTAATATTATTATAGTATTAAATCTACAAAATATAATATTAAGATTACAATGATTATATAATGATATGTGTAGTATGTAATTTAATTTAGACACTATTACAGAAGTCCTGCTTATGATAGTGATTATTGTTATACGGGTATTACATAGATTTACATAGCTCTACATAGCTTTACATAGCTTAACATAGCTTTACATAGCTTTAATTAGCTCTACATAGCTTTACATAGCTATTACCGGATACATGAGAGAGCTATGCATCAACTTAAAGTGTATATCCTAACAACTAGCTATGTTAGATGTCCGCCCTATTGAGCATTCTGCATTAACTTTACCAAATAGACGTTTACTTGTATTAGTATTGTTATTCTTACGTAATCGTAACTGTTTTTTATAGTATATAACTGGATAGCTTAAACTTCCTTTTTTTTTATTTTTATATTTTAGTTTTTTTTTTAAATAACAAAATGTACTTTATTATCTAAATAAATATATAAACATGTTACTTATTATTATTCAAAATATACAACTAAAACTTTAGGAAGCTATATTTCAAAAAATTGTATTTCATTTTTCAATCTCCCCTCAATATACTTTGAATATATATAAATAATTCTTAATTCTCAAATTATTATTTATTAAAATAATTCATAAACGAAACTTGCCCTTCTTGTGGGAAAAATATTACTTGCTTGCTCGAGTAAAATATTCATAATTTCTAATATTCATGAAATTGGATATGTTTTATCGAGTGTTTAAATTATATTCACTGATTAATTATTTATAATAAATTAATATTTTAATATAATTGCAGGTTATGTGCATGTAACTTATTATATGTATACATTGTAAGCTACTTATGACATACTTTAATAAGGGGATAATGGGATTTATGTAAAATACATGATAATGATTGATACATTCATAAAATAATAAATAATCTATAATTACATAAACGATTATAATCTTTTATGATTGATTATGATTCAATATAACGAGATATCCTACATATATTAATTTTAGAATAGTAGAATTGCTAAACACACACACGCACACACACTATCGCACACACATATACACACACGCACACACACTATCGCACAAACATATACACACACACACTATTACAGACACTGAAACAAGAAAAAGAAGAAGTGATCGGCAACCAACTGGACGAGGAAACCTTACTAACTATAATAATAGTGGCCATCGTTGTGCTGATATCTTCACTGCTGGTCGGAATTGTGGTCAGTAACAGTCAAGTGTTCTAATTGCTCTTGCTAATGGTGAATTGTTGGATGGTATTGGTTTTTAAATTAAATATTATTTAATTGAAGATATATTTAACCAACCACAGAAACAAAACAACTTAATTAATAATACGATTTAATTTAATTTACAGGTAGACGTTGTACAATTAAATAAATAAACTATCTCTACTAAATATATATATATACATAGGCATAATTATATCTATTAATTACCCACTTAAATATAATGCTTTCTGCATTGAATAACATAGACATATAATTACGATGTATATATTATCGAATATGGTTTTGTGGATACATTTAAAGTATTTATAAGATATAAATCTTCATCAACTATACAAATATTGTTTTCAGTTTATGAAATATAATAATGGATGAAATTTACAACTCTAATATAATATGTATATTAGTAAATATAATTATAAATATATAATGACATTAATGGAAACAAGTTCAGCGTTATGTTATTGATTAAAAGTATATCATTTAACATATAACATTATCAAGAATCGAAATAATATTGTAATCTATTCAAATTTATAATCATATTTATATAATTTCAGATATTAACAAATATATGCATAACATAACACTCTAAACTTGCTTTTAACATAATTCAAATGCATCCAATAATATAAAATTTGTTTTAACTCTCAAATTTATTTATCTCTAGGAAATGTTGTTTGATAAATTAAATTTATATTCAAAATAATATATATTATGATATTTGTAATATATTTATTATAATATATATATATATAAATAACTAAAAACATGCGTACTTTTATTCAGTTCCTGGCATTCTGTAAGACTAAAGACAAGGAGAAGGTCTACTCAATAGATGTAATATCGAGTCCGGTAAGACTAAGCTAATATAGTAGAGGTGCACATAGGAATAGATTACATACTCTTAGTAAGCTAGTACTGTATAATGATGTCAGTGTATCTGTAAACTATAGCACATATATTTATATTAATCTAGAATATTTGTATTGTTTTCATTTTTAATATTCCGCTTATATATTGATTTAATATCAACTGTTATTTTAATATTATATATATATATATATATATATAAGAAAATTATAATTATTCATATTAATCAATTAAACAAAACACTTCTATTAGTAAATGTTACTTTATTAGGGGTGTATAATACATTGCAGGTTGCATAACGCACATGATTACATGATTCCATGATTACATAATTACATCATGACATCATGACATCATTACATCATTACATCACACAGACGCCATCATTCGGAGGTTCGCGGTTTCACACTTTGGATGAGTCTGAATAAATAAAGAGGAAGAGTTCTTCCCTGGAGAGTGCTTCCCGTAGTCTTCCCATCAATACTGCTGCTGCTACTGATGTAGTCACTTCTACCACCGCTACTACTACTACTACTACTACTTTATATAATACTTTTTTTATATTACGAAATAAATATTAATCATGGTATCGTGGGTGTTTGTTATTATTGAACATTCTATAATCCATGATCACAACGATGATAAGTGTCGAGGGATTATGTAATATGAAGGCGTACGGTTATATAATCTCGAAGTCGATATTGCCGTCTTCGTCGCCGCCGATGGAAGTCGAGATATACGAGAACTCGGTGTCGATACTTCTGAGCCGTCGTCTGCATAGGCGGTGGTCGGCGTCGAGAGCCCATAGCCGGTCGTCAGAGGTCACTGGAAGAGGGCGTGGTTAACATTAGCGATTGACGTGGTGACTTTATAGTAAATGTGGGTAATGGGGTGTGACTCTAAGTGTTAATAGCTAATGGACTTTGAACTATTGAATATGCGATTTATGTTCTATTTCAGGCGACAGCATAGAACATATATTGATCTTAATCTGAAGCCCTTTAGAGGAAATAATAACATAAATAATTATATATTTCATACGAAACAAAAAGTACAATTTAAAACTTCTAATAAATATATATTATTATTATTATTATTTATATACATTTACATAGAAATAGTTGGTATTGTAAAAAATCAACTAGTTATTATAGTATACATAAATATTTGATATTTTTAATTATTTCTGTATATAATCATTTCATAATATAATTCTCTAATTTATTATTGATTATATTAATATATTGAAAAATCTAAAATTGTACCTAAACTATAATAAAAAAAAAATTAAGTAAGTTTAAATAATATTCTTAATTTTATCTTAATAAAGTAATAATAGTAGATTATATATAGAATTTATAATTAAGCTATATGATATACCGATATACTCAATACATTATCTATATAAAGTATTATAATAATGGATATTATACAAATAATTATTTGGATATATAATGTTACTAATAGCTTGTTACTTTATATAAATAGATATGCTTAATATAATAATATGTACAATATAATAGTAATTTTAGTAGTAAGTTAAGAAACATATATGGATAACTTTATAGTATTATTATATATTTATATATATAATATGTGTAAATTATAGATTCTACGTAAAATGTACTAATATTATTATATTTAATATATCAAATATATATATATTTATATATTAATAATGCTTATATAATTTTATAGATATATTATCTTATTTATTTAAATAGAATATATATATATACTACATAAAAAACTATATTCAACTTTTTATTATATATACAAATTGTGCATATCATTTAAATTTATTAATAAAACTTACTAAATCTTATTTGTAATATAATTTAGGATAATTTTAGATGTTTTAAAGTAAATAATAATTTAGATCTATATATTGTGAATAGATTATAATAATAATGGTAAATGTTAATATTATATTAAATAATGAATGACTAGTTGATTTGGTTTATACCCAATTTAGGAACGCGGGCGATTTATTAATAGGGGAGGAGCCATGACATAACATACACAATTTCTACTGGTGCAAATTATACCCGCGCATTAATTTGAAACATCAATTATAAACATAATTATAATTATGAATCATATATGAATTCATATTTATAAATGCAAATTATTGAAGGACATCTAATATATATATATGTATATATTATAAGTACATACGATATCAATATAGTATCTTAAAGCCTGTTTAATGTCAAGTAGAAACAATATATAATATATGTATGATAATATACCGCACTGATGATAAAACTGTTAAAGTAATAGTCTTATAAAATTTAGTTTTTAATTTATTATAAAGTAGAATTTACTTAATTTTAAGGCGAATATTGTAAGTACATAGTAGTTTTATATAGTTTCTGAAATACCATTTTTCAAGTAGAAGCAATATATTATATGTGTATAGTAATATAATAAAATGATACATACATTAATGGAACTAATTATTTTTCTAAAATTAATTAATTAATTTCGCTAATATATACAAAATATTATTAAAGTAAAGCGTATAATTGTTCTATACATGATTCTTCTGTATAGGCTAATAAGAGAACACAAACATAGGTACACAGTTCTATTACGAATTATAATAGAAATATACAATATATATTAGTAGTTATCTCTATATTCTTATTAGTGTATACTTAAATCATAACTATTTGCATAATTATTAAATATAATTATTAAATATATATATTTTAATAATTTTTAATATTTATTATAAGTCATGACTTATTATAGTTGTTATAATTACAATTGGCTATGTTGTCTATAGACAAATTTGTCTATAGAGAGGTGTGTTATCATTCTTTTGGCAGAATTGGTCACGACTCCGCATCGTGATAGTTTTTTATATCTTTTTACAATATATAATTATGTTTATTAATATATATATATATATATATATAATAATCAATTATTCTTCTAAATAAATCGATTAATAATATTATATATATATATTTGTATAATTATTACTAATTATTGTACATTTATACTTGTAGTACATTCCTATTTTAATGGTTAAATGTATATTAAATAATTATTCCTAGTAATTTATAAAAAAACTGATATTCATAGTGATTAATTACATGTCATGCAAATCTCTGATTGCTTTTCCAATGGCTATTGTTCTATTACCCTATAATGTAATTATACACAACACATCCTTTGTTATATAGATTACTCAGGTTTATATATTGATCAGTGGTCAATGACCACATATATTATCCACTCAGATTTTTGCATATACGCATGCATATATATATATATATTTTACGTAAATAGATCTACATATAGATTTACATAAATCTATATATTATAATATCGTAATTATAAAAAGGCTCGTTTAATTTCAAGTAGAATTAATATATAATATGTTTATGATATGATAAAATAACAATAAGTAAATTAACGGTACCAGTAATTATTATATATATATATATATATATATATATTCTACTAAATAATACATACATACATGCACACATACATGCATACATACATACATACATACATACATACACACACACATAAATAAATACACATATAATACACATTCACTTATATATATATATATATATCTTATATTTTATGTAGTATATACATATATGTATATATATATGTTGAACCTACGAGAATTTAATAATAATGATATATTAAATCACGCCCTTAATTACAGAAATATATTATTAAATCATTTCAATGATTTCACACACTGCGTTCCTAAAAAATGTTCCTAAATTAGGTTATACACGGTTGATTTTTTATAACACCCTTAATTTCTACCAATCTATTTACTTGTAAATAAAAAATGTAAGTATAATGAATACAAAAACTATAAAAAATGTAACTACAATATTATGTAATCGAATTAGCTATGTTCCCTGTATATTGTCTGAGCCACAGCCCAGCACCTGTATTTGAAATCATAGTGTAAATGAACCATTTAAACAAGAGAGCAACGCTACTTTTATGATGATTATTGTTAGATATTATACTGTAATGGCGAGATATACCTAAGTATTATAATTGATATTGTAGGACTGTTAACAGTTAATTAGCTATATACAGATATGGAGGTATTAAGGTGAAGTTAGTTAGTAATTATGAGGCTATGGTGGATCTATATACAGAGATATGCTTATGATATATACCGCTCATATCTCTACAGAGATATGAGCATAAGGTAACAGGTTTTTAGGGGAGCCTATGGGTGTTAAGCTGAATATATGGTTAACAATAATATGACACGTGCTATGATATCAATGCACTATATGTATTACTGTGTGGTGGGATAGCTAATACATGTACAATAAGCATAGCGCTAGGTAATAACTAGTATAGAGAAGGTATAATGTGTCAGTCAGTCAGTCGAGTATGTAGTACTACTGAGGTATAGGGAGGGGTCAAGGTAGGTCACCTGAGATCCGGACGAAATGACCGGGCAGGGTACGCCAGTAGTCGCCCTCGGGGCGCTGGGTACAGTGTACGCCGTGGCGTTGCATAATCTCCCCACCGGGTGACAGCAGGTAAACGTTGCGACGACTGATCGCTATCTCTACGGCCGTACAACCTGTGTGGTCAAGTGGTCAAGTGTAGTGGTGATGAGGAGGAGGGTTGTGAGGTCAGTGGAGGGGGGGGTGTGGTCAAGCGATATGAGACTGGGTCGAGGGGTACAGGGTATCAAGTGTATCGAAGAGTACCGGCATTATTATAAATACTCGATATTCGTAGTTTCATCTCGGGTCACATGTATATTATGTAATAGCAATTTAGTAAGTTGACATAAGTTGATAAGAGTGTATAAATAACATTAATGATAATTATTTAATTAACATTACTGAATGATATTGAGATTAATTTATATTTGTTGTACTCATTAACGCATGATAATTTACAAGAATAAACTTCATTATTGTTCTAATTTAATAATAATTCCAATGATAGTTTAAATAAAGTTATAAATTCATTACATTAGCATACATACCCTAAAATAGTTATATATTTAGTTATTATACATTATTTATATTGAGATTTTGATATTGTTACCTAGTAATTATTGTTAGTTATTTAATAGTTAATTATACACTGGAGAGATATATAATTTCTACTTTAATTAATAATAAATCGAGTAATTCTGAATTAATCACCGCACCAATATCTCACAGTAAACTTATCGTAAGGAGGAATATAGTCAGTGAGGTATATTGTTGAATTAAAATGAATCCTATTTAATGTAGAAAGTATAATTGGTAATCTTTTCATATATATATGTTTTAATTATAAAACAACACGGTATAATATATCTTTAAGGTAGAATCTATGCAGCATAATATATCTTCTCCGTTGTTATTCGAATATGTATTTAAATATTTCAAATAAATTGTATATGGCTCGATATTTTAGAACATTTTTAAAATATTGGCTTATGATAGTGGATTAATACAATACACATTGATGTGGTAATGAACTCGACTAGAGAATGTTTAGCAATACAATACAAGATAAACTAAGATATACAAATGCGTAGAGAATGAAGAACCTTTGATACAGATCCAATGAGTTCCGATTGGTAGAGAGAAACAGACACCCTTACGAACGTACACTCCATTCATATTGTCTATAGCCCATATCTATGAGAAGGGGTGGTGTAGGGGTGATGTAGGGTTAGAGAGGTTCAAAGTGTAATCACATCGATTAATAGAAATTAGAATGTTAGATAATAAAAAAAATTAATTTAATTATTTTCGAATAATTTAATAATCATAGAATACTAAATAAAATATTTGTTTTTTTTTGCATAATGAAACCATGTTAATATAAATATTACATATCTTATATTTTATAAATGTCTCCAAACTAAGACTACTCTTTTCTATTGTTGTTGCAAAGTAGTAGAAATTTATATGCAGAGATAAAAGAGACATTATAGACTAAGAAAATATAGATATAGATGATATAGAAATATATAGTTGATATATATATATATATATATATATATATATGTATATATATATATATATAATATAGATATCATAAATAATATAGATATTTATAGATAATATAGACAGTCGAGATACATAATTAGTGGTACCATGAGATCGGTGCAGCCTACGTAGATCTTCTCGAAGCGCCGCCTCTGATTGGCCTGTCCGTCGAGCGGAACCCACACGGGAACCAGGTGCTTGTCGTCGCTAGCGGAAACCCCGCCCCCGCCGCGAAGGTAAACTCCGCCCCCGGCGTCTACCGCTAGCGCCACCGTGCAGCCGATCGAGACGTGAATCAGACGTACGCCATCTGGTGGTGTAGATCTGCGTTACTTTCTACTTGTATGTATAGGATTACGTGTAAGGATATAACTAATTCTTATTTACTGCGGGATTAGTGCGTATGTTAACCGAATACTAGATATTAGAACACAACGGAAGATAATAGAATAATAGAATGCTAGATAATACAATAATAAATAGAAATAAATAGAACGTTACAAACAGTTAAGTTATTACTGCTACGGCCACTGTGATACCGCAATGAGGAAAGTAAAATGTAAATATTTCCATTTAGATATATCACTACCACTACTATAACTATCTCCATCACTATACCTAGTAAATTCAATATAGGTATAAACCAATCGATCAACTCTCACCTACATCAATATACCACCTGCACTAGTTCCATAACCGCTAACGCCACCACTACCACTACCCCTACCTCCACTAACCAACCCCCAACCACTACCTCCACTAACCCACCCCACCGCCACCACTACCCCACCACTACCACTACTTCCGCTACCCTACCACAAATCTACCACACTACCACCATTACCACCCCATTCACCCCCCACTAACCTAATTGTTGAGTACTCTGTCTGACCCAGCGTTGGCCGTCCCTAATGTACAGCCCTCCCTCGCAGGTAAGCGTCCACACATCACCTTCGCAGGCGCTTACACACACTAGGGGTTGTTCCGTGGCACCCGGGGTCTCCACCGCTTGCATGTGACCCCCCCCACTCCCGCCACGGATGTCCGTTGTCAATGTAAACAAGTCCCCGGATAGGTGTTGTAGCCATACTATAGCTGTCAATCAAATGCAGTAGAGGGTATGTATCGGGGGAGGGGGGGATGCGTAATAATTACATTACTTCGGATGTGCATGATATGTAACTATGTATATGCATTAATTAATATTTGAGAAAATTAATTTAAGAAATTTATTCAAATACAAATAGTTAACAAATACAAATATCAGCGATATTATATATAAAAGAAATACCAAATAATATAATAATGAAATAAAGATATATTATTATTAATCTGAAATTTGTTGATGCTTTTTGATATTTTTGAAATCATTGAAATTTAAATAAATACACAACTAAAAAGTATATAGTTCGTAGTACAGAAGTTATCGTTACAATATAGAGATAATACGTCCTGTCCTTGGTATACATTACAAACTAGTATTGTACACTAGTGTGTATTATAGTGTGTATTACAGTGTGTATTACATCCATATCATAATATATTATTTACTAAAAAGCTGGAATCTATAAACTTCTTTATAAGAATAGAGTTATTACTACTGTAAATTATCAGGTGATCGCAGGAAATTAAATAATTTTAATTTAATTATATATCCAATAATTTAACAAATGATTATATTCTATAATATATAACAAATGTATATATATATATATATATCTATCTATACGTATATTGTTAGATAGTTAAATGCCAGAGTTAATTAATATAAATCTCATATTAGCTGTTGAATATATATTACATATAATATATGTATTACATGACTGAAGTCATATTTCGTGGCTGAATATGATGCAATAATAACTAATATTGATGATGTAATAATGACTAACAATTATGATCTTGTAGTGAGAAGTTAACCCATCTCATATCCTTCACTTGATCACCAGTGATTATAGTCCAATTGTGACCTACATTAGAGGACATAGATAATCAGTATGTGTGTGTGTGTTCATGATATCAATAGATTACAAGCATACATTACATTATAGAGTAGCATAAGATTATTGATATTTATTAAAGCAAATATATAGTTGAAATATTTAATTGAAAGCATAAAGAATAAATATTTTCTAAAGATAACATATGTTTTTGAAATAAACGAAGAATACTAAGAAATTAAATTAATAAAAAATGTAGAACATTTTACAGTTACCAGTTATAAATATAAGATGAATTAGATAATATATATACCTCAGCATATAGATAAGAGCAGCTACTTGATTGATTAAGGGGATTCGTGGTACTTGAAATTACAATTTATTAAGATATGGGATTTATGTTAAGGCATATAACAAAATTGTCAGCACCTAGGGCATTGATCTGATTCACATTCTGTAAATTGCAAATTGTTAACTAATATGATGTTAATAAAAGTTACTTATTTTAAAATAAAATGATTCACTATAAATCAGAAATATTTTGGGGCAAAATATTATGCTGAATTAAATTAAATTTTGTATAATTGTTTATATTATATACTATTTGTAACAAATATCTTTTTTAGTAAGATTTATTATACATAAAATAATAAAGATACTGTGAAAAATTCATAAAGTTTGGATAATTATTGAGAAATTTTAATATTCAAAATAAATAAATATCAATATTCTGAGTAGATCTAATTTAAAGTTTGACTACTTTTTAATTTAAATTTTATGGTAATATATATTATATTATTATCAATATATGAGTATATTACTATACTATAGTATTATAATATAATAAAATACCATAATAATATATCCGTAAAGTTATACTTATAATAATTATATTTTATTACCAATAATTAAACATAATAAGATATATTTATGTCATTTTTGACATAATAATGACGCAATCTCAATTGCACTGTTCGTAATGCATATTTTACAATCTATGTAATGTTTTCATTTGATATCAATTTATTAATTATAGATGTCACTAGATGACATCTTATTACATAATAGATAATAGATAACACTACTTTTAAATTTTTCAATATATATATATATAAATATCATATATTATACAGTTAAAATATGTGTATTTTACTAGTATTTACGCCATTTTTTCTAAAATTAATTATTTTAAACAAATAGATCATATTCTATCATTTATATATCTTTATATGCTCTAAAAGTTTCAGAGGATATATTAAATAATACTTTGCTCATATACAACAAAATAATTTAAATATTTGTTTTCAAGTGCTGCGAATCCCGTTAGGTTAACATAAAGTTTAAATCATAAGGATAATATTGGAGAAGTAGCCATATACAGAAAACATATTATATAAGCACTGATAATACTAAATAATGTTCATTCATTCATACATATGTACATGCATACATATATACTTTTACCATCAGTCATAATTTCTATGAAATACTGTATGTACCCATATATGTATTCTATTGTTTACAAATCTGTGTTGGAGATATGTTATTGTAATATTATTATCATTAGCATTATCATTTTGACATCGTTATCATTGTTTTTAATACATCTGTTTGGGTACAATATCTGCATATTTGTGTATATAATACACATATATAGAGAGAGAGAGATATAGAGAGAGAGAGAGAGAGAGAGAGAGAGAGAGAGATATAGAGAGAGAGAGAGAGGGAGAGAGAGAGATAGAGAGATAGAGAGAGATAGAGAGATAGAGAGAGAGAGAGAGAGAGAGAGAGAGATAGAGAGAGAGAGAGAGATAGAGAGATAGAGAGAGAGAGAGAGAAAGAGAGAGATTGAGAGAAAGAGAGAGATTGAGAGAGAGAGAGAGAGAGAGACTATGATGGTATAATATTTGTATCAGGAAAGTAGGTCAGATAGACAGGTGTACACTGTACAGTTGATACATTGTACAGACAGTTGATACATTACTTAGATACAACGTGTCCATCTGTCCTCGCTACACCCCTTGCTGACCTTGCTGACCCCTAGCTGACCGATAGTAAACCTGCGAGACCGCTCCTATTGCCGATGAGCTGTCTGCCGCTGCTAGCTTGAACGGTACGGTGTAGGAACAGACCTCCGTGTCTAGAGGTCAACAGTTGACCTCTACGGACGACTGCCGGTAACGGGACCGTAGTACGGGTGTCGGCGTTATCTAGCAGGTAGTCGGTCAGCAGAATCTGTGGGCGGGTGATGATGAAATGTATTATGTATGTGTCATGTGATGGTGGTGTAGTTAGGTGATTTAGTAGCAGATGTACAGAAGACCATGTATATATATATATGTATGCATGGGGCGATAGCATAGAAAAGATATTGATCTTAATCTGAAGCCCTTTAGAGAAAATAATAACATAAATAATTATATGTTTCATACGAAAAAAAATGTACAATTTAAAACTTCTAATAAATATTTATTATTATTATGCTGATCTATTTCTTCTTACAATTCCTTCTCCTTCCACTGTATAACTTCTTTCATTCTGATTTACTTCGATTACCTTGGCTGGACGGTCTAGATCTTTGAATTATTATATATATATATATAATAAGATTAACTATTATGTATTAGAAGTTGTTCTGTTCATTTGTATAATGTATTATATAGAAATACATTTACGCTCTCATTTCTCCTAAGGGCCTTCAGAATTAGATATATTTTTTATTTTTGACGCATAGAAATATATGTGCTATAATAGTGGTTACACATAGACAATCAGGGATGTTTAAATCTCATGCTATTGTTTATAAAAATATAGATATATATTATTCAGTTGTAAATAGTGAATTACTGTAACAGAAATACACTTATACCCATAAAATGTTTACCGAGAGCTTTTAAACCAGAATGATTATTTAATCTAAAATTCAAATACACCGATAGTACCATCTACACATCGCGTGAATAATGTAAACCCAAACACACACGCACACATACACATACACATACCCACACACACACATGCACACACACACCTGGAACCACACACACACACACACACACACACACATACTTACCCACACACACACATCTACCCACACACACACACGCACATCTACCCACACACACACACACACCTACCCGCACACACCTACCTGGAACCACACCACATCATCTCTGTAGATATCCTCAGTGGTCCACAAAGACTGCAAACTGTCTACGCACCAGAAACTAGCGTCGAACCCAAAGTCAAAGTTTTCTATATTCAGTGGTTCGTATAGGGTGATCATGCTGTACAATAGGGGTAATTATGCTGTACAATAGGGGTGATCATGCTGTACAATAGGGGTGATCATACTGTACAATAGGGGTGATCATACTGTACAATAGGGGTGATCATGATGTACAATAGGGGTGATCATACTGTACAATAGGGGTGATCATACTGTACAATAAGGGTTATCATACTGTACAATAGGGGTGATCATGCTGTACAATAGGGGTGATCATACTGTACAATAGGGGTGATCATGCTGTACAATAGGGGTGATCATACTGTAAAATAGGGGTGATCATACTGTACAATAAGGGTGATCATACTGTACAATAGGGGTGATCATACTGTACAATAAGGGTGATCATACTGTACAATAGGGGTGATCATACTGTACAATAGGGGTGATCATACTGTACAATAGGGGTGATAATGCTGTACAATAGGGGTGATCTGTACAATAGGGGTGATCATGCTGTACAATAGGGGTAATCATACTGTACAATAAGGGTGATCATGCTGTACAATAGGGGTGATCTGTACAATAGGGGTGATCATGATGTACAATAGGGGTGATCATGCTGTACAATAGGGGTGATCATACTGTACAATAGGGGTGATCATACTGTACAATAAGGGTGATCATGATGTACAATAAGGGTGATCATACTGTACAATAGGGGTGATCATACTGTACAATAGGGGTGATCTGTACAATAGGGGTGATCATACTGTACAATAGGGGTGATCTGTACAATAGGGGTGATCATACTGTACAATAGGGGTGATCATACTGTACAATAGGGGTGATCATACTGTACAATAGGGGTGATCATGCTGTACAATAGGGGTGATCATGCTGTACAATAGAGGTGATCATACTGTACAATAGGGGTGATCTGTACAATAGGGGTGATCTGTACAATAGGGGTGATCATACTGTACAATAGGGGTGATCATGCTGTACAATAGGGGTGATCTGTACAATAGGGGTGATCATGCTGTACAATAGGGGTGATCATGCTGTACAATAGGGGTGATCATACTGTACAATAGGGGTGATCATACTGTACAATAAGGGTGATCATGATGTACAATAAGGGTGATCATACTGTACAATATGGGTGATCATACTGTACAATAGGGGTGATCTGTACAATAGGGGTGATCATACTGTACAATAGGGGTGATCATGCTGTACAATAGGGGTGATCATGCTGTACAATAGAGGTGATCATACTGTACAATAGGGGTGATCTGTACAATAGGGGTGATCTGTACAATAGAGGTGATCATACTGTACAATAGGGGTGATCATGCTGTACAATAGGGGTGATCTGTACAATAGGGGTGATCATGCTGTACAATAGGGGTGATCATGCTGTACAATAGGGGTGATCATACTGTACAATAGGGGTGATCATACTTTACAATAGGGGTGATCATGCTGTACAATAGGGGTGATCATACTGTACAATAGGGGTGATCATGCTGTACAATAGAGGTGATCATACTGTACAATAGGGGTGATCTGTACAATAGGGGTGATCTGTACAATAGGGGTGATCATACTGTACAATAGGGGTGATCATGCTGTACAATAGGGGTGATCATGATGTACAATAGGGGTGATCTGTACAATAGGGGTGATCATGCTGTACAATAGGGGTGATCATGCTGTACAATAGGGGTGATCATGATGTACAATAGGGGTGATCATGCTGTACAATAGGGGTGATCATACTGTACAATAGGGGTGATCATACTGTACAATAGGGGTGATCTGTACAATAGGGGTGATCATACTGTACAATAGGGGTGATCATGCTGTACAATAGGGGTGATCTGTACGATAGGGGTGATCAAGCTGTACAATAGGGGTGATCATGCTGTACAATAGGGGTGATCATGCTGTACAATAGGGGTGATCATATACTGTACAATAGGGGTGATAATGCTGTACAATAGGGGTGATAATGCTGTACAATAGGGGTGATCATGCTGTACAATAGGGGGTATCATACTGTACAATAGGGGTGATCATACTGTACAATAGGGGTGATCATGATGTACAATAGGGGTGATCATGATGTACAAAGTTGTGCTAGATAGATAGCAACAGGATAGAGATAACAGCCTATCTAGGCTGGACTCTAGAAAGTTTCCACAATAATTAAAATTGTAATTTACTTCATAATATATATTTAAGTAGGAGTCGCTAGCCCAGTGAAACTCACAAAAAAACAAGATGTCCCTGTTCTCTTCCAGGAAGTTATTATGTTTTCTTTTGTATTTATCATGAAATTTATGAATTATAAATAAAACTGTGAATTTTATTGACAATTCGTTTTTGTTGTCAATCAAACTTATTTATAACATTTATAAATCTAAGACTTTTTAAAGGCTCCATTCGTAACCTCTATTTATATTATATATTATATATATATATATATATTTATATATAATATATATATTATTTATAATTAAAAATAAGTTATATTAGCATGGTATTTTCTAGGGATGTAAAAATTGTAGTCCAAATCTCGAGTACTAGTAATGAAATGTTGAGTCTGAAAATAGTGAGTATTTTGAATTTTGAGCATTTTTAAAATTGATAAAATTGAGTTCCTACAGTTGCATAAAGTTGAATAGTTAAAATATGACTAGATATTTGTTCATAAGTAAAATCAACAAAATATATGTAATTATTTCATAGTTGAAGTAAGCTATATTAAAAGAAATACTATATTTCATGTAATATTTATTTATTATTAATTTAAAAATTATTCACCCATTTTCTACTATTAATGTAAAATCTAAACTTATGATTTATAAAGTTTCTATAATTTAAAAATTGATTCGGATTTCAAGGCTACGAAGATTTACAATTTTGGATTTGTATTATTTGAAACCTTAGATTTTAAAATGTGAATATTTTGTATTTGAAGCGTTGAAAGTATTTGAAATTTTACAACCGTAGTATTTTCTATTTTAGAAATTAAAAAATGATGGGTTAATGAATAATTCTCAGATTTAAAAATAAATAGTATACTATTATATACATCTGAAACTAATAATTGAGATAGATAATAGTGGTATCGTATGTTTCCTAGTACTATACAGTAGTGATCTCAAACGAGCCGAGTTTTTCGACTCGAGTCGAGTTTGATCTTGGCTCGAACGAGCCGAGCCAGTAATATAGCTCGAATATGTTTATTATCTATGGAATTTTAAAGAATTCGCTACATTTATAAAAATTAAATTAAATTGTATAAATATTTTATCAAATGGATTTTTATAAACGATGGCAAGTAACAATCACTAATATGTATAACTTGTTTATAAACTAAGCAAAGACATTTCATTTATAATAATATATTAGTTAGATGTCTATAAAAATGACTTTTGAACTAAAATATTATATTCAAATTTAATAAATATTGTATATAGTATTTACTAAATACGGAAATATAATATTATAATATTATTTCTTATATAAGTTTGATTTATATATATAATCTTTATATTATATTCTAAGCAAAGTAATTGAATTTATAATAATATATTAGTTAAATGTCTATAACAAATATTTGTCAACATTTTGTTAAAATATATTTTGAAATATTTATTATATTTTAAAAATATTTTTCGATATTTAAAAAAATATATTTTGAAATATTTTTTGAATTTTTTTTATATTTTTCCTCTAATTTTTGAAATATTATTTTAATATATTATATATAAATATTATATTTTTTATATTATTTTTAGAAATTTTTTTTAAAATATATTTTGACATATTTTTTGTATTTTTAAATTATTTGTCATCATTTGTTTGTATTTTAGCTCAAATTGATTTAATTGTATATACTAGCAATGTAGAATCATGAATAGCTATACTTAATAAATAATAGATAGACAAACAATCAAAAACTGAGCAATGCCCGGTTGGGTATGACTATTATTTACTATTTTAAGCTTTCGAAATGAATATATTTACTATTTGAAACTTTCGAAATGAATAATTTTCCTTTTTTAACCTTCGAAATGAATAATTTTAATATTTGAAAACTTCGATTACATAATTTAACAAAAATAATAATGTTTGAAACTTCGCATGTATAGACTTTGTACATACGCATCAACTTTATTCTCTAATATTGAGGTTAGAGCCATTCGAAGCGACAAATTAGGATGTTTCAGATGTTTCGCAACATATATTTTGGATTCTGTTCATAGCGACACTAGTATGATTCGAATCATATATTTTGGATTCGGTTCGAAACGACAATTTAGGATGATTCGAATGATTCGAATCATATATTTTGGATTTTTCAGTTGTTTCGAAGCAGGGAATTTTGGCTCATTTTAGATCACTACTATACAGGCAATTACATATGTGTATATACGATATCTTATTATCTATAAGAATATTATGTTTATGCATAATATATTTGTAGGTAATTGTCAAAAAACAATGAATAAAATTGTTGTGAGGAGATACAATACATATAGCTATTCAACTTTTAATTATACTCTACCATATATAATACATACACGATTTCATAATTCAATATTATTTTCTGGTCCAAAAAAATGGAATGAAACTATGCAAAATCCATATATATCAATGCATTTAAAAAAAAATAGTTTTAAACAAATTTAAAAAAAATACCTCTTAAAACGGTATTAATAGATATTATTCATATACATTTTTTAATAGATTAATTATTCTTCTTCTTCTTTTTATTTATTTATAATTTGTATTATATTTTTAGTTTATACATTGTTTATTTTTTTATAGAAAGTATATTCCCCTAGAGTATTAACATTTACAAAAATTTCTTATTTTAATTATATTATATATCATCTTCATATTTTTTTTCTCGTTTATACAAGGTATTGTTCTATTTAGTATTACAATTTTTAAATATATATGTAAATAATCATTAATTCAATTATTCATTTTTTTTTTAATTTAAAAAATAATAATAAAATAAAATAAAAAATATTATTTTTATTTTATGTTAGTATTCAGGTGCAACTCCATTTTTTTATTTTTAACAATTTAAACATATTTATCTCATATTTTCTCTCTTTTTAGAGTAATATTAATTTTTAATGATATGTATATTTTATTTATTTTATGAGAATCTAGACTATCCAAACATATGATAATTGGGGAAATTCTAGTAAAAACATTAACTTGTTTATTAATGTCCCCATCATTCCTTGCCTGTTGGAGAGGAATGATAAATCTGATTTATTTATTTATGTATTATTTACATATACAATTTATGCTTAGTGTTGGGCAGTAAGGAGGTATTATACAGTGCCGCACTATATAGTGCTGTACTATGTAGTACTGCACTATACAGTACAGCACTATATAGTGATGATGCTATTAAATGTTAAAGTATATGTGTTCAAATAAATGCAGCTGAAATTATATACAATTAAATATTATATAATATGTGAGTGCGATTGCTATTTACATAAGGGCTAGCTCGAGTGTAGCTTAGGTTTAATAGTGCCCAACACCGCACTGCCCCTGCTGTTGCACTGACTTACTCGGTGATCTGTTTCCAGTGTTCGCCTTGCTCCTCCCCGAGGTCGCAGCCTAGTCTCACGTACAGAATGCCAAGGTCGTTCATGGCTACTACGTGCGTTGCATTGTTGTGAACTTTAACCTGCATCATTTGACCTGCGTTACGGGATGGTACTGTGGTGTCATCGTGGAGATTAAGCTAATGGGTATTAAGTGAGAGGGGAGGGGGTGATAGAAAGGGGAGTGGTTAACTGCTTACGATGGTTTGAATTAATAGATATGTGATTCACAGTTATATAATAATATAATAATGTTATTATTTTATGGATTCGAGGACAATTTTGATTTAGAAATGAATATAACTGTATAGTGTATTTGTAAACAATCTTTGAAAAAGTAAAATATATCACTTAAAAGTGTAGATTTTTGGGTAAAAACAAATAAAGTAAGAGAGTCTAGTTGCATTGCAGTAGATAGAGTGTAGATGTGCTGACCTAGGCATGAGGTACCAGCATGATAGTTTAAGCATATGTATAACTTATACTGATAATAGGTCTATTAAGATAACGTTGAGCAAGGAGAAAGATAACACACGAGTAATACAATTTTTATTTAAATATAAAAATAAAATATAGAGTACTTTTCTCACAAAAAGCTCACTGCTGTTTTATACGAGATACTAAGATATATTAGGATTTAGATATCGATGAACTGTGGCTATCGATCTAAGAGAATTAATAACACATCGGTAAACGATGACAACGGAATAATAATAAATAACATTAACTACTAATTGATAACATGAGATTAGATAGACAACATGAGATGACAAGAGAGCGATGCAGTTTAATAAGAGATATCGCCTCTCACACACACACACACACGATAACTAACCTGTCATGAAGGTTTCGGTGTCAACGCGTATAGATTTACTTAGGGGCATCGTTGCGCTGAGTTCCTTCTGCATTACGATACTACCGTCCAGTAGGATGTACCTGCGGTGGAGGTCAAGGTCGAGGTCGAGGTCAAGAGTAGGTGACAACGATAGGTATTATTTATATGAATAATGAAAAGTATTATTTCGAAGTCAGTTTGAAGAGATAAGAAGAGAAATATTTAAATATAAATTTGTTGTATAGTAATAAATATTTAATCTTCAATTAAATCATTACGATTATTCCCATTAACGACGGGTAAAGGTCGCGCTAATTATGTAGAGTTCGAGGTCGTGGTCTAACCACGCAGCCGTATTGCACACCGAGATGTACTTGACGTTGAGAGCGACCTGCATCCAACGTTTGCTGGAGTCCCTGGCGAGTCGTTTATTAAGCCACGCCCACAATGTGTTGTCTTCTCGTAACGCCCATATCACCGTCTCGTTACTGGATACGCTCAACTGATGCGGGGGGGAGAGATGGGGGTATAGGTCATGTATGTATAATAATCGCTTATACATATGAACTATGAATATATACGTTTTCTCCACGTTTTACTAGGGTAGCACGTTTTGGTAATTTTTTTAGTTCCCTTCATATAAAAGTGCCATCTAGCTCGGAATAATTCCTTTTAATCATTCCAGATAAAATAAAAAAATAATAATTGAAAATAAACAATTCAGAAAACGATACCATATTCAAAAATAGATAAGAATTTACATTGAATATTTATGAAAAAATTTAAATTACAGATATATGAAAGAAAAAATTGATTACAAGTAAAAATTGTCTTTTAACATATGTAATATATAAAAACTTCCTTAACAAATATTAAACATTTTTTTTTATAATTAAATCGATCCACGGAAATTTAATTTTGTAATTTTTTTCTAAATCGAAAAAAAAAATTATCAATAGAATAATAAATTAAAAAAAATTATATTATATATGTCTATCATCATTATATGAATATAAAATTATAAGTATTGAAATAAATATAGCATATATTTATTCAAAAAATTACTTTTATTGAGCATTTTAACAAAAAATAAATTTTGGGGTATACATTTAGGTTGTAAACATTTTTTTGTTAGAAAAATAAATATTTTTTTTTTTTATACCTAGTAGATATCAATTATAGGTCACAACAAAGTTTGATCCTTAATTAAAATAATTTATCAACAAAATAGTTGAATAAATTACATTAATTAAAAAATAAAAAAAATTATAATTAATTTGAAATTTTTTACTTTATTAATATTATAATATATTTATACACGTATTAGCCAAATATTTTATTTTTATGACAACGTGCACTTGCACAAATATATAAAATACATAAGTAAACATTTTTATTTATAGAAATTAACATTGTAAAATAAATGCAAATATTTCTTCATTAAAGTGTTTTCGTTTTACCAATATTAAATATTTGTTGATGAATCTTCATAAATATGTTTATTATGACATTTATGACCTACTGTGATCGAGATAGCAACACTTTCAAAAACGGGCTCCCCTACTGAATATGTTATATACTACACACATGACTAGTGTTAAGGCATGTAAACAACATGTTACTGAACACCTCCACCACCTCACGCAGTACCTGTAACAGTTTACCCCGCATGTCGTACTTCTTCCAGTGAAGCACATCATCGCCGAGGTCACTTTTGTAGCACTCGAGGTCATCGGTTACGCAGAATAGATACCTACAACGTATCAGAGGTCAAGGCTATATAATCATTACGGAATGGCGTACCATCATATGCGTTTATGTCAACGATATTGAATATTTGTATTTATGTATTATATTATAGACATAAACTTCCGATAAATGATTAATATTATTATTAATATTAATATTAGTATCTATAACGGCTCCTCGTAAATCCAATGTTTTATTTTATTTTACTTCTCCGTTTATTTATTGTTTTTTTGTATCGTGTCGTTTTGTCTTACTGTTATCACATTTATATATTTTGTTTATATATGTTATATAATTATATGTTTATATATAATTATATCTTTCTTTATATATAACCAGTAATTCAATAAGCTTTTGATCTAACTATCTATCTATCTATCTATCTATACATACATATAAATGTATGCTTGACCTAGATCAAATGACCTAGATTAGATGACCTAGTTTAAAATATCTAGTTACGTTAACATAGTCTAGATGACTTCATTTAGTTGACCTAGTTTATATAACCTACTTCTGATGACCTACTTCAGATGACTTAGTTAAGTTGACCTAGTTAAGATGATCTTGTTAAGACATACTGACCTCTCGGTACTGCACAGCGAGATAAGCCCTCCTCCCCCTCCTCGCCCTCCTCCTGATACAGTGACCGCTGGGGTCTTGTGAACTGACCAGCAATCGGCCGTAGTGACCGCCCCTCCGGTTGTGTCAGTCGGACTCAAGGTCACGCTATCTCTATTCGAGCTGATGGAGAGGTTAGTGGCGCACGAGATGGACAGGTAGGTGTCGAGAATGGGGTCACCACCGTCGCTAGCATCATCACCGCCGGCGTATTTAGCGTAGAAGTCGTCAAGGGAGTTCTCCAACGATGATGAGGTATTTACTGCGGTGGCGGTAGTGGTGGCAGTAGTGGCGGTAGTGATAGTGGTAGTGGTGGCGGTAGTGGTGGCGGTAGTGGTTGTTGTGGTAGTGGTGCTGGTGTCTTGAGGGATAGCTACTTCAGGTGTACATAGAGAAGAAAATTCGATTACTGATGATCCTACTGCTATTACTGCTACTTCAGCTGGTAGAGGTATGGCTGGAGATGGAGGAGGAGGAGGTTGAGCGTTCACCAAGTTAGAAGTGGTGATGTCTTCATGCATAGTGGCGCCACCTTTAGTTCGGTGGGGAGTATCATCGAAGTCGCTATCATTCGCTTCCCTGGTAGTGGGTGAATCACATGTTAGTGGGCGTGTGTGCGTGCGTATCAATATATACATGTATTTGTATGAGTGTGTATATTCAAAGCGTATAATAATGTATATATATATATATATATATATAAACTTAGGTCTGTGCTATAAATCATATTTGTATACCAACTACTCTCAATTATATAAACAATATTGTATAATGTTAACTAATACTGATAAATGTTATATAATGTATCGGTGTCACACTCTTCATGAGGCTGAAGAGATAATATCTATTAGATATTATGAAAACCATTATTCGTTGCGACATGCATTATTTATAACTCAATACATTTATTATAATTACATGATGTTACATAATAGATTAGGAGAACTACCTAACGGAAGCTGCGGGTTCATCAGTACCCGCATCACGTAACGAGGGTTCAATACCATCTCTAGGTGCGCATGTACCCGTGTCCTGCACTACAGCCACTGCGCACTGGTCGAGGGGACTACTGTCCTTCGCTTCTACTGCTGCCTCCTGGTGGTGGGGGCAGGGACTAGGTTCTCGGCTATTCTCGGGGGGAGTCAGATAGGCCTCGCTGATGGCGGGCGATGGTTGACGTTGGCGATGGGGCGGAGGTGTCGACAGCGAAGCAGCGTTCTGATTGGCTGATACGTCAGAGGATAGGTTGGAGTCGGTGCTGGACAGGGATTTAGTGTCGGCGGAGTGTTTCCTGCCACCTGGTGAGACGATGTCGTAGAGAATATTAGAGAATAATAATAATAATTATTAATATATTAAAGGAATTTTCAATTCTCTTTTCTTGCATTGTTTATATTGTATGTTTTAATTTATCCTAAATGGCTTCATAATAATATATAATCGTTTATATAATTATTGCCCAGCATATAAGATTAATTCCTTTAGTGAATATTTCAACACGACTATATAGATTTAAGGGTAGATCTTTATGGCAACGTAATGGCATACGTTTTCATGTAAAAGATAGGAGATAGTATATATCGTATAATTTTTTTATGAAAATTCTAGAAAAAATTACGTATAAAGTAATATATATGTAATGAATAAGTATTAATATATAATACTGAAGACAAAAAATTAGTAAGATTGATAAAATATTTAAGAAAAAAATAGAATTTTTATAACACGTAACTAAATAAATTTTAATATTTAAATAAATATTTGTGTACAATTTTGATAACAATTACAAACAAATGTTTCACCGCCAACTTATATTATGCAATCATTAATTATTTTAAATCTTTTAATTAAAACATAATTATTAGTATGAATTATTAGTATTTATATTTATATTTGTTTAGAGAATATTATATATAAAAGGTATCGTCACAATACTGTGTACACATGGTTAGTGTCGTAAGATCTACACCCTCGTGGGGATCTGAACACTGTAGTGGAGCTAAGTAGCGGGGGAAACCTTTACTGAAGGTTCTCCTACTCTTGCGGGCTCGTCTTCTCGGCGTGCTACTGAACACTATGTCCCCACCACAGCCTGCTGCGGGGCTGGAGGCTGGAACGGTGGCTCCATCTCGCGGGGGCGGGGTTCGTATGCTGTAGAAGGGGTGCAGCGTGGCTGATGCATCTCCCCCTGGCCCCGTAACCGCCACCCCAGACCCCGTAACCCCCACTCCAGAACCCGTAACCCCCACCACCACCACCGTCTCCTCTTCTCGTTGGTTGTCAGCAAACTCTTGTAGTATCTGTTCGGTGCGTTGCATAGCTTGTGAGATGTCCTCGTCGTGTCCTTGCCGCACTAATGGTGAAGCTGCTGAGGGGTCGTGACCTATAATCTCACAGTAGTCTTGTTGCGGTGTACCTGTATAGCGTAGGGGATAATCAAAGTATATTTAGTTATATATAGTAATCTAATATATTAAATATATATAGGTTTATTGATTCAATGAAAATGATATGCGTCAAGTTAAAAAAAAAAAAAAAAAATTGATATATACGTTATTATAATTGTATTTACATACATACATTTTACATTTTTTCGGTTTTCGGACTGCAAACTGTGCTTATAAAGCAATCGGCCGTCCATATATATTTTAAGTTAATGTTTCATATTAAATAGGTAGGTTTTCAGTAGTTTCTTGAAGTTGGGAGTTGATGGTGTAGTACGGATGGATGTGGGGAGAGTGTTCCACGAGTATGGGACGGATATTGCCCATGCTCGAGTGTTGGTTGAATGTAATTTGTGTTTAGGAGGAAGTTGAAGTAGAAACGTATTGGTGGAGCGTGTAGTGGTACTAGTTGGTAATTTAAGTTTGAGTAGGGATGCTAGGTAGTCAGGAGAGTCATGGTGGATTGCTTTATGAGCCTGTAGTAGAGTTTTATATAGGATTCTATGGCGTACAGGTAGCCAGTGGAGTTTAACTAGGAATGGAGATATATGAGTATGGGAGTTTTTGGTATGTTGAATATACACCTAGCTATAGAATTTTGAAGAATTTGTAGTTTAGTAATATACGATGAGGGGGTATTATAAAGGATAAAATTGCAGTAGTCGAATAGAGGTAGGATGTAAGCAGAAGCTATAATAGTAGCAGTGGATATTGATATTGAATGACGAATAAGGCGTAGTGAATGTAGTTGATAGTTTAATAGTTTTGTTATGTGGGACAGATGTCTATAAAAATTAAAATTATTGTCAAATATAACACCAAGATTTTTGACATGGGTTGAGTACATGATGAGCTGTCCATTAATGTTAATTGGAGGGGGAGTTGGTAACGTTTTACTTCGGAGTGGAAGGTGAAGGAATATAGCCTCGGTTTTAATTGGGTTAAAGACGAGGGAGTTTATTGTGAGCCAGTTATGAATGGTGGTAATAGTAGAGGAAAGGATGTCGGGTGCAAAATTAACGTTTTCTGTACATTTTACATAAAGTTGTATGTCGTCTGCATATGTATGGAAGCTAACTGGAGAATTCGAGATAAGGTGGAGAAGGGGAATTATGTAAATGTTAAAGAGCATTGGTCCAAGGACTGACCCTTGGGGAACACCGTGTGTTACAAGACGGGAAGATGAACGGGTTGAGTGAAGGATAGCCATTTGTGTGCAGTACCAGTAGATTAATACCATAGACAAATACCTATAGATGTAAGATGGTGTATGAGAATCGTGTGGTCAATAGTGTCAAACGCAGAGGAGAGATCAAGTAGTGCGAGTATTGTGCCATTTTTGTTATCAAGGTTAGTGAGAATATCACTGGATATCTTCGCTAGTGCGGTTTCTGTTGATTTGGAAGGAAGATATGCACTTTGGAAGATATGAGGGATTTTGTGTGATATTAAATAAGACGTTAGTTGTTTCGCGACGATTCGTTCCAAAGTTTTGGAAAATATCGACAGGTTTGAGATTGGACGATAATTGTTGAGGTTCTGAGGGTCAAGGTTTGATTCCTTAAGGAGGGGTGTAATAAGTGCATGTTTATAGGATGTTGGAAACGTACCGGATTCGAGGGATTCACAGAATATATTATTGAGAGGGATAGTGAGGGATTCAGTGATTTCGTGTAAAAGGGAAAGAGGAATAGGGTCAAGAGGAGATGAACTTTTAGTTGCTTTAAGAAGTGTGCCTATGTCTGACATGGAAGGGACTGAAAATACATTAAGTGAGTGAGTTGGCATGGTGGGGGTTATTAAAGTGGTATATCGTGGGAGATTGCTGAGAGTACGTGTAAGCTTATGATGGAAATAGTCATCAAAAGTTGATGATAAGGTGTCTGGTGGAAAGTCGGGTAAAGTTTTCTTTTTATTTCGCCCAAGGAGTTTCGAACAAATGGTGAACGTTTTCTTTTGATCTGATGAGCATGATTCCAGAGAGGCAGTAATATGAAGCGATTTTGCAATTAAAAGATCACGTCTATGTTTGGACTTGATCAGTTGATAAAGCGCAAGTATAGATTCAGATTTTGATTTAATATTTAATTTCTTTTCAAGTGTACGCAATTTACGCTTTTGTTTTAGGAGTGCGAGGGTATACCAGGAAGTGTCAAGTCTAAGGAAGGATTTTTTAATAATTATTGGAGCGTGGGAATCGAGGGTACTTGAAAGAGTGGTAAATAATTCATCAGGTGAGTTATGTGGGAGGGTTAGGAAGTCTCTGATGAAATCGTGAGTGTTGATGATTTTTGTTTTGCGGAAAGAACGAGTGATAGTGGGGTGGGGAGGTTTAAGGGATTGGAGGGTAACAAATATAATGTGATGATCAGAAATACAAAGGCCAACAGAGTGAGAACAAATCAAGTTAGATGACTTATGGGAAATGAGGAGATCGAGTGTATTACCATATTTGTGTGTGGGGTAAGTATTATGAAGTTTAAGATTGGAGGATGACAGTATATTGAGTAGAGATTTAGAATGATTAGTTGATAGGTTAGTAGCAATATTAAAATCACCTATAATGATATTAGATTCAGACATTAGATGGGTGAATGAATAAAACTCAGAGAGGAATAAAGGGATTGAGGAAGAGGGGGGTCAGTAAAAAAGTGATATATTAAAAGTCTTGGAGTGTGGGGGACTAATGGAACAGGTAAATGCCTCAGAATGATCATTATTATGTTCACGTAGAGGGGATACGTGAAGGGAGGATTTAAAGATAATGCCAATACCTCCTCCATAATTATTGGTATTACGTCTAGGTAAATGAGAAAAAGAGTAAGGACCAGTATTCAGAGATGATATAAGGGGTATGTCATCAGGCATAATCCATGTTTCAGTGATGAATATAAGATCAAGGTCATGTTCTGCAGCAAGTTCTAGGATAAGTGGAATCTTGTTACGGATGGAGCAGGTGTTTAATAATGCAGATTTAATTAGGCAGTTATGGCGTTCTGAGGAAGATGGGGACAATGGAGTTAAAAGTGTAGATGGGGATTGCAGTGTGTGAATGGTCAGATTTGTGGAAGTGGTTTTGCAAAGCATATTTTTATTTGTGTGGACTTTTGGAATTGAGTGTCATTGTGAGGGGGGTGGAGAAGGGTTCACAATTGGTGGGCACGGAATAGGAGTTGGTGATGGGGTAGTTTGTGTAGATTGAGTACTAGTAGTATTTAAATCTTCATTACACTGATCTACAGATAGTAAGTTACTATGTTGAGTATGAATAGTGGAGTCAGTATGTTTGGATGAATGTATCGGATTATTAGATGCTGCTTGTCGCATGTTAATGCATGTGCGATTGTTGAAGAGTTTGCTCCAATGCTTAATAACAGAAAGGGGTGGGGTTAAGGGAGATGTTTTCCAATTAACTTTGTTGTTGTGGTAGTGACGTAATTCGTAGTTGTTTGTTTTACTGTTGAATACGTATTTGATTTTTGAGTTGTACATGAGATTGTTTTTTATGGCGAATAGGATTATCGGACTGGGGAAGGCCGACTTTGATATGGGTGATGTTGTATATGTTGTAGGTTTAGAGTATTTGTTTGGAATTATAATAGTGTGATATTGGTTCAAATTATTTATAACATTTTGTTTAGGTTTAGAAATCATTAGGGAGAGTTGGGGAGGAATGTGTTTATTCAGTGGACAATTAATTGATGTGATTGATCTAGAAGGTGACGGTTGAATTGGCTTAGTCTTATTTAATTTAATAAATTCTTTTATGATCTTAGTGTTGTTAATTTGTTGATCTTTTATATTAGAAATGCTGTCCATAATATGATTTAAAGTGTTGGTTTGGGACATTGGTTCATCTATGTTTATATCGTTATTAGGTTGTGGTGAGACTTGTGTTGCTATGTGAAGTGGTGGTGACAGCGTATTATTAAATGTGATACATTTGGAACATATATATAAGAATGAAGGAGAACGCATGAGTTGGATAGCATAATTGGGAGGGTTGTTGCGATTATTCCATTTAAATGTTAAAGAATTATTATCTTTTAGGCAGTTATAGTGTACATGTGTATGACACCTATAACATTTAACAAAGTCAGTTTCTGTATTATTTAAACTAGATTTACAGTGATTACATGATGGAGTGGTGTTGTCCATTATATAGTTTATGACTAGCAATGTAACTAATTTATTATTTCTAGGAATTTGTGTTTTTTTAATTCAGTGATTAATAATGAGCTATAAATAGAACATATTAATAGAGAAAAATGTGTGCACAGTATAATAGAACATAAACAATATTATTGTAAAAAATTCAGTGATTTTAAAATTAATATATTTTTAAATAATGATCATATAAATGTTGTTTATGAATAGAAGTAATGAATGAAATAAATAAATAATATGTGTGGGATATAGAGTGAATGTTTATACACAGGGCTGTATGCTGTATTAAAAATTGATAACTTATCTTTATGTCGGATTGATCAGATAAATGATTTATGAAATTAAATTAATGTTAGCAATAAAAGTAAACAGGAAGTTTTTGATTGTATTTGTTATTTGTGTAACTATAACTCGTCATTCGAGGGTAATTATCTAGATTAACGTTTGCTTACACACAATTACCCCGCGACATACGAATAACGTCATTTCAGATTGTGAATTGATAGTTTGGGTACGAGATAATGAGTCATCATCAATACATCATCATACGTTACATGCGTTACGCTGGAAGTTTATTATAGCGTAAGTAGTCGTGTTGCTGGTGTTGATCGTAAGATCTCAGTTAACATCATCACCGAGTCTCTAGGCTACAAGTTTGAATTCTACAATCCATCATCGGATAGGGTTAAAGATGTACTAGCTTAATGGTCACAAATTATGAATATCTCGGTATCATTAGGTTGGCATCTGGATAAGAAGGGCCAGCTAGTGAGCCAATGCATGTGCACTGTACATGCATTACAGTGTATATGTACATTGTATATTGTACATTGTACACTGTACAATGTACAGTGTAAGTAGGGTAGCCCGTTTTGGTAACTTTTTTAGTTCCCTTCATAAAAGAGTGCCAGCTAGATCGGAATAACTCCTTTTAATCATTCCAGATATAATAAATAAATAAATGATATTATATAAGTCTATCATTATTATATGAATATAAAATTATAAGTATTGATACAAAAATAGCATATATTTATTCAAAAAATGATTTTTATTGAGCATTTTAACAAAAAATTTATTTTGTGGTAAACTAGTCGTAAATAATTTTTTTGTTAGAAAAATAATTTTTTTTTGTATTATATCTGGTACAGATATCAATTATATGTTCATAACAAAGTTTGATCCTTAATTACAATAATTTATCAACAAAATAGTCGAATAAATTACATTAATTAAAAAATAAAAAAAATATAAATTAATTTGAAATTTTTAAATAATTTTTTCTTTATTAATATTATAATATATTTATACACGTATTTGCCAAATATTTTATTTTTATTACAACGCACACTTGCACAAATATATAAATTACTTGAGAAAAAAATTCTATTTATAGAATTTTACATTGTAAAATAAATGCAAATATTTCTTCATTAAAGTGTGCTTTTGCTTCAATATTAAATATTAAATATCAATATAAAATATATTATTATGAAACTTCATAAATATGTTTATTATGACATTTATGACCTACTGTGAGCGAGATACCAAAACTTTCAAAAACGGGCTACCCTACTGTACAATGTACAGTGTATATTGTATACTGATTTATTGGATGAACTGGTCGATATTAACACCACAATACATCATGATACACATAATCTCTGAGCCCTCACCCGCTATCCTCCCTCACCCCCTATCCTCCCTCACCCCTATCCTCCCTCACCCCTATCCTCCCTCACCCCCTATCCTCCCTCACCCCTATCCTCCCTCACCCCTATCCTCCCTCACCCTATCCTCCCTCACCCGCTATCCTCCCTCACCCCTATCCTCCCTGCCCATTATCCCCCCTCACCCCCTATCCTCCCTCTCCCCCTATCCTCCCTCACACCTATCCTCCTTCACCCCTATCCTCCCTGCCCACTATCCCCCCTCACCCCCTATCCTCCCTCTCCCCCTATCCTCGCTCTCCCCATATCCTCCCTCACCCCTATCCTCCTTTATCCCTATCCTCCCTGCCCCATATCCCCCCTCACCCCCTATCCTCCCTCACCCCTATCCTCCCTCACCCCTATCTTCCCTCACCCTATCCTCCCTCACCCCCTCACCCCTATCCTCCCTCACCCCTATCCTCCCTCACCCCATATCCTCCCTATCCTCCCTTACCCCTATCCTCCCTCACCCCTATCCTCCCTGCACCCCTATCCTCCCTTACCCCCTATCCTCCCTCACCCCTTATCCTCCCTGACCCCTAACCTTTCAATCGTGTTTCAGCCGTCTGTAGAGCAGATCTGACCCCGTTCCACACGGAGCGAATACCCTGCGAGGAGAGGCTGTCTCGCGCCTTCTCTAATAGGTTATGTCCCCCGGTAGTGGGGCCTGAGAGAGGGGTCGATGAGGAGGATGAGGAGGTCACGGGTTCATCTTCTATTGTCTCTGTGAATAGATATAGTTGCGTGGTTATATTAATATGTATTATATATATATATTAGTGGTGAATTGCAAGAATACATACTTAATTACAAGTATAAACACACATGCTATATGCATTATTATTTACTTACATTTATATTATAAATTATATAAATATATATATAGTTAATATATGCATATATAGTTAATATATACATATATAATTAATATATACGTATATAGCTATATAGGAATAGAGATATGTTTAAATATAGAAGTCGAGTTAACAGATAATCATAGTTTACATATTAATAACCGTAATTTAATGTCGTATGTTAAATAAATATAAATACATGTACAATTATAATTAATCGTATTTAAAAAATAATAATATTACGTGACTTCGGTTAATATTATTAATATTACGATTATATATAACTTACACTATGTAACATACATATATATATATTACCAGGGTGCCTTTTTATTATGTATTTTTTAAATTTGCGCTTAAATAACTTTTACCAAATGATTTAAAATTATAAATTGTTATAAATTGTGTTCATAATTATATTATATATATATAGACTATAGACTACCATTCACTGTTTTAATAATATACCTCATATTAAAATTACATTCCTAAAATATATAAAATATCTCATATTTAAATATCACATAGAAATTATTTATGTTTAGTATAATCGTTTCTATAATTCTTAATATTTAATTATTCTATATTTAATTTTATTCGGTTATGATATCATTTATTTTGTTTGAAATCAAATTATATGTATTTTTAATATTTGTTATCATCAAAACAACACTACAATATTTTATAGATATAATTACAATAATTAATATATTAATATTAAAAGTAAAATATTTATCCCTATACATTTATTAATTATTTATTTATTTACGTTTCACGACTATGTTCTAAAGTTATAATTTAAATATGTACTATTTTAATAATTTATAAAATAACAATTATTTTAAAATTTTGTTATCGTAATTTTAAATGTTCCAACTATCGTAACATTTCACATGCCAATGACTAATATTCTAATATCTCTACTATCGGTTAATAGAGAGTGGGATGCTAGGACCAGTGTGGTCAAGTACTGACCGTCATCGACTAGCACCAGTGATACGATGGTCTTACGGTCGCAGAGCAGTGCGAACATCTGACCACTGCCACCATCGCTGCCACCATCGCCACCACTGCTGCCACCACCGCTGCCACCACTATCGCCTCGGACACAGCACACTCGTATGGGGCGTATGTCCGGTCTGAACGCTGTGACTGTTGCCGCGTCTACATCCACTACTGCGACGCCGCACTCCACATTACCGGAGACAAGGTGAGGGCGACCGTTAATGGTCAAGGTGGCGGTGTTGACCGGTGTGAGGGTGCCGAATGCAAACGGGTCATCGGCACTACGGGGGGAGGAGAGGGGGCGGGGTTATACGGGCTGAGGTCAGGGTAATGTGGTCTAGGTGATGGTTAATTATTAATTAGGTCGAGATATGAGATTGTGGTGGTATTTAATAAGGTCGAGGTAATTAATATGTAGGTTATATTAATTTAACTAGGATGATGTTTCGGTTAATTAGGTCATGTTGATGGTAATTAGGTCATGGTGGCGGTTAATATGGTGATGGTGATGATAATTAGGTCATGGTGGCGGTTAATTAGGTCATGGTGATTAAGCTGAGGTGATGATTAATTATTTGTAGTCAGTAGTTAATTAAGCAAAGTAATATGTAGTCTTGTGAGGTATTCAATTTGGGATTTAATTGATAATTAATTATTATGATAGTAGATTGATATTGTTTGGATTAATTATCATATTAAAAGTGTTATATATTGGTAATTATTTAGGTAAGTTTGGTAGTTAACTAGGTTAAATCAGTATTTAGTGAGATTTATTTGTAATTATTAAATTCGATATAATAGTTATAGGTTTATTTATATATATATATATATATATATATATATATATATATATATAGTGTATTCGATTTTAATGAAGTATATGATAATTCTCAACAATATAGACATACATACATGTAGATGCTATGAGATTGTGTGATTGTTATTTATTAACTATATTTATAATAAATAACTATTAAATATTAAAGTATAAACACATTCATAATTTTGCAAACTAATATTATTCTACCAAGCCACACAACATTTAGCTATATATTTACATGTATCCCCATTTATAATTGATATATCTTCTACATCAGTTGATTTATGTATAGTAATGTTGCTATTTTAAATATAAACAATCTTTATTATGTAAATAATATCATATATTTGTTTATATTAATAAATAATTATAATATACAAATATACATATTGAAAACTCATAATTTATATTTAAGCATAATTTTAAATAAATAATAAATATTATTTATTTAAAATATAAATATTTATTCAAAAACACACACACTTTTAGGGCTTGAGTTTATCACAGATAATTTAAATATTATAAATTCTATATACAAATATATAAATTATTTCATAGAAACACACTCACTAAATATACACTCAGAATCCCATGTGTAATATATACATAATACACAATATATATATATATATATATATATATATATATATATATATACATACAAATATATGCTATACATAGAGAAGGTAGTGTACACTATTATCATAATGTATGTAGATCTAGCTAGTACGAGATGTCAATAGATTAACAACAGGTAAACAAACACAGTAATCCCATGTGTATGTGTGTGTATAAGATATGCAAATCTAATACACAGCAATCTATACATATATATATATATATATATTCTCTACTGTAATCTAATGATGGAAGAGAATTAATTTAAACAGTCCACCTCTAAACAAATATATATTAGATAATGTTATATTGGTGGTATTCATGATTTAGGATATATCTGTGATTATCTAAAGATGTGTTTAAGATAATAATTGGTATATCACAATGATTATTTCATGATGATATTAATATCTGAAGGGGGTCACAAACCACTCTAATTATTTTCGGAAACTTGCCAGAAATATTGTTATTTAAAAACGATTTTCTATAAAGTTGTAATGGAATAATAGTATTATCAATAATAGTATAATACCACCTTTAAAATTCCTATATTTTAGGCAAGTTGTCGGCAAGTAAGGGGGTATCCCACAATTGTAGTTAACTTGCCATAATATCATTTTAAAGTTACAAGATATAAAATACTTGTAGTGGGATACCCCTTTTATTTAGTATAAGAATATTTCTAAGTTCTCTAAACAACAGATACCCAAATCTATTCAATCATAATATACCCAACTAATTACAATCAAGCCGTTAGGCATCAGTGATTCATATTAGACATCGTGAATAGGAAACAATGACACGATGTAAACCACTAATCAAACTACACAATCTCTTTAGTTTCACCTACACCACCCGACAAATACCTGTATCTATAGAGTGTGATATATAGTAGGGGTAGGCATCTTTAACATTACACTACATATAACTGACATACCCACGAGGAATATTCATTATGATATTGATACGTTACTATATATAAGTTGTTGTTGTGGTGGGGAATCATTAAATACGGCACATTTGACATTTGTTATTCAGTAAGCACAGCTGCGAGTTGGCGAGTTAATAGTATATATATATATATATATATATATATGTATATTTTGTATTGATATTTGTGGGTTATTTGGTTTAATTGGTTTAGTTGTGTTCAACTAGTGGTTTTGTTAGCTGCATTACATCATAAAGTCAGCCTACAATAACTGAACTCGTCCTTCCCTCATTATATATGTCATATGTGAATCTTAAACACACACACACACACACACACATACACACTTGATTGATTATGTAATTATTAATGCCGCCCGCCACATATTACTGAATTAACAAATGTCAAATTTGCCCTATTTAATGTATAGCAGTTGTGATATATGTTCTTAGCCACTGATTATAGTGCCCTTTAAGCATTAACATAACTATCACATATAGAGGACATGAATCTAAACTATAATAGGCATTAAGTGTATGTATTAGTCAGTACTATACGGCACTGATTGCTGCAGAGAATGTATTCGATAGTCATTTGATTATTCGTTATTATAAATATCTGATATTATAATGATTATGTACTTTACGAAATTAATAAATAAATAACAAAACAACATAAATTAGTGGGAAATTATGCATTGCAAATTAGGGCCTACATTATTTGAAGTTATAAGATTAACATGAAATTAAATTAATTTATTTTTTAAAGAAACAGTTTTAATAATATATATAATAAACAATTATTTGCGAATATAATAAAAATAGCTGCTTTAAGGAATATAAAGAAGTATTTTTTTAGACTTGTATGAATTATCCACCAGATGAGAATTAGAGTAAGCAACCCTATGCACGGGGTACGTGTAGATGAACTAGTTACACCTAAGGGGGCGCATGATGTTCGTGAGTTTACATGTACAATTATAATACATTATGAAAAATTATTTTTATAAATTAATAAAAATATAAATTAATAATCATAACTAACAAAGTTTATAGTCTTTAAAAATAGCTATTTTCCCTATATTTGACCTGTAAACTTACAAAGGTGTGCCTACATTAAAGTTTTGTGACCTATGCTAAAGTTGAACTATTCGAAGGTGACCTTCAACATAATAATAAGCGTAACCGACAGCTCCACTTATTAGGACCATGTATCATAACCATTCACACTGCAAAACACAAGAGAGGTTATAACTTAGGGACATTCTTAGCGACCGAACACAAACTATTTAAACTTGTTTTTAAGGGCGTGTTTACATATTAAATAACAAAGATGATAAATCATCGTAGATTTCGTCGTACTTCTACAACACAATGAAAAGGTGGTCGTAGATTACTTGACGTTAAATCGTAACATATAATAATCTGTGACAATGTTAACTACAGTACCAACACACCCTTAGTACGAGAATATCATATTAACGGACACCACTACTGATGAGGAATACACAGGAGTGCGTTGTTCTACATCGTAGTGATTGTGACCTAATTAGCGACTGAATCTCTATTGTTAAAGGTTATCTCGAACATAACGTTAAGTCTATCTTAATCCAATGATTACATATAACTGAACTCTAGTTATATACTAACTATAGATATATGTACACTATGTTAGAGTGCACTATATTAAAGTGTATGTGTTAGACTGAAACTCAACTATTTGAAAGTAATGGTAAGAATATAATCTGATACTCCATGATATATAATAATAATGATAATAATAATAATATAATAGTTTATTATGTCTTCAAAAATATATGGTGATTATAGGCATCATTAGATAATAGAAAATGAAAAACAATAGAAGAATAAATAGAAATAATTATAATGATTTAGAATGGACATACAGTTTACGTTTAAATAATGCAAGTGATGTTGTACAACGAATATCATATGATGACATGCATTACACCTATTCATACCGCACAACATTACAAGTAATACAAGTCAATACGAGTCATTATAATGGCTGAACCTAAACTATGTGAAGGTGCTCTAGAATATCTTTGTAAGTTTAACTGGTATCCACTATCACACATGCATCACTCACTAACACATGCATCGCACTATAACACATGCATCACACTCTAACACATGCATCACACTCTAACACATGCATCACACTATAACACACTATAACACATGCATCATACTATAACACACGCATCGCACTATAACACATGCATCACACTCTAACACACGCATCATACTATAACACACGCATCATACTATAACACACGCATCGCACTATAACACATGCATCATACTATAAAACACTATAACACATGCATCATACTATAACACATGCATCACACTATACGCTGCATCAACGCTGTACTATTGTACACACGTATATATAATAATCATTTTACTTGACCGAACATTAACTATTTGAAGATGCCATTGAACGTGATGCAAAGTGTTATGCTATACTTAATCGATATAACTCCCCCATCCGTAAACAAGAATAATGGACTGTTCCATATTGTTATGCTATATTATTATTCGATATTAATCCTCCCTCTGTAAACATACCAAATGGACGGTTCCATTATGCATATTATAAGCTTTTTGGTATGCGTTATATAGTTGGTCACGCATCATTTCCCATCAGCGTTCGACTATATAACGGCATCCATATCGCTGTTACGGCAGTCTAATTAATAAAGTACACGAGCATTGATTCTCTCTACGATAACTTAACACTAAGCTTAACCTATACCCCATGATAACATGCGTTACACTGTATGCTGTACAGTTGTATACATGTATATAGTACAGTCATTTTAGTAGACCGAACATCAACTATTTGAAGGTGACCTTGAACATGATGCTAAGAATAGCGTACACCCCACGATAACACGCATAATATACTATAGTATACATTACAGTCATCGTATAGATCTAAGCTAAGCTGATTGAAGGTGACCTTTAAGATGATGATCCCCAGGACTGTAAGTCTAATAGTCCGACTGATACTACTACAGTAACCTTAGTAACATGCAACATAACTATAGTTAGACTTAAGCAGTGAATTAAGTTACAGTGATATAAGATTTGTGAATATAAAAATATTAAGTTTGACGTAAGTTTTTAACAATATTTTTAACTTAAGTCAATATGAGCAACAATGAAGCCAGTATTTATTTGTGAACTAAGTATGGGCCAAGTTTGACTCAACCTGTGTTACTTGTAGGTATAGCTAACCTCGACTGTTTGAAGGTGCCCTTGAACATGAGGACATACAGGACTGTTAGTCTAATAGTCCGACTGATACTACTACAGTTACCTTAGTAACAGGCAACATAACTATACACACTATACCCATCTCAGAATGCATCATTCTCTAGCCCACTATACACCATAAGTACTGTGGTACTGTGTAAGTACATCATAGTACATCATAGTACTATGATAGATATGTAGCGTTACAACTAACCTCAACTGTTTGAAGGTGACCTTGAACATGAGGGTCTCGAGCACCGTTCCGGTGGCGGGGTCGCACTTCCAGATCCGGCTGCTGGGCCGCGAACAGTACAGGTAGCCATCTCTGTAAGTGGAGCCGAAACTACCCCTGCGAAAGAGAGACGCATCGAATTATTGGTGACATTTATATCATATTTTATAACTTATGTATTATATAATATCTAAATATTAAGAGCTTTAATTTAAAACTACTAAATAGTAGTACTATTAATAACTAAGTAGTTATTAATATTATTTACTCTTAATATTTAGTTATTATAGTACTATTATAGTACTATTAAAATAGACAATGATGTAATCATAACAATGGTGTATATGATGAGGATAATAGGGGACACTACTTGTTTGTACGTGTTTAATGATATATTTAATATGATGAGAAATAATCATAAAACATACGAACAGAAGTTATTTAATTATGATGATGAAGATTTCTATATGTTATCTTACATTTATTAAAATGTTAATCGTGAATAAACTACTCCTATTAAATATTAAAGAAACGCATTCCATCCATCGATGTAAAGAAAATGGATAAACAATTGACGCACGCAATACATATAAAAGATAGATACGCGAATACCACTTTTATTGATAAATTAACGAAATGGCATCAGTGATTTTTATTGGATATAAGTCATATTATATATGTCAAATATTAAAACAGTAGGTTTTTCGTCAAAATAGATTAAAGTGACTTCTATCTATATCAATGGATTTAGATTATAAATATCAATAAAATAATATGATATCTTCAATTTAAAAACACAAAATTACGTTGATGTATTTTAAATATATAATTTTATTTTTAGTATAGATAGTACATTAAAACTGGTAGTAATTATAAATAAATAATATTAATTTAAAATTTAGTAGGTATTTAATAATAGGTTTCGACTGCAGCGCCTCTATCGCAAAGTGCCATACACTACATTCAATTGCTTATCCACTTTCTTTATATCGATGGTTCCATCTGATCATTCGTGTTTTCTAGGGTAACATATGATGTACCGGATAATAACATGATTAAAATAATGATGTGAAATTATGAATAGAATTTATATTATAATGCATGTGATACTATTTAATGTGAAGACCACGCACCTAAACAGTAACTAGTAAATAGGTGTCGCTACCGTACTATGAATATAGCTAGTAGCGATGTTAAGTAACCTTTTGTTGAGTTTACTGCCTATCTGACATATCATCGGGTCATTACCGGCGGCGTCCTCGAACCGACCAATCAGAAAGCTGCGTTCTTTAGTCGACACTAACAGCTTATAGTTATCGGCACCGTAGTGGTTAGGATAGAGTGACTCATCAGTAGTGGTAGTGGTGGATGGGGAGGGGGATGGGTAAGAGGCTGTAGTGCTGCCGTCTGGAGTGATGGGTCGTGGGCGGGGCTTAGATGGGGGGGCGGGTTCATCGCTGGGTACGTGCGTGAGTTGAACGATGGCCGTGCTTTCCTTGTGAAGACAGACAGACTCTTCGATATCCTATGATGAGGTTAGCGGTGAGAGAGGTATTATTATTAGTTATTATGATATATTGTATTGACTACAAAACACGTGGTGATTATGAGCGCAATTAGATAATAACAAATAAAAAAATAAAATAAAAAGAAAATGAATAACAAAATATAACAAATTATGGGGTGGGGATGTTATGGGTGGGCTATTAGTGTTAGACTGTTATGGGTGGTATACTTAATGCTAGTTCATAGATGAATACATTTGAATATATCTATACTTGTTATATAGATACAGTGATTCTCATTAATATGAGGTATCAGTGTTACTAATGTATATATCAGTATCTAAGTATGCAGATGAATAGGTTGTATTCAATGTAGAATTAGCCAACCTATATTATAGTCATAGGTCATATGTGATATCGTTTAAATAATAGAGGAACTATTGAAAAAAAAAATTCAAAATTTAATTAAAAAACCAAAACCAAAACCAAACATTTTCTCAGTTGAGAAATAGTCATAGAGTGGATATTGGGAGGGAGAAAGGAAGGGAGGAAAAGCGAGATTGGCAGAGAGAGGCAGTGTGTGTGTCCAGCTACAATAGACTACACTACACTACTTGACCGCTGATTACATAACCTCGTGGACGAGAGTGGTCAACACAATCTGACCGAATGAATCACCTGTGAAGATAACGGTGGCGTTGTCATCTATTTCACAGGCTGTGACCTGTGAGGCGTGTCTCTTCCTCAGGGAACTTACCCTTACCTGGGGTAATAGTATGGGTAGTGAGGGTAGTGAGGGTAGTAGGGGTATTATTGTGATGGAGAGTGCTTATTATACTGTAACTACCCTCACCCGGGGTAGAATAAATGGTATTTACTATACAAGAAAAATTTTTCTCAGACTTGTTTATTATGTAACTCCTCAAAATAGTAATAATCCTATCATGATCCTACCCTTAAGCCTTTCATTGTACACTGTACATAGTTTTACTGTGTACATACAGTGTACAGTGTACAATGTAAATAGTTGTAAACAGTTGTACATAGTTGTACACATTAGTACTTAGATGTACACTACATACTGTACAATGTACACAATATGATATTCAATATTATACAACTTAACACTACTGATTACTGTGCTTGCTTGGTCCATATACTCAAGTGTATAGTCTATTACTAGTATAAGGTATAGTATAGTATAGTCTATTGCTAGTTTATATTAGAGTATATTATAGTTTATCACTAATATATATTATAGTCAACTACTTGCCTATTACAAGCCTATGTAGTTAGTCTATTAGTGTAGCTTTTCCTTAATATATATTTCATATATCCCATTCTAAAATTGGTATTTAGAAATAATAATATTAATTTATTGAATTATGATATACGTGTGTAATAAACACATCGTGATGTACCTATAAGAATAGATGATGCTGGAACCCTCATACCTCTGAGCTCTACAACTCCCCCACTCTACACCCCCCCACCCCCTGTAGCCCTACCTGATCACATGACAACACCGAGAACACCAACACAACCCCCCCACCCTACACCCCACCCTACACCCCCCGTAAGCCCTACCTGGTCACATGACAACACCGAGAACACGAACACATCTCCAGCCTCAGTGCCTACCACTACGGTCAGACGGTGTTGTACTTGTGTCACGCACATGGCCGTAATGCTTGACCGGGTCACCTGTAATAGACGCGGTGTGGGGTTGTTATCTAGGCTGTGAGTGATATGATAGGGCGGTTTAGGTCATCGGTGATAGGTGTTATCTATTTGTGTTATCTATTTAATGTTATCTATTTAGTGTTATCTATTTAGTGTTATCTATTTAATGTTATCTATTTAATGTTATCTATTAAGTGTTATCTATTTAATGTTATCTATTTAGTGTTATCTATTTAGTGTTATCTATTTAGTGTTATCTATTTAATGTTATCTATTTAATGTTATCTATTAAGTGTTATCTATTTAATGTTATCTATTTAGTGTTATCTATTTAATGTTATCTATTTAATGTTATCTATTAAGTGTTATCTATTAAGTGTTATCTATTTAGTGTTATCTATTTAATGTTATCTATTTAATGTTATCTATTAAGTGTTATCTATTTAGTGTTATCTATTTAGTGTTATCTATTAAGTGTTATCTATTAAGTGTTATCTATTTAATGTTATCTATTTAGTGTTATCTATTTAATGTTATCTATTTAATGTTATCTATTAAGTGTTATCTATTTAATGTTATCTATTTAGTGTTATCTATTTAATGTTATCTATTTAATGTTATCTATTAAGTGTTATCTATTAAGTGTTATCTATTTAGTGTTATCTATTTAATGTTATCTATTTAATGTTATCTATTAAGTGTTATCTATTTAGTGTTATCTATTTAGTGTTATCTATTAAGTGTTATCTATTAAGTGTTATCTATTTAATGTTATCTATTTAGTGTTATCTATTTAATGTTATCTATTTAATGTTATCTATTAAGTGTTATCTATTTAATGTTATCTATTTAGTGTTATCTATTTAATGTTATCTATTAAGTGTTATCTATTAAGTGTTATCTATTTAGTGTTATCTATTTAATGTTATCTATTTAATGTTATCTATAAAGTGTTATCTATTTAGTGTTATCTATTTAGTGTTATATATTTAGTGTTATCTATTAAGTGTTATCTATTTAGTGTTATCTATTTAGTGTTATCTATTAAGTGTTATCTATTAAGTGTTATCTATTTAATGTTATCTATTTAGTGTTATCTATTTAATGTTATCTATTTAATGTTATCTATTTAGTGTTATCTATTTAATGTTATCTATTTAATGTTATCTATTAAGTGTTATCTATTTAATGTTATCTATTTAGTGTTATCTATTTAATGTTATCTATTAAGTGTTATCTATTAAGTGTTATCTATTTAGTGTTATCTATTTAATGTTATCTATTTAATGTTATCTATAAAGTGTTATCTATTTAGTGTTATCTATTTAGTGTTATATATTTAGTGTTATCTATTAAGTGTTATCTATTTAGTGTTATCTATTTAGTGTTATCTATTAAGTGTTATCTATTAAGTGTTATCTATTTAATGTTATCTATTTAGTGTTATCTATTTAATGTTATCTATTTAATGTTATCTATTAAGTGTTATCTATTTAATGTTATCTATTTAGTGTTATCTATTTAATGTTATCTATTTAATGTTATCTATTAAGTGTCATCTATTTAATGTTATCTATTAAGTGTTATCTATTTAGTGTTATCTATTAAGTGTTATCTATTAAGTGTTATCTATTTAATGTTATCTATTTAGTGTTATCTATTTAGTGTTATCTATTTAATGTTATCTATTTAATGTTATCTATTAAGTGTTATCTATTTAATGTTATCTATTTAGTGTTATCTATTTAGTGTTATCTATTTAGTGTTATCTATTTAATGTTATCTATTTAATGTTATCTATTAAGTGTTATCTATTTAATGTTATCTATTTAGTGTTATCTATTTAATGTTATCTATTTAATGTTATCTATTAAGTGTTATCTATTAAGTGTTATCTATTTAGTGTTATCTATTTAATGTTATCTATTTAATGTTATCTATTAAGTGTTATCTATTTAGTGTTATCTATTTAGTGTTATCTATTAAGTGTTATCTATTAAGTGTTATCTATTTAATGTTATCTATTTAGTGTTATCTATTTAATGTTATCTATTTAATGTTATCTATTAAGTGTTATCTATTTAATGTTATCTATTTAGTGTTATCTATTTAATGTTATCTATTTAATGTTATCTATTAAGTGTTATCTATTAAGTGTTATCTATTTAGTGTTATCTATTTAATGTTATCTATTTAATGTTATCTATTAAGTGTTATCTATTTAGTGTTATCTATTTAGTGTTATCTATTAAGTGTTATCTATTAAGTGTTATCTATTTAATGTTATCTATTTAGTGTTATCTATTTAATGTTATCTATTTAATGTTATCTATTAAGTGTTATCTATTTAATGTTATCTATTTAGTGTTATCTATTTAATGTTATCTATTAAGTGTTATCTATTAAGTGTTATCTATTTAGTGTTATCTATTTAATGTTATCTATTTAATGTTATCTATAAAGTGTTATCTATTTAGTGTTATCTATTTAGTGTTATATATTTAGTGTTATCTATTAAGTGTTATCTATTTAGTGTTATCTATTTAGTGTTATCTATTAAGTGTTATCTATTAAGTGTTATCTATTTAATGTTATCTATTTAGTGTTATCTATTTAATGTTATCTATTTAATGTTATCTATTAAGTGTTATCTATTTAATGTTATCTATTTAGTGTTATCTATTTAATGTTATCTATTTAATGTTATCTATTAAGTGTCATCTATTTAATGTTATCTATTAAGTGTTATCTATTTAGTGTTATCTATTAAGTGTTATCTATTTAATGTTATCTATTTAGTGTTATCTATTTAGTGTTATCTATTTAGTGTTATCTATTTAGTGTTATCTATTAAGTGTTATCTATTTAGTGTTATCTATTTAGTGTTATCTATTAAGTGTTATCTATTAAGTGTTATCTATTTAATGTTATCTATTTAGTGTTATCTATTTAGTGTTATCTATTAAGTGTTATCTATTAAGTGTTATCTATTTAATGTTATTTATTTAGTGTTATCTATTTAATGTTATCTATTTAATGTTATCTATTAAGTGTTATCTATTTAATGTTATCTATTAAGTGTTATCTATTTAGTGTTATCTATTAAGTGTTATCTATTTAATGTTATCTATTTAGTGTTATCTATTTAGTGTTATCTATTTAATGGTATCTATTTAATGTTATCTATTTAATGTTATCTATTTAATGTTATCTATTTAATGTTATCTATTTAGTGTTATCTATTTAGTGTTATCTATTTAGTGTTATCTATTTAGTGTTATCTATTAAGTGTTATCTATTAAGTGTTATCTATTTAATGTTATCTATTTAGTGTTATCTATTTAATGTTATCTATTTAATGTTATCTATTTAGTGTTATCTATTAAGTGTTATCTATTTAGTGTTATCTATTTAATGTTATCTATTTAGTGTTATCTATTAAGTGTTATCTATTAAGTGTTATCTATTTAATGTTATCTATTTAGTGTTATCTATTTAATGTTATCTATTTAATGTTATCTATTTAGTGTTATCTATTAAGTGTTATCTATTTAGTGTTATTTATTTAATGTTATCTATTTAATGTTATCTATTAAGTGTTATCTATTTAATGTTATCTATTTAGTGTTATATATTTAATGTTATCTATTTAATGTTATCTATTAAGTGTTATCTATTTAGTGTTATCTATTAAGTGTTATCTATTTAGTGTTATCTATTTAATGTTATCTATTTAATGTTATCTATTAAGTGTTATCTATTTAATGTTATCTATTTAGTGTTATCTATTTAATGTTATCTATTTAATGTTATCTATTAAGTGTTATCTATTTAATTTTATCTATTTAATGTTATCTATTAAGTGTTATCTATTTAGTGTTATCTATTAAGTGTTATCTATTTAGTGTTATCTATTTAATGTTATCTATTTAATATTATCTATTTAGTGTTATCTATTTAATGTTATCTATTTAATGTTATCTATTAAGTGTTATCTATTTAATATTATCTATTTAGTGTTATCTATTTAATGTTATTTATTTAATGTTATCTATTTAATATTATCTATTTAGTGTTATCTATTTAATGTTATCTATTTAATGTTATCTATTTAATGTTATCTATTTAGTTTTATCTATTTAGTGTTATCTATTTAGTGTTATCTATTTAGTGTTATCTATTAAGTGTTATCTATTAAGTGTTATCTATTTAGTGTTATCTATTTAATGTTATCTATTTAATGTTATCTATAAAGTGTTATCTATTTAGTGTTATCTATTTAGTGTTATATATTTAGTGTTATCTATTAAGTGTTATCTATTTAGTGTTATATATTTAGTGTTATCTATTAAGTGTTATCTATTAAGTGTTATCTATTTAATGTTATCTATTTAGTGTTATCTATTTAATGTTATCTATTTAATGTTATCTATTTAGTGTTATCTATTTAATGTTATCTATTTAATGTTATCTATTAAGTGTTATCTATTTAATGTTATCTATTTAGTGTTATCTATTTAATGTTATCTATTAAGTGTTATCTATTAAGTGTTATCTATTTAGTGTTATCTATTTAATGTTATCTATTTAATGTTATCTATAAAGTGTTATCTATTTAGTGTTATCTATTTAGTGTTATATATTTAGTGTTATCTATTAAGTGTTATCTATTTAGTGTTATCTATTTAGTGTTATCTATTAAGTGTTATCTATTAAGTGTTATCTATTTAATGTTATCTATTTAGTGTTATCTATTTAATGTTATCTATTTAATGTTATCTATTAAGTGTTATCTATTTAATGTTATCTATTTAGTGTTATCTATTTAATGTTATCTATTTAATGTTATCTATTAAGTGTCATCTATTTAATGTTATCTATTAAGTGTTATCTATTTAGTGTTATCTATTAAGTGTTATCTATTAAGTGTTATCTATTTAATGTTATCTATTTAGTGTTATCTATTTAGTGTTATCTATTTAATGTTATCTATTTAATGTTATCTATTAAGTGTTATCTATTTAATGTTATCTATTTAGTGTTATCTATTTAGTGTTATCTATTTAGTGTTATCTATTTAATGTTATCTATTTAATGTTATCTATTAAGTGTTATCTATTTAATGTTATCTATTTAGTGTTATCTATTTAATGTTATCTATTTAATGTTATCTATTAAGTGTTATCTATTAAGTGTTATCTATTTAGTTTTATCTATTTAATGTTATCTATTTAATGTTATCTATTAAGTGTTATCTATTTAGTGTTATCTATTTAGTGTTATCTATTAAGTGTTATCTATTAAGTGTTATCTATTTAATGTTATCTATTTAGTGTTATCTATTTAATGTTATCTATTTAATGTTATCTATTAAGTGTTATCTATTTAATGTTATCTATTTAGTGTTATCTATTTAATGTTATCTATTTAATGTTATCTATTAAGTGTTATCTATTAAGTGTTATCTATTTAGTGTTATCTATTTAATGTTATCTATTTAATGTTATCTATTAAGTGTTATCTATTTAGTGTTATCTATTTAGTGTTATCTATTAAGTGTTATCTATTAAGTGTTATCTATTTAATGTTATCTATTTAGTGTTATCTATTTAATGTTATCTATTTAATGTTATCTATTAAGTGTTATCTATTTAATGTTATCTATTTAGTGTTATCTATTTAATGTTATCTATTAAGTGTTATCTATTAAGTGTTATCTATTTAGTGTTATCTATTTAATGTTATCTATTTAATGTTATCTATAAAGTGTTATCTATTTAGTGTTATCTATTTAGTGTTATATATTTAGTATTATCTATTAAGTGTTATCTATTTAGTGTTATCTATTTAGTGTTATCTATTAAGTGTTATCTATTAAGTGTTATCTATTTAATGTTATCTATTTAGTGTTATCTATTTAATGTTATCTATTTAATGTTATCTATTAAGTGTTATCTATTTAATGTTATCTATTTAGTGTTATCTATTTAATGTTATCTATTTAATGTTATCTATTAAGTGTCATCTATTTAATGTTATCTATTAAGTGTTATCTATTTAGTGTTATCTATTAAGTGTTATCTATTTAATGTTATCTATTTAGTGTTATCTATTTAGTGTTATCTATTTAGTGTTATCTATTTAGTGTTATCTATTAAGTGTTATCTATTTAGTGTTATCTATTTAGTGTTATCTATTAAGTGTTATCTATTAAGTGTTATCTATTTAATGTTATCTATTTAGTGTTATCTATTTAGTGTTATCTATTAAGTGTTATCTATTAAGTGTTATCTATTTAATGTTATCTATTAAGTGTTATCTATTTAATGTTATCTATTAAGTGTTATCTATTTAGTGTTATCTATTAAGTGTTATCTATTTAATGTTATCTATTTAGTGTTATCTATTTAGTGTTATCTATTTAATGGTATCTATTTAATGTTATCTATTTAATGTTATCTATTTAATGTTATCTATTTAATGTTATCTATTTAGTGTTATCTATTTAGTGTTATCTATTTAGTGTTATCTATTTAGTGTTATCTATTAAGTGTTATCTATTAAGTGTTATCTATTTAATGTTATCTATTTAGTGTTATCTATTTAATGTTATCTATTTAATGTTATCTATTTAGTGTTATCTATTAAGTGTTATCTATTTAGTGTTATCTATTTAATGTTATCTATTTAGTGTTATCTATTAAGTGTTATCTATTAAGTGTTATCTATTTAATGTTATCTATTTAGTGTTATCTATTTAATGTTATCTATTTAATGTTATCTATTTAGTGTTATCTATTAAGTGTTATCTATTTAGTGTTATTTATTTAATGTTATCTATTTAATGTTATCTATTAAGTGTTATCTATTTAATGTTATCTATTTAGTGTTATATATTTAATGTTATCTATTTAATGTTATCTATTAAGTGTTATCTATTTAGTGTTATCTATTAAGTGTTATCTATTTAGTGTTATCTATTTAATGTTATCTATTTAATGTTATCTATTAAGTGTTATCTATTTAATGTTATCTATTTAGTGTTATCTATTTAATGTTATCTATTTAATGTTATCTATTAAGTGTTATCTATTTAATTTTATCTATTTAATGTTATCTATTAAGTGTTATCTATTTAGTGTTATCTATTAAGTGTTATCTATTTAGTGTTATCTATTTAATGTTATCTATTTAATATTATCTATTTAGTGTTATCTATTTAATGTTATCTATTTAATGTTATCTATTAAGTGTTATCTATTTAATATTATCTATTTAGTGTTATCTATTTAATGTTATTTATTTAATGTTATCTATTTAATATTATCTATTTAGTGTTATCTATTTAATGTTATCTATTTAATGTTATCTATTTAATGTTATCTATTTAGTTTTATCTATTTAGTGTTATCTATTTAGTGTTATCTATTTAGTGTTATCTATTAAGTGTTATCTATTAAGTGTTATCTATTTAATGTTATCTATTTAGTGTTATCTATTTAATGTTATCTATTTAATGTTATCTATTAAGTGTTATCTATTTAATTTTATCTATTTAATGTTATCTATTAAGTGTTATCTATTTAGTGTTATCTATTAAGTGTTATCTATTTAGTGTTATCTATTTAATGTTATCTATTTAATGTTATCTATTAAGTGTTATCTATTGAATGTTATCTATTTAGTATTATCTATTTAATGTTATCTATTTAATGTTATCTATTAAGTGTTATCTATTTAGTGTTATCTATTAAGTGTTATCTATTTAGTGTTATCTATTAAGTGTTATCTATTTAGTGTTATCTATTTAGTGTTATCTATTAAGTGTTATCTATTAAGTGTTATCTATTTAATGTTATCTATTTAGTGTTATCTATTTAATGTTATCTATTTAATGTTATCTATTAAGTGTTATCTATTTAATGTTATCTATTTAGTGTTATCTATTTAATGTTATCTATTTAATGTTATCTATTAAGTGTCATCTATTTAATGTTATCTATTAAGTGTTATCTATTTAGTGTTATCTATTAAGTGTTATCTATTTAATGTTATCTATTTAGTGTTATCTATTTAGTGTTATCTATTTAGTGTTATCTATTTAGTGTTATCTATTAAGTGTTATCTATTTAGTGTTATCTATTTAGTGTTATCTATTAAGTGTTATCTATTAAGTGTTATCTATTTAATGTTATCTATTTAGTGTTATCTATTTAGTGTTATCTATTAAGTGTTATCTATTAAGTGTTATCTATTTAATGTTATTTATTTAGTGTTATCTATTTAATGTTATCTATTTAATGTTATCTATTAAGTGTTATCTATTTAATGTTATCTATTAAGTGTTATCTATTTAGTGTTATCTATTAAGTGTTATCTATTTAATGTTATCTATTTAGTGTTATCTATTTAGTGTTATCTATTTAATGGTATCTATTTAATGTTATCTATTTAATGTTATCTATTTAATGTTATCTATTTAATGTTATCTATTTAGTGTTATCTATTTAGTGTTATCTATTTAATGTTATCTATTTAATGTTATCTATTAAGTGTTATCTATTTAGTGTTATCTATTTAGTGTTATCTATTAAGTGTTATCTATTAAGTGTTATCTATTTAATGTTATCTATTTAGTGTTATCTATTTAATGTTATCTATTTAATGTTATCTATTAAGTGTTATCTATTTAATGTTATCTATTTAGTGTTATCTATTAAATGTTATCTATTTAATGTTATCTATTAAGTGTTATCTATTAAGTGTTATCTATTTAGTGTTATCTATTTAATGTTATCTATTTAATGTTATCTATTAAGTGTTATCTATTTAGTGTTATCTATTTAATGTTATCTATTTAATGTTATCTATTAAGTGTTATCTATTGAATGTTATCTATTTAGTATTATCTATTTAATGTTATCTATTTAATGTTATCTATTAAGTGTTATCTATTTAGTGTTATCTATTAAGTGTTATCTATTTAGTGTTATCTATTAAGTGTTATCTATTTAGTGTTATCTATTTAGTGTTATCTATTAAGTGTTATCTATTTAATGTTATCTATTTAGTGTTATCTATTTAATGTTATCTATTTAATGTTATCTATTAAGTGTTATCTATTTAATGTTATCTATTTAGTGTTATCTATTTAATGTTATCTATTTAATGTTATCTATTAAGTGTCATCTATTTAATGTTATCTATTAAGTGTTATCTATTTAGTGTTATCTATTAAGTGTTATCTATTTAATGTTATCTATTTAGTGTTATCTATTTAGTGTTATCTATTTAGTGTTATCTATTTAGTGTTATCTATTAAGTGTTATCTATTTAGTGTTATCTATTTAGTGTTATCTATTAAGTGTTATCTATTAAGTGTTATCTATTTAATGTTATCTATTTAGTGTTATCTATTTAGTGTTATCTATTAAGTGTTATCTATTTAATGTTATCTATTTAGTGTTATCTATTTAGTGTTATCTATTTAATGTTATCTATTTAATGTTATCTATTAAGTGTTATCTATTTAATGTTATCTATTTAGTGTTATCTATTTAGTGTTATCTATTTAGTGTTATCTATTTAATGTTATCTATTTAATGTTATCTATTAAGTGTTATCTATTTAATGTTATCTATTTAGTGTTATCTATTTAATGTTATCTATTTAATGTTATCTATTAAGTGTTATCTATTAAGTGTTATCTATTTAGTGTTATCTATTTAATGTTATCTATTTAATGTTATCTATTAAGTGTTATCTATTTAGTGTTATCTATTTAGTGTTATCTATTAAGTGTTATCTATTAAGTGTTATCTATTTAATGTTATCTATTTAGTGTTATCTATTTAATGTTATCTATTTAATGTTATCTATTAAGTGTTATCTATTTAATGTTATCTATTTAGTGTTATCTATTTAATGTTATCTATTTAATGTTATCTATTAAGTGTTATCTATTAAGTGTTATCTATTTAGTGTTATCTATTTAATGTTATCTATTTAATGTTATCTATTAAGTGTTATCTATTTAGTGTTATCTATTTAGTGTTATCTATTAAGTGTTATCTATTAAGTGTTATCTATTTAATGTTATCTATTTAGTGTTATCTATTTAATGTTATCTATTTAATGTTATCTATTAAGTGTTATCTATTTAATGTTATCTATTTAGTGTTATCTATTTAATGTTATCTATTAAGTGTTATCTATTAAGTGTTATCTATTTAGTGTTATCTATTTAATGTTATCTATTTAATGTTATCTATAAAGTGTTATCTATTTAGTGTTATCTATTTAGTGTTATATATTTAGTGTTATCTATTAAGTGTTATCTATTTAGTGTTATCTATTTAGTGTTATCTATTAAGTGTTATCTATTAAGTGTTATCTATTTAATGTTATCTATTTAGTGTTATCTATTTAATGTTATCTATTTAATGTTATCTATTAAGTGTTATCTATTTAATGTTATCTATTTAGTGTTATCTATTTAATGTTATCTATTTAATGTTATCTATTAAGTGTCATCTATTTAATGTTATCTATTAAGTGTTATCTATTTAGTGTTATCTATTAAGTGTTATCTATTTAATGTTATCTATTTAGTGTTATCTATTTAGTGTTATCTATTTAGTGTTATCTATTTAGTGTTATCTATTAAGTGTTATCTATTTAGTGTTATCTATTTAGTGTTATCTATTAAGTGTTATCTATTAAGTGTTATCTATTTAATGTTATCTATTTAGTGTTATCTATTTAGTGTTATCTATTAAGTGTTATCTATTAAGTGTTATCTATTTAATGTTATTTATTTAGTGTTATCTATTTAATGTTATCTATTTAATGTTATCTATTAAGTGTTATCTATTTAATGTTATCTATTAAGTGTTATCTATTTAGTGTTATCTATTAAGTGTTATCTATTTAATGTTATCTATTTAGTGTTATCTATTTAGTGTTATCTATTTAATGGTATCTATTTAATGTTATCTATTTAATGTTATCTATTTAATGTTATCTATTTAATGTTATCTATTTAGTGTTATCTATTTAGTGTTATCTATTTAGTGTTATCTATTTAGTGTTATCTATTAAGTGTTATCTATTAAGTGTTATCTATTTAATGTTATCTATTTAGTGTTATCTATTTAATGTTATCTATTTAATGTTATCTATTTAGTGTTATCTATTAAGTGTTATCTATTTAGTGTTATCTATTTAATGTTATCTATTTAGTGTTATCTATTAAGTGTTATCTATTAAGTGTTATCTATTTAATGTTATCTATTTAGTGTTATCTATTTAATGTTATCTATTTAATGTTATCTATTTAGTGTTATCTATTAAGTGTTATCTATTTAGTGTTATTTATTTAATGTTATCTATTTAATGTTATCTATTAAGTGTTATCTATTTAATGTTATCTATTTAGTGTTATATATTTAATGTTATCTATTTAATGTTATCTATTAAGTGTTATCTATTTAGTGTTATCTATTAAGTGTTATATATTTAGTGTTATCTATTTAATGTTATCTATTTAATGTTATCTATTAAGTGTTATCTATTTAATGTTATCTATTTAGTGTTATCTATTTAATGTTATCTATTTAATGTTATCTATTAAGTGTTATCTATTTAATTTTATCTATTTAATGTTATCTATTAAGTGTTATCTATTTAGTGTTATCTATTAAGTGTTATCTATTTAGTGTTATCTATTTAATGTTATCTATTTAATATTATCTATTTAGTGTTATCTATTTAATGTTATCTATTTAATGTTATCTATTAAGTGTTATCTATTTAATATTATCTATTTAGTGTTATCTATTTAATGTTATTTATTTAATGTTATCTATTTAATATTATCTATTTAGTGTTATCTATTAAGTGTTATCTATTAAGTGTTATCTATTTAATGTTATCTATTTAGTGTTATCTATTTAATGTTATCTATTTAATGTTATCTATTAAGTGTTATCTATTTAATTTTATCTATTTAATGTTATCTATTAAGTGTTATCTATTTAGTGTTATCTATTAAGTGTTATCTATTTAGTGTTATCTATTTAATGTTATCTATTTAATGTTATCTATTAAGTGTTATCTATTGAATGTTATCTATTTAGTATTATCTATTTAATGTTATCTATTTAATGTTATCTATTAAGTGTTATCTATTTAGTGTTATCTATTAAGTGTTATCTATTTAGTGTTATCTATTTAATGTTATCTATTTAATGTTATCTATTAAGTGTTATCTATTTAATGTTATCTATTTGGTGTTATCTATTTAGTGTTATCTATTAAGTGTTATCTATTTAATGTTATCTATTTAGTGTTATCTATTTAGTGTTATCTATTTAATGGTATATATTTAATGTTATCTATTTAATGTTATTTATTTAATGTTATCTATTTAATGTTATCTATTTAGTGTTATCTATTTAGTGTTATCTATTTAGTGTTATCTATTTAGTGTTATCTATTAAGTGTTATCTATTAAGTGTTATCTATTTAATGTTATCTATTTAGTGTTATCTATTTAATGTTATCTATTTAATGTTATCTATTTAATATTATCTATTTAGTGTTATCTATTTAGTGTTATCTATTTAGTGTTATCTATTTAGTGTTATCTATTTAGTGTTATCTATTAAGTGTTATCTATTAAGTGTTATCTATTTAATGTTATCTATTTAGTGTTATCTATTTAATGTTATCTATTTAATGGTATATATGTAATGTTATCTATTAAGTGTTATCTATTTAGTGTTATCTATTAAGTGTTATCTATTTAATGTTATCTATGTAGTGTTATCTATTTAATGTTATCTATTTAATGTTATCTATTTAATGTTATCTATTTAGTGTTATCTATTAAGTGTTATCTATTTAATGTTATCTATTTAATGTTATCTATTTAATATTATCTATTTAGTGTTATCTATTTAATGTTATCTATTTAATGTTATCTATTAAGTGTTATCTATTTAATATTATCTATTTAGTGTTATCTATTTAATGTTATTTATTTAATGTTATCTATTTAATATTATCTATTTAGTGTTATCTATTTAATGTTATCTATTTAATGTTATCTATTTAATGTTATCTATTTAGTGTTATCTATTTAGTGTTATCTATTTAATATTATCTATTTAGTGTTATCTATTTAGTGTTATCTATTTAATGGTATCTATTTAATGTTATCTATTTAATGTTATCTATTTAATGTTATCTATTTAATGTTATCTATTTAGTGTTATCTATTTAGTGTTATCTATTTAGTGTTATCTATTTAGTGTTATCTATTAAGTGTTATCTATTAAGTGTTATCTATTTAATGTTATCTATTTAGTGTTATCTATTTAATGTTATCTATTTAATGTTATCTATTTAGTGTTATCTATTAAGTGTTATCTATTTAGTGTTATCTATTTAATGTTATCTATTTAGTGTTATCTATTAAGTGTTATCTATTAAGTGTTATCTATTTAATGTTATCTATTTAGTGTTATCTATTTAATGTTATCTATTTAATGTTATCTATTTAGTGTTATCTATTAAGTGTTATCTATTTAGTGTTATTTATTTAATGTTATCTATTTAATGTTATCTATTAAGTGTTATCTATTTAATGTTATCTATTTAGTGTTATATATTTAATGTTATCTATTTAATGTTATCTATTAAGTGTTATCTATTTAGTGTTATCTATTAAGTGTTATCTATTTAGTGTTATCTATTTAATGTTATCTATTTAATGTTATCTATTAAGTGTTATATATTTAATGTTATCTATTTAGTGTTATCTATTTAATGTTATCTATTTAATGTTATCTATTAAGTGTTATCTATTTAATTTTATCTATTTAATGTTATCTATTAAGTGTTATCTATTTAGTGTTATCTATTAAGTGTTATCTATTTAGTGTTATCTATTTAATGTTATCTATTTAATGTAATCTATTAAGTTTTATCTATTTAATGTTATCTATTTAGTGTTATCTATTTAATGTTATCTATTTAATGTTATCTATTAAGTGTTATCTATTTAGTGTTATCTATTAAGTGTTATCTATTTAGTGTTATCTATTTAATGTTATCTATTTAATGTTATCTATTAAGTGTTATCTATTTAATGTTATCTATTTGGTGTTATGAATGAATGAATGAAATCAGTTTATAGACAATTGTCTAAGGAGGATCATTGAAAGCTATAAGTAGCTTTATTAAGTTGATACCTCCATAGTATATGAATATAATAGCTTTGGGACATTTATACAATAATAATAAGACTTGTGTACTAGAATTCAATATAATAAGAGTAAAGAAATATATATAAAGAGAATAATAATAATAAAAATAATGTCCCTCAGCGTATTTCATCATGTTTCATCAATCCATTAAATAAACTAATAAAATAAAATGTTTTAAAACTTGTGCAAACAAATATAAAACAAAAAGTGCGAATAAAATAATAAAAAATTATTGAAATGTAATAACATAAAATGATTCTAATGGTTTAGTATATACAAATTAAAATAAAGTATGTTTAAAACTTGTGCAAACAATTATATAACAAAAAAGTGCGAATAAAATAATAAAAAATGATAAAAATATAATAATATAAAATTGTTAAAAATATACCCAAATTATACCTTTACATAATTATACCCAAGTAGTTTTAAATATAAAAATTTTAAAAATTGACGAAGATTAAAAATATTAAAAATTATTAAAATGCTAAAATATAAAAACTAATATTTATTTAAAAAGTAATTCTTTAATACTTTTTTAATTTGTGTATATTATGTATATTTTCAGATTTTAATATATTATTACTCATTATATTATTATAGTATTTTGGGCCTTTAAAAAAAATTGTGTTTTGAAATTTCGTTGTTTTCATTAATGGTAAAATAAATCTTGATTTGTCTTTATTATAAATAAAAAATGTATCTAGATTAATGTTATAGTTATTATGTAAAAGGTTATATAAAAATAATATTATTCTAAAAGATATGAGTTCATTCAATTTTAAAATAGAATTATATTTAAACATATTATTAGTGTGTGATAAACGAATCAGAGGTAATTGAGACTTGTCTATCATATTTTTATTGATAATTCGAATTGTTTTTTTTTGTATTAATACTAGTTTTTTTAATCTATCTTCATAAACATTACCCCATATTTCTATTCCATATGACATATTTGATAAAAATAGTGAATTATATAATATAATTAAATTGCGTATGTTAAGAAATTTTAGCTTCCGAAAAATATATACAATTTTTGATAATTTATTACACAAATTTATAATATGAAACGAATATGTTAAATTACTATCTAATATAATACCTAAAAACGTATACCTATCTACTATTTCTATGTTCGCATTATTTAAATTTATATTATTTATAATTTTTGTATTAAAATAAGGAAGTATTTTAGTTTTTTCAATATTCAATTTTAATTTATTTATATTAAACCAATGACATAATCTATCTAAATATAATTGCATATTACTACTCAATTCTTCATTTGAATTTGCAAATATAGAGAGTGATGTGTCATCTGCATATATATTTAAATTTATATTATCATCATTATTAAATATATTTGATATGTCATTAATAAATATTATAAAAAATAATGGACCTAATACTGATCCTTGAGGAACACCAAAACGTACATTTCTAACAGATGATACAGTATTATTTATTCGAGTTTTAACTTTTCTATCTAATAAATAAGTTTTTAGAAACACATTTACATGACCCCTAAAACCACAGTATTCTAATTTTTTTAATAAAATGTCATGGTCTACAACATCGAACGCTTTTTTAAGGTCTAAAAATAGCGTAGCAATTTTTTTATTTAAACTATGTTTAGTAAATAAAAAATGTTGTAAGTTAAAATGTGAAAGGGTAGTATTGGATTTTTCAATAAATCCATATTGGTTATCATTAATTATTTTATTTTTATATATAAAGTCCATCATTCTATTATAAATTATTTTTTCGAAGATTTTACTAATTTGCGGTAGTAATGAAATGGGTCTATAGTTGATTATCTGTTTTTTATCATTTGCTTTAAATACTGGTTTAATGATAGCAATTTTCATATTATCAGGAAATTCAGAATTAGCCAAGCATAAATTAAATAAATATTCTAATGGTTTAGCAATAGAATTTATTAAAAGCTTGATTAATTTCATGTCCCAGTTATTTATATCTTTGGATGATTTAGATTTCATATTAAGTGTAATATTAATTATTTCCTTATCAGTAATAGGTAAAAAATAAAAACTGTTCTCAATAGAGTTTAAAAAATATCTAAAATCATTATCATTAGTTATATTATCATTAGTCATATTATCACTAGTCATGTTATCACTAATCAAATTATCATTAGTCATATTTTTATTTAAAAAACTTTCATTTATTTTATAACCCACATTTGAAAAATAATTATTAAAATGTTCACATTGATCTTTTATATTTATAATTTCTTTTCCTTCATATTTAAGTATTTTGGGTAATTCATCAACATTTTGATTAATTATAGTGTTCAAATGTGTCCAATTTTCTTTTTGATTACAATTTGAAAAAATATTTGAGTAATATTTATTTTTTTCATATTTTATATTTTTATTAATTTTATTTTTTAGTTTTTTATATTTAATAAATGTGATAGGGCAGTTTTTAGTTTTATATGTGTTAAATAATTTATTTTTTTTTCTTATTACATTTTTCAATTTACTTGTAAGCCATGGATTGTTAATACTATTTTTATTTATTTTTTTTCTAGATATGGGACAACATTTATTAAACATTTCATTTAATTGTATTACTAATTTATCATAACATATAGAAGGATCTGTAATTGTGTAAAAATAGTCCCATTTGTAAATCGATAATGTATTTACTAATGCATTAATATTATGCATATTTCTGATATATACATAGTCACAACTTTTAGTATAGTTATTTTTTATATTCAAAGTAGAAAATATAACAGAATGATCAGATATATCTGTATTAATAACACCATTCAATAAAATTGAATTACTATTTGTTAATATGTTATCTATTAATGAATTCTTATAAGTTGATAATCTAGTTGGTATTTTTATTAAATTATTTAGGCCTAATTGTGAAATGGTATTATTAAAATCAATTGTGAATGGATTAAAAACATCTAAAAAATCAATATTAAAATCACCACAAATAAAAATTTCAGAATTAATATATTTTAAAAACAAATTATAAAAGAAATCATTAAAGATAGTTCTATTAATATTTGGTGCTTTATACAACCCTGTGATTATTATAGGTTTATATTTAAATTTTAAATTTAATTGTATACTGATTATTTCTAAGTCATCATCAATTGCTGTTGATAAGTCTTCTATATATAAACAATCTAAATGTTTGTGAGCAAAAATTGCAACTCCTCCACCTTTTTTTTTAATTTTTAGTATACGATTTGTTTTAAACATTTTGTAATCTGTTAGATATATTGAAGGATCATCAGTATCAGTTAACCATGTTTCAGTTAGTACTATTATATCTGGTTTACTGACTAATGTATCCAAAAATATATTAAATTATATTAGTATCCAAAATTATCTATTTAGTGTTATCTATTTAATGGTATATATTTAATGTTATCTATTTAATGTTATTTATTTAATGTTATCTATTTAATGTTATCTATTTAGTGTTATCTATTTAGTGTTATCTATTTAGTGTTATCTATTTAGTGTTATCTATTAAGTGTTATCTATTAAGTGTTATCTATTTAATGTTATCTATTTAGTGTTATCTATTTAATGTTATCTATTTAATGTTATCTATTTAATGTTATCTATTTAGTGTTATCTATTTAGTGTTATCTATTTAGTGTTATCTATTTAGTGTTATCTATTTAGTGTTATCTATTAAGTGTCATCTATTAAGTGTTATCTATTTAATGTTATCTATTTAGTGTTATCTATTTAATGTTATCTATTTAATGGTATATATTTAATGTTATCTATTAAGTGTTATCTATTTAGTGTTATCTATTAAGTGTTATCTATTTAATGTTATCTATGTAGTGTTATCTATTTAATGTTATCTATTTAATGTTATCTATTTAATGTTATCTATTTAGTGTTATCTATTAAGTGTTATCTATTTAATGTTATCTATTTAATGTTATCTATTTAATATTATCTATTTAGTGTTATCTATTTAATGTTATCTATTTAATGTTATCTATTAAGTGTTATCTATTTAATATTATCTATTTAGTGTTATCTATTTAATGTTATTTATTTAATGTTATCTATTTAATATTATCTATTTAGTGTTATCTATTTAATGTTATCTATTTAGTGTTATCTATTAAGTGTTATCTATGTAATGTTATCTATTTAATGTTATCTATTTAATGTTATCTATTAAGTGTTATCTATAGTATTTAGATAGTGGTTACAATATTAGCTGTGTGATGTTTAATATTTATTTATTTCGTAAACATATATATAAAATATTAATAATATCTGTACCCTTATTAGTTATAAGTTCATTAGAGTGACTTGATATAATGAAGACACTTTATTATTGTTCATGTGAACTGATCTCGAGTCAGAATTCATTATTGCAAAGACTATAGCGAATTATCTAATAATCACAATTAATGTCAGAGATATTATTGTTTTTAAGATAAAACTCACCACTGCCAAATATATATATATTACATCACGTATATTACATCTCGTAGATTACATCTCGTATATTACATCTCGTATATTACATCTCGTATATTATATCCGTTACATAAAGTGGCGCTTACTACATGGGGGGGCAGTACCAACCGGACAGTTAAGTTGACACCTGAGAAGTCGACGCCCCCGTTCGTACACCGCCAGGGCGGAGGCATCGGTTGCCACGACGATGTAGTCCGCGCTGACGGCCATGTCGACAAATTTCAGCTGGCGAGGCTTCACTCCGACGCCGGCGTGCAGACGAAGAGGCACTGAGGCGTGAAACTCGGCGGGGAGACGACGCACTCGTAGCACTACCATGTCGGCGGCTGTTCGGTAGGGGGGAGGGGATACTAGAGTGAGAGAGAGGGGTGGGGAGACTAGTGGGCGAGGGAGGAAGTTGTTAGGTAGGAAAGGAGAGATAAAGTGCGAGGGAGGAAGTTGTTAGGTAGGAAAGGAGAGATAAAGTGCGAGGGAGGAAGTTGTTAGGTAGGAAAGGAGAGATAAAGTGTGAGGGAGACTATATTGTGCGGGAGGAAGTTGTTAGGTAGGAAAGGAGAGATAAAGTGTGAGGGAGGAAGTTGTTAGGTAGGAAAGGAGAGATAAAGTGTGAGGGAGGAAGTTGTTAGGTAGGAAAGGAGAGATAAAGTGTGAGGGAGGAAGTTGTTAGGTAGGAAAGGAGAGATAAAGTGTGAGGGAGGAAGTTGTTAGGTAGGAAAGGAGAGATAAAGTGTGAGGGAGGAAGTTGTTAGGTAGGAAAGGAGAGATAAAGTGTGAGGGAGGAAGTTGTTAGGTAGGAAAGGAGAGATAAAGTGTGAGGGAGGAAGTTGTTAGTTAGGAAAGGAGAGATAAAGTGTGAGGGAGGAAGTTGTTAGGTAGGAAAGGAGAGATAAAGTGTGAGTGAGACTATATTGTGAGGGAGGAAGTTGTTAGGTAGGAAAGGAGAGATAAAGTGTGAGGGAGGAAGTTGTTAGGTAGGAAAGGAGAGATAAAGTGTGAGGTAGGAAGTTGTTAGGTAGGAAAGGAGAGATAAAGTGTGAGGGAGGAAGTTGTTAGGTAGGAAAGGAGAGATAAAGTGTGAGGGAGGAAGTTGTTAGGTAGGAAAGGAGAGATAAAGTATGAGGGAGGAAGTTGTTAGGTAGGAAAGGAGAGATAAAGTGTGAGGGAGGAAGTTGTTAGGTAGGAAAGGAGAGATAAAGTGTGAGGGAGGAAGTTGTTAGGTAGGAAAGGAGAGATAAAGTGTGAGGGAGGAAGTTGTTAGGTAGGAAAGGAGAGATAAAGTGCGAGGGAGGAAGTTGTTAGCTAGGAAAGGAGAGATAAAGTGTGAGGGAGACTAGAGTGCGGGAGGAAGTTGTTAGGTAGGAAAGGAGAGATAAAGTGTGAGGGAGGAAGTTGTTAGGTAGGAAAGGAGAGATAAAGTGTGAGGGAGGAAGTTGTTAGGTAGGAAATTAGAGATAAAGTGCGAGGGAGACTAGAGTGAGGGAGGAAGTTGTTAGCTAGGAAAGGAGAGATAAAGTGTGAGGGAGGAAGTTGTTAGGTAGGAAAGGAGAGATAAAGTGTGAGGGAGGAAGTTGTTAGGTAGGAAAGGAGAGATAAAGTGCGTGGGAGACTAGAGTGAGGGAGGAAGTTGTTAGGTAGGAAAGGAGAGATAAAGTGTGAGGGAGGAAGTTGTTAGGTAGGAAAGGAGAGATAAAGTGTGAGGGAGGAAGTTGTTAGGTAGGAAAGGAGAGATAAAGTGCGAGGGAGGAAGTTGTTAGCTAGGAAAGGAGAGATAAAGTGTGAGGGAGACTAGAGTGCGGGAGGAAGTTGTTAGGTAGGAAAGGAGAGATAAAGTGCGAGGGAGGAAGTTGTTAGCTAGGAAAGGAGAGATAAAGTGCGAGGGAGACTAGAGTGAGGGAGGAAGTTGTTAGGTAGGAAAGGAGAGATAAAGTGTGAGGGAGACTAGAGTGCGGGAGGAAGTTGTTAGGTAGGAAAGGAGAGATAAAGTGTGAGGGAGGAAGTTGTTAGGTAGGAAAGGAGAGATAAAGTGTGAGGGAGGAAGTTGTTAGGTAGGAAAGGAGAGATAAAGTGCGAGGGAGGAAGTTGTTAGCTAGGAAAGGAGAGATAAAGTGTGAGGGAGGAAGTTGTTAGGTAGGAAAGGAGAGATAAAGTGTGAGGGAGGAAGTTGTTAGGTAGGAAAGGAGAGATAAAGTGTGAGGGAGGAAGTTGTTAGGTAGGAAAGGAGAGATAAAGTGCGAGGGAGGAAGTTGTTAGCTAGGAAAGGAGAGATAAAGTGTGAGGGAGACTAGAGTGCGGGAGGAAGTTGTTAGGTAGGAAAGGAGAGATAAAGTGTGAGGGAGGAAGTTGTTAGGTAGGAAAGGAGAGATAAAGTGTGAGGGAGGAAGTTGTTAGGTAGGAAATGAGAGATAAAGTGCGAGGGAGACTAGAGTGAGGGAGGAAGTTGTTAGCTAGGAAAGGAGAGATAAAGTGTGAGGGAGGAAGTTGTTAGGTAGGAAAGGAGAGATAAAGTGTGAGGGAGGAAGTTGTTAGGTAGGAAAGGAGAGATAAAGTGCGTGGGAGACTAGAGTGAGGGAGGAAGTTGTTAGGTAGGAAAGGAGAGATAAAGTGTGAGGGAGGAAGTTGTTAGGTAGGAAAGGAGAGATAAAGTGTGAGGGAGGAAGTTGTTAGGTAGGAAAGGAGAGATAAAGTGCGAGGGAGGAAGTTGTTAGCTAGGAAAGGAGAGATAAAGTGTGAGGGAGACTAGAGTGCGGGAGGAAGTTGTTAGGTAGGAAAGGAGAGATAAAGTGCGAGGGAGGAAGTTGTTAGCTAGGAAAGGAGAGATAAAGTGCGAGAGAGACTAGAGTGAGGGAGGAAGTTGTTAGGTAGGAAAGGAGAGATAAAGTGTGAGGGAGACTAGAGTGCGGGAGGAAGTTGTTAGGTAGGAAAGGAGAGATAAAGTGAGAGGGAGACTAGAGTGCGGGAGGAAGTTGTTAGGTAGGAAAGGAGAGATAAAGTGAGAGGGAGACTAGAGTGCGGGAGGAAGTTGTTAGGTAGGAAAGGAGAGATAAAGTGAGAGGGAGACTAGAGTGCGGGAGGAAGTTGTTAGGTAGGAAAGGAGAGATAAAGTGTGAGGGAGGAAGTTGTTAGGTAGGAAAGGAGAGATAAAGTGCGAGGGAGGAAGTTGTTAGCTAGGAAAGGAGAGATAAAGTGTGAGGGAGACTAGAGTGCGGGAGGAAGTTGTTAGGTAGGAAAGGAGAGATAAAGTGCGAGGGAGGAAGTTGTTAGCTAGGAAAGGAGAGATAAAGTGCGAGGGAGACTAGAGTGAGGGAGGAAGTTGTTAGGTAGGAAAGGAGAGATAAAGTGTGAGGGAGACTAGAGTGCGGGAGGAAGTTGTTAGGTAGGAAAGGAGAGATAAAGTGTGAGGGAGGAAGTTGTTAGGTAGGAAAGGAGAGATAAAGTGTGAGGGAGGAAGTTGTTAGGTAGGAAAGGAGAGATAAAGTGCGAGGGAGGAAGTTGTTAGCTAGGAAAGGAGAGATAAAGTGTGAGGGAGGAAGTTGTTAGGTAGGAAAGGAGAGATAAAGTGTGAGGGAGGAAGTTGTTAGGTAGGAAAGGAGAGATAAAGTGTGAGGGAGGAAGTTGTTAGGTAGGAAAGGAGAGATAAAGTGCGAGGGAGGAAGTTGTTAGCTAGGAAAGGAGAGATAAAGTGTGAGGGAGACTAGAGTGCGGGAGGAAGTTGTTAGGTAGGAAAGGAGAGATAAAGTGTGAGGGAGGAAGTTGTTAGGTAGGAAAGGAGAGATAAAGTGTGAGGGAGGAAGTTGTTAGGTAGGAAAGGAGAGATAAAGTGCGTGGGAGACTAGAGTGAGGGAGGAAGTTGTTAGGTAGGAAAGGAGAGATAAAGTGTGAGGGAGGAAGTTGTTAGGTAGGAAAGGAGAGATAAAGTGTGAGGGAGGAAGTTGTTAGGTAGGAAAGGAGAGATAAAGTGCGAGGGAGGAAGTTGTTAGCTAGGAAAGGAGAGATAAAGTGTGAGGGAGACTAGAGTGCGGGAGGAAGTTGTTAGGTAGGAAAGGAGAGATAAAGTGCGAGGGAGGAAGTTGTTAGCTAGGAAAGGAGAGATAAAGTGCGAGGGAGACTAGAGTGAGGGAGGAAGTTGTTAGGTAGGAAAGGAGAGATAAAGTGTGAGGGAGACTAGAGTGCGGGAGGAAGTTGTTAGGTAGGAAAGGAGAGATAAAGTGTGAGGGAGACTAGAGTGCGGGAGGAAGTTGTTAGGTAGGAAAGGAGAGATAAAGTGTGAGGGAGACTAGAGTGCGGGAGGAAGTTGTTAGGTAGGAAAGGAGAGATAAAGTGAGAGGGAGACTAGAGTGCGGGAGGAAGTTGTTAGGTAGGAAAGGAGAGATAAAGTGCGTGGGAGACTATATTGTGAGGGAGGAAGTTGTTAGGTAGCAGGGGTGAATAAAACATAAGGGGGGCAACTGCCGAGCAGGTAAAGGTGAATAGAGTGTGAGAGAGGCGGTTATTAATCAGGTAGAGTAAAGTGAGAATTAGAACGTAACTGCCAATCATTTAGGAGAGAATAGAGTGGTGGGAAACTTTTATTAAGTAAATAAATGAGAATTGAAGGATAGGTTCGTAGTTTTCTATTAAGTACGGAAGTATAGAGTGTGATGTTTGTGGTTGTCGATCAAGAAGGGAAGAATAGAGCGAGAGGGTGTAGTTGGCAAGAAAGTATGGAACATGAAATAGACTAGTGATAATTATCAATCAAGTAGGTGAATGAGTGATTCAATCAGAGGCGAATGGAGCATGAGGATTATGATTGTTAATTAAGTAAGAGAGATTAAATATGAGCGTATTTACTTATTTGCTGATCTCGGTAAATATGATGTAACAATATGTATGTATGCTAATACATAAACTAATATGTATTTTAATTATATTCAACTATATAACTTTAATATATATATATATATATATAGATATATATATATATATATATATATATATATCATACAATATATATCTACTACATTACAGAATATACATCGCATTCTCTTGGCAAAGTTTTACATTGATCTAATATATATGGTACTAAATAAATTGAATTTTAATATAGAATACTTGAAATGAAAACATGTAATCCAAATATTTATATGTGAATATGATTAGTTAGTAAATATCAAATATTTTGTAAGATAATAATCTAGTTTTATTGATTATTATCAATCAATAATCTTGTATTAAGTATTATATAAGTAATCAATATTTATATGCCTTATTATAATCATTAAATTTATTATTGATATATATTTTAATAACAAAATATTTATATATTATTTCTTCTAATATACGAACATTAAATGATCATTTGAGTATTATACTTTGTATCTATTTCTCCAACAACATGATCTGTTAACAACATAACTTATATTATTCTAGTTAACAAAAATATCATGATAATAATTTATAATCAAATAATCTTATATTATAATAATAATTAAATTATTATTATTGAAAAAATATATGAAATAAGTATCAGTAACCTACTGATTATATAGTAATTAATTAAATTATTCATTTAATTAATAACCTATTTAAAATTTCATATACTATATCATATAGTATATGATATACACTGTATATATATATATATATATATATATATATATATATATATATATATATATATATATACACTGTTACAGTACTACTAATTATACAGTGTATAATTATTATGTATATTATTATAATACACATACACATATATAATATATACAAATAATAGCTAATTTGCTAGTATAATACTAAGTTAATATCAAATAGTAATATATAATTAACAATTATTATAATTGTTATAGTAACCAGATAATACACTTTATAATTAAATATCAGACTTAGAAAACTAAATAATTTAGTAAATTTATTAAAATGTATTTTAAAATAATATCATTTTTATTCTATTATGTTATTATAATATATTTATGTTAATTAAAATTAAACAAATATTATATAAGTATTAGTATTATGTAATACACTATACAAAATATACTGTAAGTTTATTTAACAGATACGGTATCTGAGATACCTAAATAATTTATTTTTAAATATTTGAAAGTTTTAAACTTTAAAAAAGTACTCCTAAACTTTATAAATATTGTAAACTTTAATATAGTTTTTTATATAATTGGATAAATAAATATAAATATTATATTTTAATAATTATATATATATAATAATTATTAAAATACTTAATTATTAATTAAGTATTAATATAATAAGTTATTATTAAAGAAGTATTATTTAAAGTAAATTTTGAAATAATTAATTAAATTATAAATTATGATTTCAAGTATGTTCAGTAATAACATGTTGATTATAAACTTGATATAAATATAAGTGACACTGGTATGCCGGTTGGTAAAGGTGTATTACCAAAATGAATATATAATAGTATATAATTAGAAAAATAGATGAAATAAGATTTGAAATATTAAGACGAATATTATTAATAAAATATTTTGAACTATAAACTATGACACAAGAATCCTATATCAATTTTATGAATATAGGTAATTTAGAACTATTAAAAAAGTGGACAGTAATACATATTGATAATAAAAGTAAGAATATGAAAAATAAGGATAACATACTTGAATACATTATTACTAATTATTATATTCATCCCAAAATACTATATTATTTATTCAATATTTATTTGTAATTCATACTAAATTATTTTACAAGTAGTTACAAATTTAGTTAATAACACTTATGCCTTATTTATAACATGGTTCTTTAAATTAGTATATCTTAATATCCTTGTTATTAAATTTAAAATTTAATAATAATTTGTAATTTATTAGAGAAAAACATATTGAACACTATAATTTCAAAACTCATCATATTAGAATAATGAATACAAGTAAACCGCATACTTCTATTAATAATAAAATTGCTTGTACATATGGAGAAAAATGTTATCGTAAAAATCCAGATCATTTTAACAAATATTCCCATCCTATCAGTTAGTAGTTCTAAAGGTACCTGGTCAAAAGCTTCGGGATTGATGCGAGATTTGAACGCATGCAACATTGTTTATTCGAATTAGTGAATTTACTATAGCGTATGTTTGTTTGTACAAACATTAATATGTTTAGTTTTAGTTATGTTCACTGGTTTAGTTTAGTTTGTATATGGGTATGTTTTTATGCAGGTACTACCTGAGGTAGTACGTCGCGATACATACAATATAACATTACTGAATTATGTAGAATTATGTGGGGATCAGATATCTGCATTACATCCAGAGTGATACTATAAATATATATATATATATATATATATATATATATATATATATATTATATATATATATAATTATCATTATGATATGCGGGCATCAATCGCGAAGCTTTTGACCATAATCTATGTATATATTAAATGAATAATATGCATCCATATTTACCCAGCAAACAATATATTCGACGCTTTTGGATGCCATGCGCCTAAAAGTTCCGGAATTAATTCGTCGCTTCGATGACAATTTGCGCCCCAAAGCGTCGCATTGTTCTATTGTACTTTGGACGCTGTTGCGAAATAAAAATCCAAAAGCGTCGAATTTGCGCCTAAAATCCTATTGTAAATTGGACGCTTTTTCGCCCAAAAGTGTCAACAAAATGATGAATCTATATGATTCGGAACTGAAGCGCCCAAAAGCGTCGAATTAGCGATGAATTCAATACGATTCGGAACCGAAACGCCCAAAAGTGTCGAATTTGCGACGAATTCAATACGATTCGGAACTGAAGCGCCCAAAAGTGTTGAGTTCTAATTCGACTCTTTTGGGCGCTTCAGTTACGAATCATATAGATTTATAATTTTGTTGACGCTTTTGGGCGGAACAGCGTCTAATTTACAATAGGATTTTAGGTGCAAATTCAACGCTTTTGGGCGCTTCAGTTCCGAATCTAATTGAATTCGTCGCAAATTCGACGCTTTTGGGCGCAAATTGTCTTCGAAGCGACGAATTAATTCCGGAACTTTTAGGCGCATGGCATCCAAAATCGTCGAATATATTGTTTGCTGGGTAAATATGGATGCATTTTATTCATTTAATATATACATTATATGATTATTATATAAAAGTATCATATGATATGACATATCATATTAAATATGGTTAACAATATAATAGCAAAGATTTTTCTAAGGAAAGATATAACACTTACACGAAATCGTGTAATTCGAATTTGTATACAAAATACCCCAGTACCACCTATATCGGGTTACTTTTAGGAACTATATATTGTAGGTTTATAATGTAAATTCATATCCAACTATACATTTTTATAATGTTAAATAATATGCTTTAAATTAGTATTTATATGATGAAAACTAAGTGTTCATTATTAATATATAACAAACAAATATGATATGTATGTTTTAAATGCTATAAGTATATATTAGGTGAGTAAAATCTAAAATATGTTGCATGTTATTTAATAGAGCAATGAAAACAGAGCCAAACCTTAATATATTTCAGCGATTCGATACTACTGCTAGCAGCTGCATCGGGTATTACTAGATTACGTTGAATGCATAGGGAGTGTTATATCTTTGCTATGCAAAATCTTTGATAATAGTATACCATAATAACAAATATACATAATATATATGATCAGTATTAATTAATATTGATATAATAATAATTTAATACATATATATGTTTAAATAAAATTGCCGTTGCAACCAAATGTAACACTACTTAATAAGTAACTTATAGATTATTTATATATTTATATATATATTTATTAAATATATTATTATTTTTATTTTGGTGGAGAGAAACTACATACTGAACACTAAGAGTGATCATTAGGACACATTTGTTTTAGGGGAGGTGATTCTAAGTTAAATGAAGATGTTATAATACACATTCAAAAAAAATATTCAATTTGTGCTAATATTAATGATGCGACAGACCGTTAAAAATTAGTAAAATAATATATTGAAAAGTATTATAGAACAATAATTAATAATAAAATACATGAAAATATAGAAAAATATATGAAAATAGTTGCTATAACTTAATTCTTTAATATTTAGTATCCCTAGCACTTATTCTAGTAGATATGATATCTGTTTTCTAAAAAATATCATACATAAGTGAGAAAAAAAATGTCATTTATATTTTTGAGTTTTTTAAAAAAAATCCTAGAAATTCAATAATTTCATTTATAGGACAAAAATTAAACAATTTAATTTTTTTATTTACTATAATCATCATACTTTTATAATTTATTAAAATTTAATAATACAAAAAAAATTATTGGTTGGTTAAAAGTAATTTTTTAGCAATTTTTTAAATTCCCATGTTAAATTTTATATTATCTCCATGTTAAACTTCTGGGAATTATCACCAGCCCAAGGATGGTCAAAAAGGATGGTCAAAAATTAATACAAAATTTGTTGACATATTTGTATACAATATATGTTATGCTCTGAGTACACGAATATTGGAGGACCCATATTCGGCTGAATGATCACTCTTACTGCATACGCAGGTGTACACAAAATTAGATTAATGGCAAGATATTAGAACAACATGAAGAGCGACCTTACAAAATACATAAACTCATGTATTCAATGCTAATACTTTACCAGATCTCCAAGGAAACCACCATCAACACCACTAGAACTACCACAACATGCATTGTTTACAGTGACAGCAGATCTTTTTACTACTTTTCAAAATACCCAGTAGTACATCATCTCCCAACCTCATCAACCAGTAACACTATATCGAAAAAATTAAAGATACATTTTCCCTATTTGGTGTTCCAAAAATATTATATTCATACGGCCGCAATTCTCAGCACAAATATTCGCCCATTCACCAAAGAATAGGAATTCAAACATACAACATCCAGACCCTGCTATCCTCAATCGAATGGATTCATAGAACGACGAGTTAAAACTATAAAAATGTCATAAAAAAGACACCCAACAGCAACATTAAGACAGCCCTACTACCGTGGCTACACATCCCTTTATCACAACTCACTACTACTACACATCCCTTTATCACAACTCACTACTACTACACATCCCTTTATCACAACTCACTACTACTACACATCCCTTTATCACAACTCACTACTACTACACATCCCTTTATCACAACTCACTACTACTACACATCCCTTTATCACAACTCACTACTACTACACATCCCTTTATCACAACTCACTACTACTATAGCAGACCGAGAAACAAACCACTACATACACTACGAATACCTCAAATCACGACAAAATTACCAAATAACGAACTCAAACAAACACAAACGTAAACATGATCACCCATCACTACACCCCAGTCAGCAGGTAAACTTCGAGGACCATATAACATGGATGTGGTCTCCAGTAATAATAAAAACAAAAAAACAGAACCACATGCGTACGACACATTACCCCTAATAACACACACAAACCTAAAGAACAAGACACCACCTAAGCCCATCTCATAAATATCATACTAAAACACATACCCCTATTCCACACCACCTACATTATACCGCACCCTCGCTATACCGACTACACTACCGCTAACCACACACATCGCCACACAACTATACTCCAACGCTTCAACGTCACCACCTATCATAAATAACGCAACCGTTGCCTATATACCTACAGGTAACGGTTGTACACGTATTATATACAGAATAGTATACAGATGTTATATACCGTGGTTACCTATATTCTAACCACCCCTCCCATAGGTGTAGCACGCCCTATAAGGGGCAGAGTGCGGTCCGCCGCAACTCCCCGCAGGAGTGCACGTGTCTCTCGGCCGCCCGTCCGTTACCCGAACAATTAGTGAGAAGGGACGATGTCTAATGTCTAGTGTGTAACGATATCGATGTATACGCTAGCATTCGTGAAACTATTAATTCTTGAACTATATAACGGACAAACTGTTAATTCGTGAACTATATAACAGACAAACTGTTAATTCGTGAACTATATAACGGACAAACTGTTATGTAACTTGTTTTCGTCTCTCGCTAATTGGGTCGACGGACTACGCCACTGTGCGTACACCTATAGTATGTTATCCCCATCGTGTACTTATTCACATAATAATGACAATGTACCATCGATATTAAGAAAGTGAATTGAATATTGATAAGCAATTGAATGTAGTGTATGGCATTTAACGATAGAGGCGCTACAGTCGCAGCCTACTACTTTTTATTTAAAATTAATATTTATCTATACACATATATTGATAATTACTACCAATTTTAATGTACTATCTATACTAAAAATAAAATTATATATTCAAAATACATCATATCAACATTCCTCTAATTTTGTGTATTTAAATTGAAGATATCATACTATTTTATTGATATTTATAATCTAAATCCATTGATATAGATAGAAGTCACTTTAATCTATTTCGACGAAAAGCCTACTGTTTTAATATTTGACATATATAATATGACTAATATCCAATAAAAATCACTGATGCCATTTTGTTAATTTATCGATAAAAGTGTCATTCGCATGTCTATCTTTTACATGCATTCCGTGCGTCAATTGCTTGCGTCCACTTTCTTTATTTCGATGAAACGTACCCTGTACCTATTAAGATAGTCACGGCACTGTATGCCATGCGTAAATCTTCTATTAATAAATATGACTAACACCTTCACTTAATTATTTATTTATTATATTATTATTTCATGTACCCAGAAATTAAGAGGATACGTATCGTATATTTATATTACTAGTATACTATTAGATATAGAAATAAATATATCGTATAATAATAATATAATAAATTGTGTAAACTTGAAATAAATTGAAATTGTCTTCATGATGCTGAATTATATACATATTATAATGTATCCCAGATTTGATCTGCTATAGAGAGGGTGATAATACCTACATGCGTAACTGTGATGGAGAGAAGAAGAATAAAAATAAAAATAAAATAAACAATTAAATGAAGTTTGAATTATTTCGTGAATATTTTGAATTTATGAACTTCATAAATACATAAAAAAGGATATTGATTTAAATTTACATCGGTATCTTTCAGAAGGATAACAATCGACGACTTGTTCTGTTAATCCAATATACTATATACCCTATAGGCTCTATAGTATAGAATCAACATATTTGATATCATACGCTACATAGATCATTAATTTGATATAAGAACAGTATACATGTAATTATATATAATCATAGTAATAATATAACATATCATTTATTATATATGTACACTATGCATATATATATAGTGTATATATAAGACTAAGAAGTTTTCAATTAGTAAAAGGATTAGAGATTTCAATAGTTTCTCATCTGTAATATTAAGTTCCTACTAGAATACAGTAAAATATGATATATATATATATATATAATATTAATTATTATCTAATACATCTATCATAATAATATTACAATTTATATTGAGTTTAGAGCTGTTTTTACATTCATAAATAGGATAACCCAATAACCATATATATTTATCTGTATTGATATGTATCTATGTATGTACATTATTTATTTTGTCATATTATAGAGTACATCGATATTTGATATATTGAATATGTTATAATATGTTGATAATTAAAACTCAATTCAGTCATTATAAACTAATTCTTATTAGTTATTAGAATATATGAATATCTTTATTTATAATTATAATATTATTACGATTTAATGAATATGAAAATAATAATTCACCGAAAATCATTTCTAAAGGTACATCTTCTAAATCTAAATCTAAATCTCGAAACGACGAAATTACCAAGTCGCCGAAGAAAAGGAAATCGTCGAAATCCTCACCGCCACCAGGCTGCGCCTCAGTCTCTCCCGCGAAGAAGACGAAGCGCCGTAAACTAAGCTACGTCGATTTCTACGACAGTTTAAATGGCGCCGCCCCTTTTAACCTGTTCCTATCGAAGGTATCCGGCATCGACAGTAAATATAATCAGTTCTACGCCGCCGATATAAAAGGTTGTCAATATACGCTATGCGCGTTACTATGTGATATATGTGTTATCGGTGTATGGTTATATATCTCTTTGTCGTATTAGTCGTTGTCTTTTTGATAACGATAAAGAACGATTATCACAAATACTTTATCGTCGGTGAATAATTTAACTCAATATTGTACGTTATTTAATCACGTATACACAATAGCAATGGTATAAAGATTCCGTTATATACTTGCTCGTTTAGTCGATGCCCAGATTATATTATTTACAGTTTTATTCATATAATAGAATATAATATATTTATAAGCTTTCACCGTTATCTATAATACCTGAATAATTAGTTTATAATTATAAGTCATTCAATATATATATATGTGAATATTTTATAACATATACATATTCGATAGATATACTTTCAACTGAAATGGGAAACCTTAAAGAATCGGCGCAGGTTATTATTATAAACACAGTTAATCAATGCAATTTAATTCATGTAGATTACTTGTTTAACATTTTAATTATATAAAGTTTCACTTGATTAACTATGACTACAGTTTAATTATTGCTTCGATGTTCCGTGGCTGGTTTCTCGATATTCCAAGGAAAATAGGTTTTTATATCGCATATAATGTATTATTGTAATTAATATATTATATAGTTAACGTAATTATAATTACTTGTGTTCCAATGTATATAACTATCTTTATAAAATCAGCGTCTATTACATTTTTAATTAAATTAAGTATTATTTAAAATAAATATATTAATAAATTAAATTGATTAAATTAATATGTAATCATTAGACTAAATCAAATTTGTATTTTCTTAATTTATTTACCATTCCGTAAATATAGAATATTCATATCGTATTCATAAGCATATATTGATAACATATTTATTTGTTATGTAATAAATTATCGAAAATTATATATCTTTAAAAAATTATAGTTTCTCAACTTAAAAAACTTAATTTTATTATATCATTCTTTTTTTGTATCTAACATTTCTTATGGTATTACCACAACCACCACCTCCACACACACATTACCTACGCGCAGACACAAGCCGCTGCTATTGGTGCACGGGTTTCAGCGCGGAGAGAGGATCACGCTGCAGACGGAGGCCACGCAATACGATCACGTGCGACTGTGCCACGCCGATATGCCCATTCCTTACGGCACCCATCACAGGTACTAAACTAGTCGCGCTTAATCACTATTCACTCGTGTGCGTTACGAACGGAATAGTCTCTCATCGAGGCGATGTACTACTGTAGTCCTTCGAGTCCGGCATACAAACATATGCATGTCTTATTTGCTATTTAATAATGTATGCTTACATTTTGATTAGTGTTTAAGTAAACACACATATACATACATATATTAATTATTTAAATAATACTATATATATATATATATATATATATTATAATTTAAAATGTTTTATTTTATTTATTAGTTACATTTTGATTAGTGTTTAAATAAAATACATATACTCATACATATATATATATATTAATTATTTAAATACTACTATATATAATAGGTTTTATTTTATTATTTTATTAGTTCTCAAAAGTGATCATTATAATGATTCACCGATTATTATGTAATCTCTAGAGAATAATCTCCTCTCCTCGTTTTAACGATAAGCATCCGATGGCGTTACATTAATGATGTTACAGTAAGATGATGCTGCTACACTACGAAGAGGGACTGAGGGTAGTTATCACTACGGCTAATCTCGTAGCTAGCGACTGGCATCAGAAAACACAGGGGTTAGTAGTAGTAGTAGGCTTAGTAGTAGTAGTAGTAATAATAGTAGTAGTAGTAGTAGTAGTAGTAGTAGTAGTTGTAATAGTTAGGTGGTATTAGTAGTAGTAGTAGTAGTAGTTGTAGTAGTAGTTGTAATAGTTAGGTGGTGGTAGTAGTAGTAGTAGTATATAAAGCAGAATTAAATCGGGATTCGTATTACTAATAATATATATATTTTTGTAAATTGTTGAATAATTATTTGAGATAAATAATAATGTATGTCTTGGCAATAAAATCAAGTTGAATTAACCCCGTAACAAATAATATATATTTATAGATCTAACAATATTGATAATCAACTAATTATCTCGTTGCTATAACGACTAGAATATGGATAAGTGACATGTTCCCGAGATTGGCAGCGGACGAAGTGGACACTTCTACTATCGTTGGAGATTCTAAGACTGCATTCAAGGAAGACCTCATCGCCTACCTGACAGCCTACAGACGAGAACAACTCAAACATTGGATAGAAGTCATACACAAGCACGACTTCTCCACTTGCAAGTAGTATTCGATTGAGACCATACTTGCTAATATTTACTAGATAAAAACTATTTGCAAATATTCGCCGATATCTTAAAATCTAACATGTTTGATCTAACATATTTGATATAATATATTTGATATAATATATTTAATCTAACATATTTGATATAATATATTTGATCTAACATATTTGATATAATATATTTGATCTATACATCATGATTATTATTCACTAGAAATGGGGAACATTCTCAGTTGTTGCCTCGAGATTAGGCTATATAGAATGTTAACACCCACATCTGTATAGTAGTATCAGTAATCCACACGCACCAGTGTAGTATAATTGTTACCTAGGTACTATATATAATAATGGAGTGATAGCTCTGTATTCTATACTGTATATCTATATAGGTATATAATATGGTATTATAAGCTTTTTCTTCATTAATAGTTAGTATAAAAACATAAATCTGATTTAATAATAATATGTGCTAATAATCAATATAGTATTAGAGTAACTATAGAATTATAATCAACACATATATATATTGTTATGGTATGATTTTAAAACTATTATCAATACTCGTTATCTTATTTAATGATAGAAATTAAAATCTTTATTTATCTTTAAAATCTTATTTATCAGCAGAGTAACATCACATTACTAAAGTTGATGATGTATATCTATATTAAGTGATCGAAAACATCTATTACATTATCTTTAAATACATATATATATATATATACATGTAGTTATATATATACATATATTTTGAAGTTCTAAGTTAACTCTCTACGCACAAAGATGCTAGATCTACTGTCCAGTATGTGGCGCCACCTAACCTCACTCTCCTCTCACCAGGGTGTTCCTGATAGCCTCGGTGGCCGGCAGACGCACCGGTCAAGCTATGGCCGCGTTCGGTCATCTCAAACTACAGAAAGTAAGGCCACTAAGTATGATCTATAGCATATGCTCAATGTACAGTGTACATACTGTTATATCGTTGTGTATAGTGAATAATGTATGCTTCATATTTATTATATGTATCCAAGTATAGGCTACGCAGTGAGTGTTGTGCAGTGATTACCTTAGCCAATTAGAACTAAGGAGTCGCATTCCATAGGTACACGACGCACGTAGCGAAGCGGTAAACATATTACATAACAGTTTGTCGATTAACTAGTTTGATGCGAATATCAATAACGATGTATAGTTTGATACAAACAATAACAACAATATATATATATATATATATATATATCGAATTTCCCATATAACACATAATTGATCTCAAACTGCAGAAAGTAAGGCCCCCTATATGCGTTGTATAGCAGTGCGCCCACTTCACTCTCTGACTTCATGTTTGTTTACAATGTTTGCTAGTGGGTTTATAATCATTTGCATTGTCTGATATTATATGCATACTGGTTTGAATTGGTTGATATAGGCTTAATATTCATTTCCATTATCTGTTAATGGGTTTATACTTATTTGGGCTTATTGACATCTGTGATAAGTTTACAGAGGGGGCTATAGCCCCCCTCATGATTATGTTTTTTTATGAATGTATTGACCTTATTTATTTAACGGGATATATTTGATATATATATACAAACTATAGTGTATACAATATATATACTTAAACTTTATGTTCAAATATATATATATATATTACTCGGAGATAACAATAGCAAAGATTACAGAAGTAATAAGATAGTGCATAATTTTTATTTTTTCTATTAAACATAGATTATAAACAAAAACTTCTTATACATTATTTATATTATTAATGGCCGACGGAATAGGGAATTTATTTACATGGTAACATAGGAGATTTATCAATAATTATTTTTTACTAAAATCTCCATAACTTTAGAAATACATAAAAGAATAACTTCCTTTTTTGATCTTTTACAATTCATTTAGAGCTATACTAGTTGACAATTAACATTTTGATAAGTATAAGACCTTGAGAATGGGACCTATATCACCAATTTTAAAATGAAATTTTTTTTAATTTAAATTTTATTTTTATTTAAAATTTGTATTGTATAGCACCATTTGATATATAGCACCATAACTTTAGAAATACATAAAAGAATAACTAACTTTTTTTTTTATCTTGTAATATACATTCAGAGTTATATATTTAGTCTATATTTAAATGTTATTAATAAGTATAAGACTAAGAGAATGGGACCTACACTTTTAGTAAATAAATTAATATAAATTTGTTATAATTATTTGTAATCGCTTATCGTTTATAAATGCCTATATTAGGCACTTATATTTACTTTTGTGCATCATATTATACACCATTTTAAAGTGAATTAATCTAAGTTTATGATTTTTATATAATATAATTTTTAATAAATAATATATTTTTTTTAAATCCCCTTTTGTGCCTGACATTTTTCACCCCCTAAATTTATTTAAGGGGGCGTGCGACGTTGCCGATAAATATAGCAATGATATAATTCACCATGTTAATATAGGATAAATAGGCATGGAGTATTAGTATGTAATATGGTTCAATTTATTATCTATAGTAGCTAATGATCTACATTTTGTTCTTTATATAGCTAATAAATACCGCTCTATATGGAATATATATATCTATATGGAATTATATATAAAATATACAAGTAGTTTATAAATTTATAATAATATATATATCATATATAATTATAAATTATTAGATATTATTCGAAATAATGTCATATATATATTTTATTTTTATAAATTTATAAATTTCATGTTATTGTTTTTAATCTATATATAAATATATTTCCAATGCATAAAAAAGATATTAATGTTTTAGTAACATTACTTATCATTACAAAAAGTTACAGAGTAAATTGATGTTGAAAAATAAAGTAATCTTTTTTTTTAATATTTACAATTGTAATAATATGTTTAGCTTAACATATTTTTCAAAAATTTTAAAAATCGACCTTAATTCATAAAATGAAATGATTTTATAATTCCTAATATATTACAATAATTATTATTTCATTTATTAACAAATATTTAGAATATGAAAGACTAGTAGGTATCATAAAACATAGAATTTTGATAGCTATATTGTACATTTCTTAACAATTTATTTTTGTAAATGAAAGATAATTAATTATAATTAATATAATAGATAATTATCTAATAAAATTATTCAATAAAATAAAAATTGATTTATAATTTTTTTAAGAACAAACAGAACGTCACACTTACAGTCACACACTTAATGTCCCATTCACGGTCTTTACATTTCAATGTTATTAGATAGGACATTTTTTTATAAAATAATTATGATTTTTACATAATTTAAATTTCATAATACTAATATATATTATGTGAATTATTCTAAAGAATTTGTAAATGATGAGAATATTGATTTTGAAAATATTAGAATTTTAAAAAAGTAACAAATTTGATCAAAATGAAATATTTATTTTTTAAATTTTATTATCAACTCTATATCTAATCACAAATATAGATACAATATATATTTAATATTAAAAATACTGTGAAAATGTTAATAAGTTTAATTTATTATTGACTTAGAAATAGTAAATTTCATAAGAAAAACAAATATTCTGAGATAATTTATGTTACAAATTTTCTATATTATTTATAATGAAATGACGCTATATATTATTAAATATATTAAAGATTAGCTATATATTAAAGATTTTGCGAAGCAAAGATATAACACTCCCTATCTACGCGACGTGATTAGTATTCATACATACCGCTACCAGCAGCAGTATCGAAATCGATTTAGATTTGCCGCGATTTGCATACTACAATGTTTTCATTGCAATATACATTAGCTTTTCTCTCCACATAGATATGTATAGCATTTAAAACTAACATATCCTATTCCTTTGTTATATATTAGTAATGAACACTTAGTTTTCATAATAAAAATAATAATTTAAACATATTATTTTTAATTTTAAAATGCAGTTTGATACAAATTTACATTATAAACAACACATAGTTCGGAAAATTTATCCTATATTACAGGATTGAATATTGATATATGCTGAATTACACGATTTCGCGTGAGTGTTATATCTTTCCTTAGAAAAATCTTTGGTATTATTTTAGAATATATCAAAGGTTAATCAATAGAATGTATACAATAAAACAATAGGTGTCGCTAGTTGACATGAAAATAAAGCTATTATTGATAACACTGTTTTTAAATAATTCAAGTTGATAAATTATAACTATTGAAAAACAGTATTATAATATAATCATTATTTTATTCGAAATAGGTAGTGTTCTAAAATTATGTTGTGTATGCTTTATATATGTTTTTAACCTGTAATATTTTGACATATCATATATTATACATCTATTTTTTAAATAAATAATATTTTGTACAAATTTTTATATTTTAAAGACCGTAAATCCCCTTAACTAAAATCAAGAATAGAGTAATAATCTATTGAATTATCTATTATTGACATAATACTTATAGATTCAATACATATAATGCTATATTACAATTCTATCATATATTTTTATTATTTATTATAAAATACTTGAACGTCGAATATATAATTTAATCTTTTGTAAAGCCTCGATTAACATAACTAAAATGAAACTTATTGTCAAATTAACACTTATTATTCCTTGATTCCTTACTATTATTCATTAATATTTCAATAACTCACTTATTATGTTAAATTAGATAAATAACAGATAACTATATAATTCTAGATACATTGTATTAGAATATATATTATATATACTACTCATTTTTTTATTTTATGAAATTTTATAAATTATATCCACTATCAAATAAAAACATTATTCATATAATTGAAAAATAAACTTTATTCAATAAATTCATATAATTGTGAATAATCTCTGTAATGCTCTGAACTTAACAATGGACGCTGTATCACTATCAGCAAGGACAGGACATCACCCCATCTCTATCTACCACCATGGTATCTTGTGATTGGTGCACATATATACCAACGATTTTTCTAAGGAAAGATATAACACTTATAAATCGTATAATTAAATTTTCTGTATTCGTAATGAATAGCACCACCTATATAGTTTTTATTTCGGATAGATATATTGTTTTCAATGTAAATTTATAACAAATTATACATTTTTTAAATATGTTTTATATTACCAATTATGATGAAAACTAAGTGTTCATTACTAATATATAACAAATCAATAGTATATGTTGCTTTTAAATGATATACATATCTATGTTGCGAGTAAAAACTCATTTATATTGCATGTATTTGATAGAACAATGAAAACATTGAATAAAATCGCAGCAAACCTAAATATATTTCAGTGGCGATATATTAATACTATCAGCGACAAGAGTTAATATTAATTACATTATGTGGTGTTATTTGGGGTGTTATATCTTAGTTTCACAAACTCTGTGTATATTGTAGTGTCACCAATGATAGACTTGTGTCACATACACAGAGGACATCGCAAACCCTCACCTCAATACCTCGTACCATAACTATATGCGTGCGATATTCATACGCAGATATGCTATCCTCACCCCATATCTCCATTATATCTCCACTATATCTCCACTATATCTCCACTATATCTCAACTATATATCCACCATATCTCCACTATATCTCCACTATACCTCCACTATATCTCAACTATATCTCAACTATATCTCCACCATATCTCCACTATATCTCCACCATATCTCCACTATATCTCTACTATATCTCCACTATATCTCCACTATATCTCCACTATATCTCAACTATATCTCAACTATATCTCCACCATATCTCCACTATATCTCCACCATATCTCCACTATATCTCCACCATATCTCCACTATATCTCTACTATATCTCCATTATAACTCCACTATATATCCATTATATCTCCACTATATCTCCACTATATCTCCACCATATCTCCACTATATCTCCTCGCTATCATACACTGAGAATCTGCAGTCAATCCCACCACTAAGGGTGTGGTTTTGTAGCAGTAAAGTGGAAAGTGGACAGTGGTCAGTTGATAGATTGACTAGATATAACGGTAGTCTATACTCGCGTCTATCTTTCCTGTTACAACCCCCACAGCCTAAGATGCCCCCACACCCTAAGATTACCCCCTCACCCTAAGATTACCCCCACAGCCTAAGATGCCCCCACACCCTAAGATTACCCCCCACCCTAAGATTACCCCCACCCCACAGACACTACAGCAGCACA
>OZ025240.1:88941386-89061386 GCA_964019155.1 Osedax fenrisi
AAGTACTCTAAAAAGATATTATTTTAATGGGTATAAATGAAATCAATAATAATTATAAAATATACAATAATTATACCACCATTATATATTTATATGTATGTTTATATTTTGTAATTTATTATTAAATAAATAGAATTATAAAAATAATATACATTATTAAAAATAATTTCTTTATATTTTATAATATATTTCAGAATAATTATTTTCTCATACACTATTATTCAACTTGTATTAGAGATCAGTTTATGGGTTAAATTAAATACAAATAATTGTTTTGATATAGAAATAAGATATATAGATCATTACTTTTTTAGCTTGTTTTCTAATAATAATATATGTGTAGTTATATATATATAAATGATTATATGCATATTGTGATAAATACAAATTTCATATATTATATTTATTTTCTTTTTTATATGTAGTTTATTTATAAATTATTTTTGCCCATATTCCAAAAATTGTAAAACAGAATATATTTATATTAGTACTATCTATTAACATGTAAATGCACGAAATTTCTCTTAATTGGGATATCCACTTTAGATCATTATTATTAACTTATTATAAAATTTATAAAATTTATAAACATTATATTCAATTTGATCTTCATTTAGGAAATTTAACACATATATATATATAAATAATTGTAATGAAATTTAAATATATATATATGTAAATGAATTCAGTGCAAATCTATCGAAAGCGGCTTGGGGAAGCTATGAGAAAAGTCAGACCCAATTCATGATACGATCGTATGAAATCGGAGTCTTATTTATACCTCAATTCTTTGTTTGTATAATTAATCTTAAAATATATTATGTTCACTTGGTTTATAAAACTAATGTTATTGAATTGAAATATAATCATTCATTCTTATAATGAACTAGATAAGTATAGTGTTTATATATAAGTATAATATGTAGTTATTCAGACAATTAATCGTAGCTGATATATATATATATATATGTGTATAGTATTAAATAAACTACTTACTTCCTGTCATATATAAATTAATAAGTATAAATAATACTAATTATATAAATACAATAATTAAAATATTATAAAGTTGTATTATTTTATATATTAATTACTATATATTTGTCATTATATATAATATTTACACTAATAAAAACGTCGGAAGTGATACCATTAATTTAACATTCCTGTAGCTCAATGTAATCATTATGCATACACCTACATCATAGGGAATTCATTACAACTGTCTATCTAGTTGGACGATATGTTAATAAAGCATTGTTTACTTTGTATATACAATCAGTACTATAAACTATTCATACATCACAGCAACAGTTATCTTACCTATGCCTTACCAATGTAATCAACCATCAACGATTAGGACAAGCAAATGAATACATTTAAATCACGGAGTACACATTCTCCTGTGAATAGTAACAACGATATATTGGTACCTTTTGACCTACCCCTAGAGAAGTACGAAGAGAAAGGTTAAGTAAGAGGAATCACTAAGCCCTATCCTTAACCCCCGAACAAACTCCCACTACACAGATAGGCCTTGGGTGATGGATATTCCTTACAAAGAACCAGACTCGCACAATGTAATATGGTGTCCCCCACTGAAATAAATTTAGTGTTGTTAAAATGATTCTAAATATTTATTGAAACACAAATTATTATTAAGCAATCTATCTTTTATTTAAGTTAAAATACAATTGATGGGATCGAAAAATATCAATATTATTCGAGTAAACATTCTAATAATCAAGTACTACAAATAATTGACTAATAATAATAATTAGCAAATGTTCTATATGTACAGTAGTTATACTTGGCTATATCATCTTGTAAAACTTGGCTACTTGATTTCCTCGAGTATTTCAAAATCACTGTTAAAACTTCCAATGCTCATATTATCACTTTCATTTCCATCCTGTGTCTCTAAAATGGTTCAGATTGATTTGTAAGTTATTATTGCGATGTAATTATTGTATTATATTAATATTAATAATATACTGTAACATTGATCATAAAATAACCATTTCAATAGACAATTTAGAAATATGGTTTTAAATCTCACAGTAAATTGATATCACTTCATAATTATGAGTCTAAATACAAATATAAAAAACTATCTTACTAGTTTGAATGATTTTTTTACTAAAACTAAATATTTGAAACTAGTTAATGGAAACCTTTTGTTGTATTCTTAGTTTCTCGAGTTGGAGATTTAACCTAGATAATAGGTAAAGGTTATAGTTGAATAGCAGCTGAAAGTGGGTTAAATAGGAAAGAGGTCAATATGGGGTTACCATTAATATTAACTGGGTGATTATAACTTGATGTCTGCCTAAAAGTAACCAATGTATTGGAAGGTATAAGCTAATTTAAGTTCATTATTATCTGTGTTTATCCATTAATTAACACATATTAATTACATCATTATAGAATAAAGGTACTGCCTTTGCCACTCCATACTGTTGATCACTCTACAAGTATTCAATAATAAGCACACGTATAGAAACATTCATTTAACAATAATACCAGAAGATAATTAGATGAAGTTAATATTAAAAGGTCAAGGGGTAGGGTGATATAGTATTAACAAAGATGATAGAAGAAACGTGAGGGTTAAATAGGGCATGAAGTAAGGTTAATACAGTATTAACAAAGATGATAGAAGAAACATGAGGGTTAGGTGGGGTTTAATATAGTTTTAGGAGATTATGCGAGGTTTAATATAGGTACTTGGTGGGTAATAGAGAACATTTTGTAAAAAAAATGTATACAAATATTTTAATTTTAAAAATATATTATTGAATCTATATAATATGATATTATTAATATCTGAAAATATTAGAAGTTAAAAACGTATATAAAGTAATTTTAGTATACTACCTAAGAACAAGTTAAATAATTTTAATTACCATGATGTAGTCAACAAAATACATAAATAGTATGGCAAATCTTTAAACATTGATTATCTCAGAATATTATTTTTTCACATAACAAATTCTATTTCTCAGTCATAATTAAGTATTCTTACTTATTTGTTTACAATATATTTAATGTGTTTATTGTAGCTATAGCTGGTATACCAACAAGATTTGTGATTAGAATTTTATTTACTACTATTTTTTTTATGAATTTCATTACCTTTTTTTTATCTTTTTTCTGAAATGAAATATTTTCAAAGTTAATTTTCCTATGATAATTAAATTTGGAAGGGGTATTAACATAACATATATTAATAGGGCTTAATTTAAATTATGTTAAAAAATAAAGTATTTCAAGAGAAATAGAATTTCTAAAATAATAAATCTCCTATCTAATTACATTGAAATCAAACACCCAGCAAGGGCGTTAATACAGTATTACCAACGATGCTAGAAGATGACGAAGATGATCGTGGAGTATGTTCCGGCGTAGCCACCATCACGGGGTTAGGTAGTAAGGGGACGCGCTTCTCTTTCGGCTTTATGTTGAAGCCAATCGGTTTCACCGGAGCACTGCGATTACGTTTACCAATGATAACGGGTTGCGGCCGATGTCTATCAGCAGCCTAGCGAGTAGTGTTCATTGTTCAGTGTTTATTATGTATTCAATACACATCTATATATATATATATATATATATAAGTAGGATAATAATAGAGATACATATTACACAGTTAGTTAACGTATTACCTTTGATTAAAGATTGCGCAACGGTAAAATGATTTCCTTGAGAAATAGAATTCAAAAGAAAAAAGTAACATATCATTGGTAGGTTGTATGTATTATATTAGATTCTATAAGATTCTATTTCGAGTATACCAAGCTTTAAATCATTTAGAAATACATACATAATATCAAAGCAATACCTGAATGAATACTCTTCTTGAAGAATAACTAAATTTATTATAGAATTCCAACCGATAAAAAGTTAATCCGTAGAAAATCAGTATATAATATTCCAAAATCACAGGTAATAAAGTATTTGATTTGAAAAAGATATTCAAATTGAAATAATAAAAATATACTTTGCAAAATGTACCTTGCTATACTTTCCTGTGAGAAGCACAGCATAATAACTGAATCATTTCTCAGTCGGCAAATAAAATCATCGAATAAAACATTCAATATATTTGAAATTTATAATGAATGTATTTAATTCTGGATTTGATTGGTAGATCATGTAAATTTAAATACAATATTATATGGTTAATATTTTCAATGTAATAATAATCATTGTATAATATAAATATGTCTATATTCCATCAATTATATCATTACAATTATATAATCGAGTGTAATATGTGTACTAATGTAGATCTATAGATACCTTATCAATAGATCTATTGGATACCTCGGATAACTTTGACTGTTTCCTTCCAAAATTACCGGTATCCCTGGGTTTAGGGAAGGTTGGAGAAGTAGGTCTGGCGATCGTGCTATCGTGCATCCTATTCTTCTGGAACTGCGACTGCGGGGTGGGGGTATGGAACAATTAAACGGGTACGAGGAAGGGTGATGGGTGACGTACGCGAATGGTGCTGATGTTCTTCGTGACTATCTCTGATATCTCAGAATTCTTCCTCTTATTCGCGATATTCTTAGCCGCTAGGACTGCCTTAGTCTTGATGTTCTGATGGTAGGGGTGGGAGGGGGTATTTCATTAGCTCTAGGTCGGTACAAGTATACAACATTACTGTTGCAGTACTAAAGGTAGGGAGATCTATACTGAAGGTAGGACTAATCTATAATAGTTAGCCATGCATTTATTAGTATACACAGTCTGATCTCAACATAGTATATTGAACCCTAGTTCTATAGTATTATATTAAGCAATACAATGCACTGACATTGTATTATAGGCATGTAATCCACAATAGAAACACACAACTGAACAGTATATATCATGATGTATAGCGTATATAGTGGTGACTCATAAACAGTTGACATCGAATAGGGAACAGACTATGTCCTGTCCTCTATCCGATATTACACCATCATTGCAATATTGTGTAAGCGATGGTGGTGATATAATACCAATTAGTTACACAAGGAATAGAGCCCATCTATTACATAAGGGGGATATACCATAGTATGGAGAGGCCTCAAGAGATCAACGATGTTCTCAATATGATCTCTATACTTCTATTAAATGCAGGGCTTCTACTATTACCTATAGTGTCTTACTTTGCAGACTACGCTCTGTCCTTACTGATATTACATAATCGTTATATAACATGTGTATGATGTAAACCGCAATGATATTGCCGTCGTCGCTATCCGAATCGCTCTTAGCCGTGAACTTGGAGTCGTATCGAGACGACGATTTGTTCAGCCGTTTAGTGTATTCGTCGTTCCTCTTGTGCTGAAGGTTGTTCTCGTGACCTGGGTTCTCCTTCAGGTATTTCTGTGTGGTGAAGGTCAGGGGGTTAACAATGATGATGGGTAGGCGTAGTCTAATAAAGGTATGATGTAGGTTTCAGAGTATAACAAGTATGTGGCATTGAACGTGAATATTAATCATTTCAGAAATATAGACTATAAATGTAACATTATATTGAATACAATTTAATGGTAACATTTATGTTTCATATAAAGGAGATTGGTAAATAGATTAGTTGGGTATGCTAATGTTTTATTTTAGTAAAAAAGTGTACTAATAATAGTGATATTAATACAAATTATGAAGTATAAGAATTTAAAAATATACTACTATAATGTATATTTTATAAATCAATGTAATTATTTCAACAATAAATACATATATATATTGTATATTATTATTTCTATAAATTATATACTGATATTTATATATTCAATAATATTCACTACTTTTAAATATTTTATATTGATAACATGTAATTTGTTCGCTTTTAATCAACATTTAATGTTAAATAAACTGGTAATTGTTAATCCTAAAGATTAACCTATATGTAATATATTTATTATAATCATAATTATTAATTAATATAATAATTATTATTACATCATATAGATAAACGAACAATTATTTATGAAAAATAAGTTATATATACCATAAAAATATAATTTTGTAATGATTCTATTATTTTCAATGAAAAAAATGTAACATAAAACAAGAATAATAATTATTTCATAAGGAGTGGCGAACAAATTATTGTTATGTAATAAAAATGATATTATATTATAAATATAAAATTTAAACTTTTATCTTTAAAATGAAATATAACATTATATATATAAAATTAACTATAAATACGCATCATAAATAATAAGCTAATACAACAATTATAATTATCATATATTACTTTATTTATACTTATATTTTACTATTAATTTTACTATACTAATATTCTATAGATTTAAATTTTGTAAAAATAATAGAAAGATTGTTTACATAAATATAGGTAAATGTATTGTGTATATAAATATAATAGCCAATCAAATGAAAGCATTTCTATATATGTACTTATTTGTTATTATTCTATTTTATAAAACTTAGAATGCTTACAACTTTTTTGTTTTTTTTTCAGTTGGATATTTCTTTAAATTCAAATAACTATTGAATAACTGGATCAATCTATACACAATTATCAAGCTTTATTGATTATAGACATATATATATAACTTATTTGAATACATAATTCATTAGTCTTTAATAAATATCAATATATATTTATTTAATATATATTAGCGATATTCAATTAAAATTCCTGATCTTTAAATGTATAGTAAACCTCTGAAACAGGTTACTACTAGCATTTTAATACAGTATAAACAAATTATTAAATTCTATAATATATTTCTTATGTTATTGTAATTTTTATAAAAAATAAATATTTCTATGTTCACTATGTATTTTTGTGCATGTTTCATCGGCCTTTAAGGGCCGGCGTAACCTTACCGGCGTTTACATGTAAAATATAGGGAAAAATAGCTATTTTTCAACAAGTTATATATTTTTTATTTATGAGTATTTTAAAAAACACGAGATATTGGAATCTAAAGTTTTACTTACATGTTTACTAATTATTAAATCCCACCATTTTGAATAGGTGTATGATTAAACTTCGTATTTTAGGAACTTATGTTTAATTTTATATGATATATTATACATCATTTTAAAGATAATGAATTACACTTTAATATTTCTATATAAACAAATTTAAAACCCTAAAAAATAAAAACGAAGGTTTTTAAAGATAATAAGTTACAAATATGATTTCTGAATTTAAACTCAATACGGTACAATGAATCAATGAATAATAGATCATTGAACAATAGTTATATATTGTGGTATCTAACCTCGTAGAGTTGATTGTGTTTATTGCCGGTCATGTGATGATTAGCGTGTTTCACGCCTCCAAAGAATTCTTTGCATACCTCACAGTAGTAAGCATATACTCCTACGATCTTATCACAACCTAAACAACATAGATATAGCCTATTATAATGAGGACATAGGTATGATATTATCCCTATCTAGTAGTTAATGAAATGAAGCAAACTGCTAATGAGTTTCATATTAAAACTTCTATAGTTTAAATAATATTTCTGAAATAATGCACAGGTTCGAAAATGCTTCATAAATAAATAACAAGTTGCAAATTAAACCTTTCACTGATTTTTTCTGCATATAGGAAGGTATCTTCGGTTTATTAGATGTGGGATTCATTTCAACAGTAAACCATGGAAGATATTTGTCTTCCAATGAAGGTAACTAAACATCATAGACATAGAAACTATATAGTTCTATGATTTAATCACGCTATATATATATGAATGATATAACCAATTGAAATTTGTAGTGTCAAATAATAATATGTATTTATTACATCATATTTTGAAAAATACAAATATACATATCTAGAGACAAACTATGGACGTGGATGTTCATAGACAAATATATTAGATATTTACAAATGTGAGTATTTATATTTATATTAGTGAATATTTTCATAAATATTTGCGAGTGTGGCTCCAGCTTTATTCTTTTATATGCAATATTATATATATATTATTGATAATAGAGAAAGACAACCCCATCAATGCAATCATCAATAGATGCAATGTGTTATTATTATCGCTAGTTATCAATAGCTACTGTGAGGATCGAACCACGGATCTTTCGTCTATAGGCGAGCGCCTCTACCACTGAGCCATAGAGACCAGCGTGTGTGTGTTAAAAGGAGGTATTACTTACCTGTTGATGCATGGGTCGGAGGAAGTGATCCAAGAACTTCTTGACACTGTTGAACTCGATATGGCATCTATTACACCAGTGAGAGCCATTGTCAATGTAGGCCACATTACTCTGTATGTATGTGTAGGTGTGTGTGTGAAGGCGTGGGTGGTGCAATCATTGCATGTAATATCAGGTATAATGTATGCATATATCATATCTTTCTGTAGATATATCTCATGTATTATTATGGATTGTTAACTCTAATCAAAGTATGGATGTGTTGTGTTGTTGTTGTAAAGGATAAAGTTAATGTGGGCTAAAGTACACAACATATCATATTATTCAAAACAATTCAATTGAACTTTGATTATTAAATGAATTGATTGCATAACTAGATTGTACATTACATAATGTGTATTATACCATTACCTATTTACACAATAGGTTGTAATATACAGCTAGGATAGATGTGTTATTGGTTAACTTTAGCAGCAAAGGTATCAAATGTAATAAGTGAATAGTGATGGCTTAGTTGTTGTTACAAACGGTAGGTTTATCAGACTCGGTTACAATCTGCCAGCCTGATACCTTGTTCTTCTCCTTCAGTCTTTCTGGTTCTATCTTTGCCAACTGTTCAAATCGTATGTGTAATACAGACAACTCGTGAAGATAATTTGTTGTGTGTGTTGATATTTTATAAAATATAGAAATGGAAAATATAAAATTATAATATATTAAATATGGCTATTTATAATAATTGTAATATTATATATTAATATGATAATTATCCATAAAATGTTGTATACATATTTAATGTATTTGTAAGGTATTATGAAAAAGACAAACAAATTAATGTATTTATTATGCAACATTTCAAAATATATTTTGAAGTTATATAATTTTTACAAATTCAATAACAATTTAATTAGGACAATTTTGTTAATTAGAATAACATAATATATTTAAATTACACTTTAAAATATATGTATAATTAATAAATAAACAAATATAATATATAATATAATGACAATGAAATTGGTGTTAAGAGGTATAGTAGGGTAGTAGGTTAGGAGGTAAGGTAGTAGGTTAGTTATAGGTGATCGGTTTACAAACCGAGTTTCTTTTGGCTACGTGTTCGCTAGCAGATGAATCAGAAGATGAATCAGACGACGAAGAGTCTGACGATGTGGCAATGCACTGTTTTCTCTGATGGTCTCGGTCGTAAACCAACTTAGATGTATACTGAGTTATATCTGCGGGTGATTTAGTCTTGACGACCTCTGGAACAGGTTTCATCTGAACGGTGAGGTAAGTTCATTAACGCCAGCACCACACATTACACACTATATTCAATTACATTTATATATTGAATATAATGATAATGAATCGAGGAAAATAAATAAAAATAACAAAAATAACAAAACGAAAATGTAACGGAAACAAGAATAACGACATATATATAGACAGTCAACTCCCGCCAACATGGTCTCAAAGGGATGCCAAAAATGTGTCTGAGATATGAAATTATTAGTATATGTATTTATGTTGGTAAACAAGCAAATTAGTCTCATAAAGAGAATGCATTAGTGGAGTTTCTGAATGAACAGAAGTTGACTGTGTATATATGTAATATATATATATATATATTACCGAATATTACCATATTTAATGTATTATTTGGTTGCATGCTTTGTCTCTCATCGGTGTTTTTAAATATCTTGTGAATAATTTATATACTTATAAATATTATATTAAATATTATCAGAATATTTAAATATTGCATGATATTTTGAAGATGATATGTTTTCCCATTATTTTTTCCGATCACCAATAATACTTTGATGTAATACAGTTTAAATGTGTCCCTAATTATAGTTCGTAAATATATTAAATCAATAATACAATATAATGATATTTATTTGTAATTAATAATTGTAGGATATAACATTCCATGATAATATATAAAAACTATAATAATAATATATAAAAAATACAATTCAATATTTTATAGAAATTGTAGTACTTATTGAATGTGAAAAGTATATACAATATAATTTGAAATAGATAATTAAAAAAAGGTAATATATAATATAATTCTAGATATTCAATGTGTGTGTGTGTAAACCTTGACAATGTGTTTGGCAATCAGACCCTGACTAATGCCCAAGTCTCGTAGAATTGCAACTTTCTCCTTTATCTCGTTGGTAGTCATCTTTATGCTTTCAATGATTCGCCTTATTGCTTGCTCCTTCGAGTCAAATGTATTGTTATATTTAATTTGTTGTTATATTATTAAATACTAAGAGAGTTAGCTTAAATAACAGATTATATACGATATATCGATAGTATATAGAAAGTATATTGACATACCACTAAATATATATATATATAATATCTATAGTACTATAGTATCGTGTTACAATATTAACAATTAGGAAATATTTATACATTGATTATAATTATTAATAAATATTAATAATTATTAATGAATAACTAAGAATTTTTTAAACTGTGTTCTTGGTGATTATAATTTAATATATAGTATACGTCATATACAAATTAAATATTAACATATCCATAAATAAGATGAAAATCAATATAATAGTAGTACGGATTTAAATTCTAGTAGACTAATGAACACATTAAACTAATGATATATACTAAATTACTAATAATATAATATCTTGATTTAATCCACTTTCAATATTGCAATGATATTCTGTGATTGTGAAGGATTTTGCAAGCATAGCTACGTCACTAGTTAATTTGTGAATTAATGAAAAATATGCCATCTGTATCAAAAGCTATTAAAATTCTATTAAAATTAATATTTGTAAAATATATCACTTATAAATGAAAAGGTATGTACATTTTTGAATACAATAACAATTGAATTTATAATTTTTTAATTATAAGCAAGGGCACAGGTTTTTCGTTTACATATAAAAGATACAAAAAAAGGACTACTTTTCAAAACTTAATTCACTAAGTAATATTTATTAAAATTACTACTTTATTTGTATAATAATTAATCTGAAAATTATAGATCTAGAACCAGAAGTTTTTTTAAATACTCTATGTGGTATGCATATTTATTTAGATGACATACAAAATATTTACAAAAAATTACCAAAATACTATTTTTTAAATAATTATAAATTCTTATCAATAAAAATAAACTTGATTCATAATGCTATATATGTTATGGATATATTGTACTAATTTTAAATTAAATAAATCATTATTACTAAAGTTATTAAAATTGTAGTGAACGTAATTGGAAAAAATAATTATGTTGTGTAAATCAAGTTTAAAGTTTTATATTAATGCATATGAGTATCTTTGTTTTAAAATGTTTATTTTTATTAGTTTTATTTTACGTAACAAACCATGTATGTACAATTTTAAAGATAATATATCAAATTTTATAAATAAATCATAATAAAATAATACACAATTATTTTTTTTCATTATTTTTACCATTAAGAATAAAAGAATTTTTTAAAGAATATAACACTATTTATAATAAGAACTATTATGTATTACTTAAAATGTACATACAAATTCGAGAATCATGATAAATAAATAGGTAAATTTTCAATGTAAAATTTTACACATTTTGTAACATGCTTAACAATTAACAATGTACGAATTCACGTAAATAGATTCAAGTAATATCTTCGTAAAATACATGATTATGTATATTTTGTGGAAAAAGATTATGCAGACAGTTTTATATACATTTAGGTATTTTATTTGTATATTGAAAATGCATAGTATATTTTAAAATACTCATCATAGACACTTTAATAAACAAGCATGACATAAATGTAATCTATGAATGTAATAAATAACTATCTTATTAACATCGGAAACAATCTTTAAAATAAATAATTTTTAAATACAGATAATATAATATAATTGTAAACAAATTAGAAATTAGACGTGTATGACTTAGTTATATCACATATTAATACAAACCTGATTATAACAAGATTGAGCAGGTTTATTACCAGTGTCATTCGTTAGACGTTTCTTAAATCTAACGAGCCGTTTCCTCTTCTGTCCTAGTAAGGTCGTACAATATTCAAGTTCATTTAGTTCTTTGCTGCAGATCTTGATTTTCTGCTTGTCGTGATTCATCTCTTTGGATATCTGTGAAATTGAAAACCATCGACTTAAAATCATTACTTCGTTAATATACACATTAATCTATTTTAAATATTTCAAAATCTTTGCATTAATCAATGCACACAATCAAGGAAAGCATAACAATACGATAGTGAATGTTATTAAATGTGATACATGAGGATATTAATGTCTACATATTCATACAGATAATTAATGTCTATATGTATAGGCGGGTATATTAATGTCTACTTATTCACGCAGGTATTTTAATGTCTACGCAAGGATGAACGCATTCATAAACATATATATCTACATACCCACGCGCACACTGAAAATAGTAACCATATCGATATTCGTAGGGGTACCGGTGGGTCCGATTATGCGGACGGATTTCTTGGCCTCGGGGGAATCGGGCCGAGGAGAAACGGGCGGTGGAGATGGATTAAACGCTGCGATAGATGTACGCCTCGTCGATGTCTTATTGATGAACTGGCCAAAGATGTCGGTGATACCTTCCTCCTCCTCTTGGTCGTCCGCAGATTCCAGCGGCGCGTGCTTATCCACTTCATCTAGTCGTCTCTTTCGGTTCTGGAGATGTGCCGAAGCGGGAGAAGACAGAGTAGCGGGGTAACCACCCCCACCCCCTCCGCCACCCCCACTAGGGTTACTGTCATTATCTGGCACTATATTGATGTCGCTGTAACTTGATTGGGGTATGTTGCTAGTCTGAGCCGGCATCGGGGCCGAGGGGTTGAGGCTAGGATTGCTTATGTTCGCGAGGTTTTGATTGAATAAACCGTTGTTTTGCGCCATTTTGAAGAACTGCATCATAGCTGGATTAATGCCGAATGAGTTCGCCATATTCATCATGTCCGGATTCGCAGAATTTCCAAACGTATTATTCATGTTGTTCCCCATGACATTTCCCATGTTACTAAACATATTACTTGTCATTTGGTTCATATTGTTAGCCATTGGATTCATATTATTAGCCATTGGATTCATATTGTTAGCCATTGGATTCATATTATTAGCCATTGGATTCATATTATTAGCCATTGGATTCATATTATTAGCCATTGGATTCATATTATTAGCCATTGGATTCATATTATTAGCCATTGGATTCATATTGTTAGCCATTGGATTCATATTATTAGCCATTGGATTCATATTATTAGCCATTGGATTCATATTATTAGCCATTGGATTCATATTACCTGACATGGGGCTCATATTTTCCATTGGATTCGTATTTTGTCCGTAATTATTGACATTTTTAGATTGTAAATTATTCAAGTTATTGCCAAATTGAACGTTTGCTTCGGTTGGGGTGGGTACATTTTTAGAACTCACCGATTCGTTCATAAGTTCACTCGTGGGATAACCGAATTCATCCAACTTAGGATGCTCTTCCTCGAGTTTACTTACAGTTTCTACCGGAGAATCTTCGCGGAAGATGTTGTTCTCGTCGATCTTCTTACGTTTAGGCTCCGCCCCTTCTTCGGTTTTCATGCTGGCAAAGCTATTGTTATCATCGGTTTCGAATGGCTGAGGGGGTGTTCGTCCGGCTTGATACGCCTGCATCATGTCATACCTGTACTTACGACCTCTAACTGAGTACTCGCTCATGTCTAGTGATGAGTCATCCTTCTTGCGGAACTTGTCGCCGTCAATCTTGATACCGATCGAAGAGAGGATATCTTTGATGGTGTTATCGGGTGCTTTAGCGGTGGCGGGGGTGGAGTTATTACTAGCTGCGGGGGACTTGGGAGAACCCAGGGGCGTCATGTTCTGCTTGGCTCGTTGGTTCTTATCATCACTGGCTCCGTACAGGAAATCATCTTCGTCGTCGCCCGTTTCATAACAGTCGAAGCTTATCGCTCCTTTCAATGATCTGTAGGTGATGAGTCAGTTATAGTAGTCTCCGTGAATACCAGTGATCTCGTATGAAGGGATCTCATGCGAATTGATGTCTATTACTAGAAATAATCATATATAAATAGTAGAATTTGCGCATATCACTTCACACGAAATCACTGGTTACTATTCTATATATATATATATATATATATATATATATTATATATAATATATAATATATAATATATATGAATTAGTTCATTAATATAGAGACTCTCTATTATAGATTACTATATTTTAGATAAGTACTAGGATATAACAATAGAATATATACATCTTATTTGAAGCACTTTATAAATAATAAGATAAGAACTTTTTATTTATTATATTATAAATATTAAATACCTCTAATAAATAATAATGATTATAATTACTATTTAGATGTTAAAAGAAGATGTACTATTAACTTTTTTGTCCGTCTGGTTGCCTTCTCAATTTCCCTATCTGATTCAGATGCATCTGTAGTTGTAGCGGGTGACTTCTCTCGTCTCTTCTTACTTTTCAATGTTTCCGGCGAGTCCTATGCATTAGTGTGGGTATATTAAGTGGGGTAAGTGGGGTGTGTTAATTGGGGGTTAATGGGGGTGTGTTAAGTGGGGGTAAGTTAAGTGATAGTACTATATCATATATGCTAACTGACGTCTACTATGATGCCTATTTTATTTTGTTAAAGAGATATTCCAATACATTTTATTATATTAATATTAGATACATCTATAACAATATGTCATACAAATAATAGTAGTATTTACAAATATCTGAGGATATCTTATTTGCATGTGAAACATTATTTTATATTTTAGAAAATAATTTTCTGAGAAATAAAGCTGTGAATTTTTTTTAATAAACCACTTAAACCAAGAAATTGTTAAAATATATTTTAATGTTTTATAATATTTAATTAGTTTATAATTATTTTGAAACTTATGATAACTGTTATTAAGATCACATGATATTAATGTTTATATTAGAAATTCTAATAATTAGAATTTCTAATATAAGTTCTAATTTCTAATTTAGAATCTATTATAATTATTGATAATTATCGATGAACATCATACATATACATTAATTTATATTGTAAAAGTTTGTTAAAATTACATAAAGCTCAAAAATTATATTTACATTTTTTATTACTGTAGCTGTTATAAAATACTTTATTTTGGTAAAAATAATTAAAGATACATATTTGTATTTACTCTAGTTTAATATATAGTATAATAATGATATACTATGGAAATTTATTTTTTTTAAATGTTAATAATAATGTTAATATTATGTTTACATATAAGTTTTCTTTGAAAGTATAAGCATTTATATCAGTTTTATAATTGTTTACATGTAAAATGTAAAAATATGTATATTTTTACTTTATTCACTTTATATTAGTGATTCAAAGTATAAGGAGTATGTGGTTTCGAAACATCCGAAACCTGCTTTATGTCGGTTTACAAATAAATGAAACATAATAAGTTGGTTTTACATTTAACATTAAATATTTTAAACACAAATAATATGATTTTATTTTAGCTAATAAATGTAAACAATTAAATTTAAAAAAAAAAAATTTGAATTAGTATCAGAATAGCTATATTATATATGATATTATAATATGTGTGTATATGTTTGTATATATATATGTTTATATATATATATATTAGATTTCTACATCACAATACTTCATATAACATTGTCTTATCTATGTATATATTACAATATAATTGTATATAACCATTATGATAAGAATTATTCTATGTATTTCCTCTATGCCTCTAAAAAATGTGAATCTCATAGTTCTTTTAATAATTAAAATATAAACAAAGTGAGTTAATTGCTATTTTTATTATATAATTAATTATATTTTATAATCATTATTTACAGAATGTACTCATCAGATAAAACACAAATGTTGACCAATATTCAATGTAATGCCCTGACTCACCCAATAACAAACGTATGTTATGCCCACATATATGTATAGGTCTTAACGTCAGACCTATGATTTGTACCTAATTACATCGAATCCACACCAATTCCATTAACATAAGTAGTATTATATTAAAAAACTCATGGGGTAGAGAGATAATATAACATGAATGTATACCTGTATACATACATTCATGTTTAAAAGTTAATACAGTTCTTTCTCTGTCTCAGTCTATTAATCTTTTGTTCAGAAACACCCAATCCCGCGGTGATTGTTAGCAAAAATGGCTGGCATTTGCTTATTAATTTTTACTTTATATAAAGATAACATTTTTTAAAGATAACATTTAATATATTATATAATTGCATAGAGCAATAATTAGTTATTATCTAGACAATATATTTAGAAATATTTACATATATATATATATTTATATATTTTTTTATTGGCTAACTATAAATATATATTTTTGTTAAATATAATGTTATGTAAATATATAATAAATAAAATGATATATATATATATATATATATATATATATTAACAGTAATTATTTTATAATTATATATATATTACTATTTTTATAAATTATATAACTTATATAAGTTATATAACTTTAAAATACATTTCCATTATTTATAGATTTACATTATAAAATAAATAATTTATTTTTGAAATATGTATAATAAAACATGCTTTTTATGCTATTTCTAAATGGATTTAATTTGTTGACATAAACTAAATAACGCTACATTAATTAATATTCCATCATAATATTTTTAGTCTTTTTTTGTATTTTAACATATTCTATTATGCGGTATCCCCTTAAATGTATTTTAAATAATCATGAATTAGTATGACATCTATAATATTAAAGTATATATTTTCATTAATTATATAATATTGAATATCATAAATTTGATCTTATTATATTTATATAAATAATTATATAAAAATATTTTATTTGAATATATAAATAAAATGTTTATTTTGTTTCATTACTAAAAAATTATTAAAAAACTAATTATAAATACAACCTAATTTGAATTGTACTATATATAATGTGATATATAACAAGCATTCTAACGGGTATAGTGATAGCTGCACTAGCACTTCCCTTGGAGCCCCCGTGTCCGTAGTCTATGGATTTGGAGGCAAACTTCATCTTGACCGGAGTATCTTTGTCCACTTTAGGGGACGGCACCGGAGGGGTGTCCACCTATCAGTGCAATGTGGGGTAAATTTAGTAATCACTGTGAAATGTATAATGGAACACCTACACTCAGTGATGGTCTAATATTAATCCCAAACTACACTTGCACTAGATCTCTAGATAAATAATACTTGCAAGTTATATATGTAATGTTATCGTCACAATTTAGAGCGTATTTATTTCAGAACTTTTACTTTAAAATCAATAGAACTGGTAACCACACTATATACTGGTACTGGCCGGCACTGGCTAGCATTAGAGTTGAGGTGTCAACATTCAGTCAACAGTCATTAGTGATGCCCGGCTGTATTAAATCACAGTATAATAGAACAGTGACACAGAGTTGAGGTGTCAAACTGTCAGTGTAATCAGTAGTGATCTGGGCAAAGTTATCACAGTGGTCAAGGTATGGAATGGAACATCTCACTTGTATATAGAGAGGTGAGCTGACACAATGCTGAATGACTAATGATTACGTATTTAAAGGAAAAAGTGCTAGTAAATGACTAGTTAACATGGAGAAATACATCACCTAAATGTATGTTTATCATAGTGAATTAGATTTTTCATCAACATTATGTTATTATTGTTACTATAGTAACTATTGTTATATATATGTGGCTATTAAAAGTATTCTACTATACATGGTTAAGGGGAAAAGTATTCTATTTATGTTATTATAATTATTGATCTTATTGTTATTTGTGTTATTGTTGAGAGACGTTATTAACATGATTATATCTACACTATAGAAACTAGTTTAACCAGTTAGTAGGCGAGAATAGACATAATTAAGATGCTTATAAAGCTGAGTTCACACCAAGAATCTGTACGGATTATCCGTATGGAATGAAATTCGAATGAAATTCAACTTTATTAACCAGTAAGCAGGGGGAGATTAGAGAGTTGGTAGTGTTAGTTAAATGCTAATTACCTTCTTGGAACGGGAATGGTATTTTGAATACTTGCGATGTTTCTTGTAGTACGGTGACCTTGACCTAGATCTTGATCGGTGGTCTGTTGGCGAGGGTTAAGAGGGTAATTAGTACAGGCGCGTGTCAATATACGCTATGTTCACGCACACGGCACATGTTCTATTGCTATGTTGATACAAACCTGATGAAAACAGCGTAATCGAGAGTGTGTTTGTTTATAATTACAAAATATTATGATATGTGAATCATCATTAGAAAATTAATGATCTAATTAATAATTATTAAACTTCATATTATATATATATTATAATAAAATGATATTTATTATTTTATTTCTTCAGATAGTATTTATAAATAAAATGATATTTATGAGGATACTATTTTTATAAGGAATAATTATTGAAATAATTTCCTACTGTCAATACAAATAATTACACATTATTCTCACATTTTTTGTCTTTACTTTATACAATTCATTGAAACTTAAATTATATTATAATTTAATATAACTTATATATTAATTAAAAGAAATAAGAGGGATCGTGAATATAATTTTATTATGAAATCAGTAAATTATTAATAAAAGATAAAAATTACAAAACAATTTCAACTTATTGTTATCCTATTTCATTGCACTCAATTCATAATAATTTATTAATTTTACTATATCTGCAGTATTAATTAACTTAAAATATCAGGTATTTTAACAACTTTATATGTGTCACATATAATTTTGAATATCATATTTCATATATTTAACAACTTTTGAAAAAAATAATTCTTTATCATTAAATTAATGGATTTCAAATGTAATACTTAATGTAATGCATAATATATATATACATTATACATTATATATATATATATATATATTTCAATGCTTACAAATTCCTATTGTAATGCATGTTGTAATGCGTAATACAATGCTTCATTTATAATATTTCATTTGATACATGTCTTATCATCCTAAGATGTATATAATATATATGTATATATCTAATTTATCAAAAATGTGTGTATTAATTGTTCCTGAATTATATGTTAGAATTGTTATATATAATATATTAGTTGTTTAATCTAATTTGTAGGCATATCTTTGACTTTCTTATATGTATACCTCTTAATATTAACTTATTATAGTCAACCCAATTACTAAATGTATTCTATTAAATGCATTGTCTTGTTATGTACCTGTTGATCTCATTATTTTTTCATTTCATAAATTAATTATATTGTTATTAATGTTGTATATATTATAAAACATCGCTTAGAAAACAATCAACTACTATTTCTTCTAAATATACTATTGATGTACTTATATATTATATTTTAAATTTGCATATTCTACACTATGACTAGCTTATTGAAATTCTCTGGTGGTTAATTTATTAAATCTCTTACTACTGCTTATAAATATACTTTATCCAATAAATAGAGATGAAGAATTTCTAATGACCCTTACTTACAATTTTAATTTTAATAAATAATTGAGTATTTGTATATATAATTGTTAATTGGAATATAATAATAAATAATAATGTATTATAATAATGATGATTCTTTAAAACTATATAAGTCATATATAAAAGTTTATTTATACAAACTATAACAGAATCTATTTCTAATATATTAACATTTTTTAAATTTAGCAATTATAAAAATATAAATGTAGTATAACTTCTATAATTTTATTAAATATATATTTACTTTATTTGTAATTCTATTTAATATAATTAATGATATTCTTAAGATACTAATAAGAATAATATTTGATTCTAGACCTATTCTTCTTTATGTACACTTTTACCAACAATGTTAATTTTATGATCATATATATAATTATTCTTGTCACCATTGATAAATATATTCACATAATATAGTATTACTAAATGGTCTTGTTTTAATGATCCCATATAATTTACCTGAATTACATTTTGTGATTGTTATATATACTTCATGTTCTGTAATAAGTTTTTCTCACCTATAAGCATCTTAAATATATTAATAAAATGCTCAAATATATATTATTATTTTTCATTATTTCACAATACTCACCCATTATATTATTTAATCAAATTATATTTTTATTATTAATAGATTAATCTCTGCTATACTGGATCAAAATATCTGTAGAACATATTCATTATATTATGATTTATTTTAATTTATATATTTAAAATAATATCAATTAAAAATTAATCACTAACAAAATTATATTAATAAAATATTGTTTTATTTATTTATGTATAACATTATTTTGAAACTAATTATTTTAATTGATATAAGTTTATATAATTTATAAAAAAAACATATTATTTTTTTATAGAAATTATATTAAATATAATAATATACCTATTTATATATTTAAATATGATTTAAAATATGGACTATATAATATACACAATTGTACATATTTAAAAAAAATGTGTTTAATATTAAATAAAATATATTAAAATGTTTCTAATTATGATAGAATCTAACTATGAAATTTATAGGATTGATAGTATAATTGAAATGTGTGATGTTTTAACAATAATGTTAGTGAATACTTCACGCGAATGGGGGGAGAAAAGTAACCTTTTTCGTTGCTGGAACTAGACGAATACGAGGATGACCCAGACGACGAGCTCGAGTACGACCTCGAATACGACCTTGAACGTCGTCTACGGTGGTGACTCGATCGCGGTGAATAGGATCGAGAGCGATGACGCGATGATCTACTATGGTGGCCCGAGTAACTTTCCGTGTCATGTCTGTCATAGGAGTCTCTACAAGTAAGGTAATCAAGTATTAATACATGTGTATATATATATATATATATAAGTATTTAATTATGAGTGAATGTATCGGATTATGTAATGTATAGATCATTTCAAATTTAGTAGGTAGCTCATATGTAAATTTTGTCATGCGATATTATTCGTTTGATAAATTAATTATAAAACTAATTTACAGATAATATATTTATATATGAAAGGTATATATTATTATAAACTATTACTAAGTAATAGCTGTTTAATTAATACTTATATATAAGAGGATTATACAATATTAATAATATATTTATTGTTTTAATTGTGGGGAGGTTCATATTGGTATTTGATATACTTATGAAATAATTCTAAATATATGTTAATAACAATATCAGTGACAGTTTGTGAATATTTTGAACATTTGTTGTAATCATATGTAATTCGTTAATTATCGATATAATATTCATTATAGATATTGGATTGAAGGAACAATATATATAAAACATTTTACAAACAATATATATTAAACATTTTTTATATATTTAATTAAACTTTAAAAGTATACTAACAAGTAAAACCTATATGATTTAGTGATTCTATTAATCTAATATGTTATACATATAATCATGTATGCGATCATCTAATTTGAATCACTTTAAAATATAGTATTGATCATTTGTATTAAACTTTGTATTTTAAAAATAGTATTTATTTGGTATCACCAACAAGTCTCCAATATTTTAAGAACTATACGAATTTCAAAAAATAATGACTAACTTTTCTTATTATATACATGTCTGTATTTATATTAAAAAAAAATAAAATGACAATGAATTTGATTATATTATTAATTAATATAATTCAATTTTTAATATTTAATAGTCATTCATTTAAATTATTTCATAAGTATTTATAAAGCTTGAGCACTATTATAATAATTTTCTGGTTATTAGAGAATACTTAAATGAATAATGTAAATATAACTAGCTACCATTTATATATTTTGTTTACTATTTATATACAATATTAACTAAATTTATAAATAAATTTATAATAAACACGATTGTTAATATCTAAATTAAATTCATATTTATTTATCTCATTCATAATAATACAAGCATCATTCATTTCTAAACTATATGATAGTATAAGACTTATACTATAAGTTAACATGAGTAAGGATATAGAATTACCTAAATAACGATATACTACTATTACATTATGCATTGCTTTAATGTCTCAGTTAGTATAATAATGATTTTGTGAATATGCTATATTTATTTATAAATTATTTAAAATAATTATAAAACACATATAATTAAATCAAAAATATTTTAAATAAATTTTATATATACAACATATATTTTAATAATAAGCCAATATTATTAAATCTAAAATTATAATCATTTAATATATATATATATAATAGTGATCACAATTTTCAAATAGTCTCGAGAACACTAAATATTGAAAATTTGGATCTCAAGAAGTTTTAATATTGAAAATATAGTTCATATATATTCATAAATATAGAAATTTAAAGTTTCACTCAACAATTAATTAATTAAATACTTAATATAAGTTATAATAAATTCATGAGTTACAATATGTTGATAAAAATAAAAATAATGCTTAAATAAATTATCAATCAATAATAAGTTAGAATTAAAACAGAAGGAATATATATATATATTTATTTTAAAATGTTTCTATATCTTTCTTTCCAGTAACTTTTTCACTGTAGGTCTTTGATAATGTATTTGTTCTTAGCTGATTGATTATTATAATAATGATTACTATTAATAAATATATATTTATATAATATATTATATATATATATATAGTGTTGTGAGTTAATAAAAACACGTTTCAAACGCGTTTTAAACATATTATAAAAAAATGAAAAAAAAAAAGAAAAACAAGAGACATATATGTATACATATATTTATTTAATTGTTAATATTTAAATTTAAATTTAAATTTAATTTGACAAATAATAATTTCTCTGCTCTTTTTTTGATATAATAAATTGTATAATAATTGAAAAATGAATGATTATTAAATAAATGTATAAAATAAACCTATAAAAATATAATATTATTATAATAATAAAGTTAAATTAGATTTCTTTTATGTTTTGATATAATAAATTGTATAATAATATATATTATGTTTAATATTATATAAAAAAATAGTATGGATTTTCATATTTTTTTAATAATATAATAATATATAAAAGAAATATGAAATTTCATAATATAATTTATTATACCAGAACATAAAAGAAATCTAATTTGACATCATTTATAATAATTTATTATAAAATAAATATGAAAGTTCATACAGCTTTTATAATATTAATTATATAATTTACATATATAGATTGTGATACATTCCCCATGTCTATAACATTAAATAATACAGAAATACTAGGTATTATATTGTAACAAAATAAATATTATAATTATTATAATTGCCATACTAATGTAAAATTTGACAATATGATTTAATGATACTAATAATATTATTATGTATGTACAGATAATATATTATTTAAATTATTACTGATTGTTCATATAATATGTACTTACTTTATTATTATTTTATTATTTAACAACATATCTACTTTAATAAATAATTTTATTTTTTGTAACAGAAAAAAAAACGGTTAAAAAACGAATAAAACGAATTAAAAACAAAAAAACATGTTTTAAACAAACATTAATAAAAAACGCGTTTTTTTAACAACACTATATATAGCATATATTATATATATATATAAATAAATGATATATAAATTGAATTATACCATCTATATAAGGACATATAAAAAATAAGTTAATGAAATAATGGGGTAAACTGGGCAATTTGTCTTCGCTCTTAATTTATATAACATATTAGTTTTATTTAATAATACCATACCAGAACTTAAATGTAATTTAATTAAACAATATTTAAGCAATCAAACGTAAAGTTAAGACAAAACATATAATTATCAATAAATGTGTTCCATCTATCGTTTACTCAATATAAATTATAAAATATTTAATACTGCATTTAATATATAATTCTAACAATTTATATATAGAGTTAATTTAATATTATTCTAATTATCACTTATTATAAATGATTAACAATAATTGCATATTAAAAATTAAATATGTTAATATAGTAATATAATGTAAAGTATATAAATTAATTATTTAAATAATGTGAAATAATTTATATTTTAAAATACAATTAAAAATATATAATATAATTATTTTATTTAATAACAATGTAATTCAATACAGTTTATAAATTAAATATTAATATTATGCAATCATTAAATAATATTTTACTATTAAACTTACATTAATTATAACAACGACCTGAGATCTGCTAACGTTTGTGCAATTTTTATTTTAGGCTAGAGTGATTATGGTCCAGTACAATATGATACAAAAATCTATATAAAAACTAATTTTTAAATCTATTATATTAAATATATCATAATTTAATATAAATTATATAATTTGTATTGTCGATATAAATAATATAAAAAAATCTTTCTAACCAAATTTATAAATAAAAATATGAATTCATTTTATTTTTTAAATTATTATTTAATCTGATATTTTTGATTCAAAGATTTAAATATAATTAGATATATAACTGAATAATATTTAGTTCACAGTACAAAATGTAACCATTGCAGATATATTATCTCCATAATACTTCACATTTTATAATATAAATATTAAATTAAAAATCAGTTTAAAATTTTTATAAATTTATTTATATACATTTCAAAGAATTTGTTTGATATCTAAATGGATTTTAATAAATAATACTGCAAATATTATGGTATGATTTAATATTATAATTTATTTGTTTCTAATAGCTGGTTCATGTGCATATATTAAAAAAATGTTGGTACTCATGAAAAAATACTTAACCAAAAATTCATATTAAATAACCGAAACCTGTGATTTTATTATTGACAATATTAATCTCTAATAATTATGATATAATTATTAAATTGATTATGAAAATAAATAATGAATTACTATTAATATAAAAATATATACTACAGTTTAGGTAACATTTGAATTATTTAAACTACAATTAATTATAAATAATTACAATATTACATCATATTCAATTAAACAAAAATTATATTATAATATATATAAATAAAAAATATATTTTATTTTCTAAATATTATCAAATTAAATAAAAAAATTCTTTTTTAATAGCAATTCTATTGTTTATAATTTCTATAATTATTATATATTAATCATATAATAAATTATAATGTTTATTCCCTTATGGGTTTATTCATTATTATAAAAAAATAATACTTATTTTCATTAAGAATAACATTTTTTTTAAAAACAATTTTTATTTATTGAATATATTATGAATATAATAAATTAATATATAATATAAATATACTGTATGGTGATATAAATTCTAATAAGAAGATTCATATATAATATATAGTTAGTAATAAGGTCAACATGAATTAACTATCAATAACTATATATTTAATTATCTATGAATCTTCTTATTAGACTTTATATAATATATATATATATATATCCAGATTAATAATAGTATATATAATGGTTTATAATTATAATATAATACATAATTATTATTCTAATTAAATATTTATTTTTATGAAAATATATAATATATATATATATATATGTATCGTTTATACGGGTTCCGATGCATTTAAGCCTGATTTATTAGTTGTTATCATTTATAAATATGTATATCACATTACATATAAGTATCATCGAGAGTGTATGGGCGATAATTGCGTAACTATATCTACTGCTTTCTGGGTAGATCTTTAGACAAATAAATAAATGACATTCCATCACGACACCTCAGCGATACTATATTTAAAATGTATACGATAATGAACAATAATGAATATGGTTTAGATGATCTAAGTTAGATCAGATGACTCTGTTTCAAACTTTCAAACTAAGGTGCACATATATAATATATGTTCAAAATATATACATATATGTGTATTATAAATTTATAATACACATATATTTATATATAAATAAGTAATTTTTAAAATATAATCACAATAAAATAATAATGTTATTAAATAATAATCATTATAATAATGATACACTGTTTATGAAATACGACTCGATAATTGTACATAACTTGTGGGTAATTTTATTATATAAATTAGGTTTACACTTATTTTATATTATCTTATTTCTACTCGTATTAATATATACGCTATAAATCAGGTATGCTATGCAATAATTTGTTTACTATATATATATATATATATATAAATAAAATATTTAATCTTAACAAAATATATATACAAAGTAAACTAATTGTGCTATATCATATGTTACATATATTATATAATTACATGCAAGTATTAGATAATATACAATAATCGTGAATATTACACATAACTAGACGATGCGAGTGTGGAACATGTCTATTGTATCACATTTTATTTTGTTAATACTACGCTTAAGATCAAATCTATATAATATAGTTAAACTTTAACCTCTAATAATTAGAGTTAATAATTGCGTTCGAGTTGGTGTGAAACCTCTTTAATTAAATATTTACTTTTATTAAAATATATATATACATTATTATATATATATATATATATATATATATATATATATATATATATATATATATATATATATATATATATATATATATACATTATATATATATGAATTATGATATGAATTTTATAATATAATTACTTAATCATTAGGTTAATAATACTTACTAGTAATAATGTATTATAATATTAGAGGTTTACCGTGAATTACTGTTATTATAATTGTAATTGTTGTTTATTAAATGGCGCTATTGACATGCAAACTTAAAAATGTGAAACCAACGATAAAACAAAACTAATACGCAATAATTAAAAAAACAAACGCGTGAGGCGGGAGTTGAATCATTGAATTGAATTTAAGTTGATCATACAATTCGAATTTTAATTATGTCATCTAATGTACATATTATACAACGGACATAAGTCCTTTATTGGATATATATATATTCATTTATGTGTATACCCGACTCCCGAAAACAGTCTCGTGCGATGTTTACTTTTTAACTATCGCGAGTTAGTTTTGACTATGATTCCAACCAACATCAAAACAATAGAATAAAATTATAATATCGATGCATATAGTAAACTATATTTATAAAACTGCAATCATTCATTAAATGTTTAATTTAGCGAAGTATTTCTCAATTTTAATAAGCTCTATTATAGGTGTTTTTAAAATATATAATGTATGTATTTATTCATTACTTTCTATGATTTTAATTTAATTAATATAAATTTTATAATAAAACTCAGAATTATAATAAGTATATATATAATACATATTCCATTGGAATACGTTTTATCATATATTAAATATATTACGATAAATTCATATTTAATACATGTGCCGACTTATTTTAATTTAATATTGTTACATATGTAGCGATGTATTGTTATTGAATATATGCGTAACTTTCACTCAATTTAATATAATATTATATATTTAAAAAACTTATATTGTTTCGAGGGTTTGCGATTTTTTATTTTTACTTAACTACTCTATTATAGACTCTATATATATTTAATATAATATAATATGATGATGATAATTATTATAATAATTCTTTGTTTAAATTAAACTTTGTAAACCCATAAAAGCATATAATCATTTAAGTAAACAAAAAGGTAACTACAAACCGTATATGTATGAATAAACATTATATATTAAAATGAATATATAATATAAAAATGTATTAAATATTAATTATATATATATTAAAAGAAAAAATATATTATTAAATATTTAATAAAACATTTCATATTAGTTGTTATCAATTAAAGTAAACCCTTTATTATAGCGTCCTCGAGTTCCTCTAAATCCTCTTCCTCGAGGAAAAAAGCCTCTACCTCTAGGAATAAAATTTCCTCTACCTCTTCCTCTGTAAGTTGGAAATTCCATAACAATAATATATAATTATAATAAATTTTTTAATAATGTTTAATTTTCTAAAATCGATAAACGGATGTTGATATTAATAAATAAAGATACGAGACATATCGTTAACATAGATAATGTACAACCATAGAGAACGAAGTGGTTCGTTCTCTATGTGTACAACATTCAAAATTGTCAATAAGCGTAAATAAATGATTTAAAATGCTGAAATACCACCTACAAATAAAAAATACGCTAATATAAAATATATATATAAATTTTGTAATTCTTAAATATTTTATTAATGTAAAACATTATATTACAGAAATGTAAATTTATATTAATATTTACCCATTACGGATATTTACTAATTACTATGTGTTTTACTATGGTGACCCGATACAAATCAATGGTTTTAATTGAACTTTTTGTCGTATCATGGCCTCTTTTAACTGAAACTAAAGTAGGCCATGATGTATTTCTATACCTCGAGGTATTTTATACCCCTATATGCATTGCCTATTCGAGAAATCGATATGTTGTATCAGGGACGTTGTACAAGAAAAATAGGAGTTTCAATAACAACATTTGTCAGCAATATTATTGAATAGTCATATATTTATCTACAGAGGATTTACCTTAGTGCAGCGGCTAATCGCGAATAATGAAGTGGTATAGGCTATTCCCCTAGGGGCTATTCCTCTAGAGTCTAAACCAGTGGTTCCCAACCTTTTTTCATCATGACCTTTTTGTTTAAAACTTTTAATTTATAAATATACCATTACCCCATTACCCCCATCATCGAATCATTTGCGGTTCACTTTCTTCCTGCTCCGTCCCTTCCGATTTCAAAAAAGCAGTCATATGACTGCTTTTTAAGGATAGGGGTGATATCACCCCTATCCTTAAAAAGCCCCACCTTGATTCTCTGTTTTCCTTCAACTACCGACCCATCTCTAACATCTCAATCCATTCTAAGATCCTTGAACGTGTTATCTCCTCCCAACTTATCACATACCTTACAACCAATAAAATCCCCAACATCTTCCAAAGCGCCTACCTCCCCCACACATCTACTGAATCCGCCCTAACCCTCATTACCTCCGACATACTCTCCGGCCTTAACAGTAACCAAAACCTCCTATAACCTCGGATAACCTGAGGTTATAGGAGGTCTTGCAATAACCGTGGCACCATACTCGTCCTTCTCGATATGTCCTCCGCTTTCGACACCCTTGACCACAATGTCCTCATACACGCCGCCATCGGCATCACCGGTATTGCCCTCAACTGGTTCACCTCCTACATTACCAACCGCTCTTCCTCAGTCAGGATTAATACACACTCTTCCCCCTCCCGCTCCATAGCCCACGGTATACCCCAGTGATCTGTCCTTGGCCAACTCCTCTTCAATATTGACCTCCTCCCCATGTTTGACATCTTCACTGACTACCCCGACATCTCCTTCTATACTTATGCCGACGACCTTCATCTATATCTTAACAGCTAATACTCCCCTACTTATGCCCCTGGCCGACTCTCCTCGTGTATCAAGTCCATACACCAATGGCTTACCTCCAACTCCCTAAAACTTATCCCCACTGAAACGGAAGCTATTTTTCTCCACTTACCCCTACGCTCCTCCACCCTCCCTGAACTACCCCCATCTCACTATACAACATATCACTATAGTAATACTCTATAGAGTATACTCTCAACACGTCCGAAACCTTGGCTTCCATCTTGATACCACCCTTTCCCTTGACTCCCATATTATACATATGCACAAATCCATCCACTACCACCTACACTGCCTCCGCTTAATCCGACGTTCCATTCCCATCCCATTGCTATTACCATTGCTTCCTTCTACATCATCCCCCTATTCGACTATTACAACTCCCTACTATTTAACCTCCCTGAATACAAACTCATCAAACTACAGCTACTCCAAGTTAACTGCATCCATTTACTTTCCCGTCGTTCTTCTGACTCCATTACACCTCTCTTAAAACAACTACACTGGCTGCCAGTCCCCTGCCGCATAAAGTACAAACTCTCCCTGACCATCCACAAAGCTATTCACCATAACTCCCCTGACTAACTTGCCTCCCTCCGACATCTACACACACCCATCACTCCACGCCAGACCCGTTCCTCCAACACATTTATCCTTACTACTCCCCATCTACACCAACTCCATTCTTCCAATATACGCTCCTTTGCCCTCTCTGCCCCTTACCACTGGAACTCCCTACCCAATCACCTACGAACAAAAAAATCAACTCTCTCTTTTAAACGCCACCTTAAGACTTATTACTTCTCCCTTGCCTTCCCTCTCACTCAATAAATCCCTCCTACGGACGCCGTCCGTCTGACGGCCGATTGCTCACGCTATGATGCAGTCCATAAACAAAAAAAAGTAAAAAGTATGCCAATAACAATTTTAACAAAAAACCCAATGATCAACATTTAGGCCATGACCCATAGGTTGGGAACCATGGTTACTGTGCAGGGAGCCCATTTTTGAAAGTTTTTCTCTCTCAGTTACAGTAGGTCATACATGTCATAATAAACATATTTGGAAAGTTTCATCACAAAATATGTAATATTGGTAAAGCTAAGTATACTTTAATGAATAAATATTTCATTTATTTTACAATGTAAATTTCTATAAATAGAAATTTGTTCTTATGTATTTTATATATTTGTGCAAGTGCGCGTTGTAATAAAAATAAAATATTTGGCAAATACGTGTATAAATATATTATAATATTAATAAAGTAAAAAAATATTTAAAAATTAAAAATTTAATTTTGTTTTTTTTTAATTAATGTAATTTATTCGACTATTTTTTTGATAAATTATTTTTTTAAGGATCCCGCACATTTAAAGTGATGATAATTTATTTTTTTTTATATTTTTTTTTATTACACAATAATACATAATGTAGAGTTTTTTAGTATCTGTACAAAAATTAGACATGAAGTCTAGAAATTGCATAAAAATGTGTTTTTCACGATAAGATAATGCTATCATATGCTATTCACTATTACATTGTTATAATGTCAAATTTCAAACGCTGTTTTCTCAGAATAATTATTTCGCGCTAGGTAGGTGCATTAAAAAATATAGAACATAAAAACTATTATAATTATAATATTCATTTTTTTTGCTTTATATAGAATTTAATTATGTGAATAGTAAAATAGAGAGCTAATTAAAATAATGTATAGAATTCATTGTATAAAATGATAATTTATATAGAAATACCATCATTTTAGTATTGATAATTTTTATTGTTATATACTACTATATATTAATATGCAATTTTTACTTATAACAAATTTTTTCTTTCATATATCTGTAATTTAAATTTTTTCATAAATTTTCAATGTAAATTCTATCTATTTTTGAATATAGTTTCGCTTTCTGAATTTTTTTCAGATTTCAATTATTATTTTTTTATTATATCTGTAATGATTAAAAGGAGTTATTTCGAGCGAGATTTAATTTTATATTAAGGGAACTAAAAAAGTTACCAAAACTGGCTCTCTTACATTGTACAGTGCACTGCTCTAGACCTGTGTTTATAGTAGTACAATTGTATAATTGTTGTACATATGTAAGAATACATGACTAACAATTACATATTTATTTTCAGTGTAGATGTATCCTGTACACTAGCAAGATTTCCTATAATCTCCATAAGAGGTTATAGGATGTTTTGATACTATAGGTGTAGTACTAATACATTATTAGTAACAATACTGTACTATATATAGTAGGTCTACCTACGTATACGTATTACCTACTATAGCACTAGGATATATTACCTACATATATTATACACAGTTTAACAAGTTATTTATCAACACGTAAAATCTTATTATCTTTTTCATTTTCAAGTAGGTATTGTAAGTAAGATTTCAAGATTCAAGTAAGATTTCCTATCTCTTTATTTATAAAGTTAATTTAAGATTACTATATAGTGGTTATAATAAATAATCACTCCTACGTGATATATCTATAAACTTATATATCTTAAGTTTTCCATTTCGGATATTATTAATGATGGATTTATGTTGTTTTAGAAGATAATCGATTAATATTATTCTATTTATTCGCCACAATTATCAAAAGGTGATGCATAGGCGATTCTTATATGTATATATATATACTATTAATTTCCTTATTTATTAATTTCCTTAATGCAATACTATGTTTGTATTTATATACATGTTTATATACATGTTTATAATACCATATATCGTAGAATTCCTATATATTGTCGGATCCTTTCCATCTAGTGTTGTCTAACACCATGATGTCCCACTAATTTCCTATGTACTTATAAATTCAATTGGTCATTATTATTTTAAAGCGCTATAAATAATTATAATATATATTAAATGAGCATTTAAGGTGGATTTATAGGATTAGGAAACAATTATTTTCGTTGTAATAAATATTGTAAAACAGGGTTACAATCAAAAAGGACGAGTTTAGGGTTAAAGGTTACATTTTAAATGCAAATAAATTTGTATAGTCTCACTTTGGGATGTAATGTAGTTACAAAAAACCAAACAGGACAAAACTAAACCAAATAACCCACAAATATCTATACAAAATATACATATATATATATTACTATTAACTTGTATTTCAAATGTTTTCCTTTAACCCTCAACAGAATTTGTTATTGATCATCTCCCGTAAAACCTACTTATATGTTTCCTTATATACTCTTTTATTTTCTTAAGTCAACAATAATTTTAATATTTAAACCCGGTAATATTTTAGGATTTAAACATTACATATATTGTGTACTTTAGATATACAAGTATTAAGACACATAAAGTAGTAGTAAACAATATAATCTAACTTACATATTAGTTATAAAGTAGGGGAAAGTCTCCGATTACCGACCCCCTCCTAATACCGACCCCCTCTCGTATCTCAGTAACTATAAGAGATATCAAACAATTATATATACATGAACTGTTAGTAATTTAATGTTAAATATGAATAAGTATTTTATTAAATTAAATATGTAATCCTAGAATTACTATTTGATCAAATGTAATATTCTGTTTTTACTTTTTAAATATTTGAATAATAACTTTTTTTAAATCATTGTAAATACATATTAATTAAAAGAAAACTTAATTTTTTGCATAATATTGTAGATAAATACAATTTTTAAAATAACTATTAGAAAAATAATTTAATTTGAATAAATATTAACCAATATATCTTAATTATAGCAACCCATATAATTTTCCTATTACCGACCCCCTAAATTACCCTAATACCGACCACATGTGATTTATGATATCCTATCAAAATAGATCCGTATTTTACTTTAAAATTTATCGTAAATTGTTTATGTATCATTGATATAGATTTAGGATTCATGATTCCAGTTGATTATATACATACCGATGAATAAATAAATATTAAATGATAATATACACTATTTTAATATAATTACTATAAAGTTTAAATTTAAATTTAATATAACTATTAAAACATAAATTAAATACAAAATAAAGTGCGTACAATGTACGCCGTACATGTTATAATTTATAGCTTATAATTAATTATATTTATGTATATCTACTATTTATTGGATATTATAATACTACAATTATTTATACCAATATTATTTTAGGGGGTCGGTAATAGGAGAAGGGGGTCGGTATTAGGAACAGATATCCGATTACCGAACCCCCTGTTTATTATTGTAAATATAATTATATCAAACATTTAAAATAGCCACATTATTCATTGCCATAATGTTACCCTAATTACAAAATGTCATATAAATATATTTAATATTGAATAAGTGATTACAAAGAATCATTTAGGGGTCGGTAATCGGGGACTTTCCCCTATATTCATAATCGTATTAAAAATAGCAAACTATATTTAATGAAAAACTCGTAGTCAAAACCATAATAACTATTGTGGAATATTCCTAAACGTTAGCCTACGAGACTCGGTCATTACGTTCGAAATAAAGGAAACTATAGGTAGTAGTCCTATAAACCTAGTATACCTAGTATCCTATATGATTACGATTGTATTCCAAACCATATAGGGTTAGGATACATATATAGGACATATAGTATGATACTTCGAATGTAAACTATACACTGTAAACCTCTGTAGACCTACAGTAGACCGGTTCGTACTTTTTTTTCTTCGTAATTTTATAAACCTTCACATCTATGGCAATTATGTATGCTATGATGAATAAGTGTTTAAAATGTTAGACCTATATCTTAAATAGTTTTATGTCACGAGACCTTTTTATTTTAACATTGAATACATATACAATTTAACATGAGAGAGATATAGAAATATGTTTTATTCAATTTTTATAAATTGAATGATTTTTGTTAAGCCAACTATGGATATATCCTACGAGGTATAATTACAAAAATATATTTATTTTTCTAATTAACAATTTTGTTACGACTAGTTTACTAAAAAATTTATTTTTTATGAAAAAGTTAAATAAAAGTATTTTTTGAATAAGTATATGCTATTTTTATATTAATACTTATAATTTTATATTCATATAATGATTATAAACGTACATAGTATAAAATAAATATTTGTATTATTACATTGATCATTTTTTTTTTCGAATTAGAAAAAATTAAAAAATAAATTAATATTTCAAAATTTTAAAATTTTAAAATTTAAACTTTATAGTAATTATATTAAAATAATGTATATTATTATTTAATATTTATTTATGAATCAGTATATATATATATAATCAACTGGAATCATGTATCCTAAATCTATATCAATGATACTCTAACAACTTACGACATATTTTAAAGTAAAATACGGATCTATTTGGATTGGATATTATATATCACATGGTGTCGGTATTAGAGTAATTTAGGGGGTCGGTAATAAGAAAATCATATGGGTTGCTATAATTAAATTATATTGGTTAATAGTTATTCAAATTAAATTTTTATTGATCTACAATATTATAATATTTTAATAATTTTATTATATAACTTTATTATATAATACATTATTTACAATGATTTAAAAAAAAGTTATTTTTCAAATATTTAAAAAGTAAAAACAGTATATTACATTTGATCAAATAACAATTGTAGGATATAATATTTTTTAAAACAAAATATGTATTCATATTTATCATTAAATTACTAACATTTCGTGTATATATTATTTTTTTGATATCTCTTCTAGTTACTAAGATACGAGAGGGGGTCGGTATTAGGAGGGGGTCGGTAATCGGGGACTTTCCCCTACTATATAACATACTATATATATATATATCAACTATATACTATATTTAGTAACTTTTTAATTGTGATAAACTATGTATATATTTAATAGTTGTGAGTCATAACTTATGAATATATAGTTAAAATAATCTCGTATAATAGTAAATAATATGTATGGTAAGAGCGGGGAAGTTTGACCATAGGGGTAGGTTGATCCATCTCAATTATTTCTACTATTAAAAAATATCTTAATGTAATTTTTAATACATGTATACACACCTATATTTAGCATTATTATTACAACTCACAAATTATTTATTTTAATTATTTAAAATACTATTTAATTATGAATATTTTATGAAAAATTCGTTGGTTTCGTAAGTTTAAATTTGATATTATTAATATATTTTGTAATAAAATAGCATTATTAATTGTATATAATTAAATAAATTAAATTTAATAAAGTATATTTAATATACTATATATTATAAAATAAAAAATTGTAAAATTAAAATTCACAAATTAATTAGATTACTTAAGTATATATATACTTAATTATTAGTATACTAATACATTTATTATATAGATGGTATGGGACAGTTATTATTATACTAGTGATATGAGGCAGGTTAACCATAGTAAAACAGGGCAGGTTGATTATATATGATCCTATAGGATCAATCTGCCCCGTTTATCATTAAACATATTTATTTATTAATTTATTAAATTAATTAATGACTTATTTAAATAATAATAATAATCTAATTAATTAAATATATAATTGAGTAATTATTTTAAATAATTAATTTAAATAACTTATTTTAAATAATTACCCATGGGTGGATCTATTAAATTAATAGTATTAATTATTACTATTAATTTAAATAAATTACACTAAATATATATATATATATATATATATATATATATATATATATATAGGTAGATATATTAATTAGTGGGTACTATTATTTACTACTATTTATTTACTACTTATATTACCTACTATTATTTAGGTTATTACCTACTACTTATTAATTACATAATAACGTATTATTAAAAAATAATGATATTACCAGCTGGTACTCTAGGGAGGTACTCCCTGATATTACTAATTAATTATGTTATTAACTAATTAGTTGATACGAAGTTGTTAATCATTTAATTTTGTTATTTACATTTTCATTAATATTATTTATAGATATTTAATAGATAGCGAACAATTATAAAAGACAATTGAATGATACGGCATATATGCATATACGGCATATATATATATATATATATATATATATATATATATATATATATATACTATAGTATATATGCTGGATTAAAACATAGATCATCTATATATAGATGCTCTATATTTTATAGGTTATAACCTCTATCCTAATATAACCTCTCGCCTTAAACGTTTCATTAGTTTTGATATTAATAGTGGTGCATATACTCATGAATAACTAATAAATATAAATATATAACGTTAACTATGTTTATTTTTTAAATATATCTTTAATTATGGATTTTTTCTATCTGGTTCAACCTGCCCTACTCAGGTTGATCTAAATTACAAAAAAATAATAATGTAATTATGTAATTAATTATTTAGTATTACACTGATTTATGAATTTATTTGTTTGGTCATAAACTATATTTACCGTATGCACTTTATTTTATTAAAATATATATTTTAATAATTATATTTAATAATTATAATATTAGAAATAAATAAATATACTAAAAAAAATAATTTTCTTGTAAATATTTTTTTTTAAATGTCATAAATATTAGTTTATTATGTATAATTATTGGTAATATAATATAAATATTATAATAATAACCCTATGGATATATTAGTGTGGTATTCTATAATAGCATATTACTATAAGTGTTGTAAAAGATAGAAATAATAAACAAATATTACCATAAAATTAAAAATAAATCTAGTCAAACTTTAAACTCGATTTACTCAGAATATTGAATTTAATTTATTTTGAATCTTAGAAATTGTTCAGCCCTCTCAATAATTATTCAAACTTGATGAATTTTTCACAGTATCTTCATTATTATATGTATAATAAAATTTGCTTAAAAGAAATGTAATAGACATAGTATAACATATACAAAATTATAACAATTAAAAAAAAATTTAATTTAGCATCATATTTTGTCTTAAAATATTTCGGATTTTCAGTGAACCATTTTTTTTTTAAATAAGCAAGTTTTTTTAACATTATATTGGTTAATAATAAAAAATTTACATAATTGAAATCGGATCAAAACCCTAGGTGCTGAACACATTTTAAAATTGTTTTAAATACATACAACAAAAATATCTCTTATCTTAATACATAGTATACATAAAAGGCCGCGAATCTCCTAATGATGACAATACTTTCGTAATGGAAAATCTAGATGATTAATATGAACATTTAAAATATACCTAGGATCTAGGTACCTATAGGACTATATTATATAGTCTATATATAGTCGAAGTAATCTCGGATTAATTATTAAATATAGTTTCTTTTATTCGATAAATTTAATAACTTTAAGTAATATCCAAGTTTATACACGCATATACATACATACATACACACACATACACACACACACATACATACCCACACACATATATACATATATACAGATAATAATATACTATTACAAACATTTTCAGTTTACATCGACCGCATTTCCATTTCGTTTTGTATTTTACATTTTTTTGTATTTACACGACACGTGACACGAATCAAAACAAGATTTACATTGCACGGCTTCCCTATATTTACTGACGGACTCTTTGCACGCCGTACAGGGAAATACGGACGACATTTTTATTCGAGTGACTTTAATTACCTTTCGATATTGTTTATATACTTTATTGGTAGTCACGTGATGCAATAACAGAACCGATACGCCCCTTTAGCAATACAATGGAGGATACGACGCGGATAAAAGTGACAATTTGTATTACGCAATTGAATATTCTAAATATATAATAACTATTTATGATAATACGGAGGGGTGTACTCGTAGAGGTAGATTTCTGGAGTGTGTGAATAGGTTACCCTTGTACACACACTCTATAGTATGAAATACGCTATTCGATATTATAGTATGTGATTTACAGTGTCTCAATAATAGCCGGATAATACTTTGGCCTATAGTATACTCACGAGTAGCGTGCATGCTACTATAGTAGGTATAGTATATATATATATACAATGGTCAAACTATAATTTAACTAGGGGAAATTAACCTAATACGGACACTTTAACAATAAATAGTCTTAACATTTTATGAGTGATTATTTGTATTCAAAAATTACAATATATTAATATTATATGATTATAGGTATTATTGTGATTTTAAAATTTTATTTAATCTTTTAATTCCATAGATAACGGGGGTGTCCGTATTCGGTACCCATGTCCGAATACGGACACCCTGTGTTATAATACGGACACACTATATACCACTAGATAAACTATATAGTATTGATGAATCAATCAGAAAAATTACAATTACATTATTTATAATTAATTTTATGAATAATTTATTCTAATTCAATTAGTTAGTAATTTATTTATTTTATTATTTTTTTAATTAAGAATACAATTTAAGTATCTAAATAATACATTTTTTAGATTTATCTTTATTTGTTGTATAATATTATAACGCACGCGATTTTTATGTAAATCAGAATAGTTTATACAATGAGCGCTGATTGGTTATAGGGTGTCCGTATTAATACATCTAGAGTGTCCGTATTAGGGACTTATATGACCTCTAGATATATGCTTATAACTTAATGAATATTTGATAAAAAATATAAAAAATATATATCTAATTTTTAGAATGCTTTATTTTTTAATAATATAGTGTTATATTTTATATCGATACATTTATATATTCTAGAGAAGGTTTTAAGTTGACAATTTTTTCATATATTTAAAAACGTAATAAAAAATCAGTTTATTGGCAATATCAGCAATATTTTGATTAATAAAAAAAAAAAAATACCTTTTTAGTCTATTTATATAGTTATGAATATTTTATTCATTAACATTTTTTTTGTAGGATTTATGGTTTCTGAGATACCGAGAGTGTCCGTATTCGGTTACTTTCCCCTACTATCACGGATTACTGTATTACTAAAGTACTGCATTACTACACCCCCCTTGCACGGGGTGTGACATCACCTAATATCCACACCACTATAGTGGTATAGCGTATACGCTTAATTAACTATACAACAATTGTTATATATAACAATAGTGTCAGCAGTGGTAGTGGCTTCCATGTCCTCGACTATGTGAACATGACACGCGTCACTCGAGATCACCCCCACCCGTATACGTGGCTCCTGTATAGCATATATAGGCGCGACGTCATGTCTACCCATCTATTATGTAATTTAGTTGTATTAGTTTGCTGGATCCTTCATACGTATATATATATATATACGTATATATATATATATATATATATATATATATATATATATATATATATATATATACGTATATATACGATTCCTTGACGTGGCATAATAGCTTTACTCTAAATGCGTACGTAACTTGTTAATAGTTGCAGTATATCATATAAATCTATATGTAAATATATATATATATATATATATATATATATATATATATCGCTATAGTTATATATATATATAGGATCATATTTGATAAGATATGGTATATTAAATATATTATATAACTGTGTAATTAAATTATATAATATATTTATATATTTTTATATATAAAATAATAAATAATACTATGTATGTATATTCCTGTTTCTGTAACTTATATTTATATTATTTTAATTATATTATTTTTAATCCTGCTAGTATACTAGTACAATTTACTATAATGCATCTAATTGATATATATATATATATATAACATATATATATATATATATATATATATATATATATATATATATAAATATGTTATATATATATGTTGATAGAAGATACAAAATCTCGTACTCTTCATTATGGTGTTCCCCAGGGATCTGTTCTCGGCCCCCTCCTCTTCTCAATATACATCCTCCCTATACATGATATTATTGGTTCATTTCCAGATGTACACTATCACATTTACGCTGATGATATTCAACTATATTCCTTCCTACCCAATTCCTCCAATGTACTACCAGATAACTCACAATTATGTAAATGTGCATCAACTATTAGATCATGGCTTCTATCTAACAATCTTCTACTCAACTCTTCAAAATCTGCACTCCTAAATATCCCATCTAACTATCATTATTTTCCACCTGTTATCATCGACGTTCTCCCCATCATCCCATCATCATCTGTTATAAATCTTGGAATTACTTTAGATGCTAACCTATCCCTAAATTCCCATATAGCTAATATATCTAAATCAGCTAACTACCACCTCTTCAAAATTCGTCGTATAAGAAAAGACTTAACCCGCCTTCTTACAACTGTCCTCATAAATGCACTCGTCATCTCTCGTATCGACTACTGCTCCTCACTACTATATCATCTCCCTAATACTTCATTATCCCCTTTAAATCGTATAATTCGTGCATCTATACGAACCATTTTCTCAATAAATCGATTTGACCATTCCATTACCGACTCCCACCAACTTATATCCAACTGGTTCCCTAAAAAAAAACGTTCCCTCCTACACCTTCTATCACTCGCTCATAAAGCAATATATTATACTTCTCCTCCTTATTTGACTTCCCTACTAACTCTAAGACGCCCACTGACTTCCTTACGATCAAATGCTGACATTTACCTAATTTTCCCTCGTGTCTCATACCTGAAATACCATAAACGCGCCTTCAGTTATATGGTTCCATCCTTATGGAATTCCCTCCCTGCCTCTATTAGATCAATCCATTCACACCCGTCCTTTATTACACACCTAAAAGCTTACATATCATCGATGTAATATATTCACTTATTTAATCATACAATATTACTATTTTTATAAATTATATTATTTTATCGTTTTGTTTATTTATTTATCTATTTATTGTTTTCGTTCTATATTGTTATATGCACCTACGAGGGGTGGCCACACATATGATAAGTGCTAATAAACCTTATCATCATCATCATCATATATATATATATATATAAATATATATATATATATAAAACTGCCTGTGTGGCTCAGTGGCTAAGGCGTCAGACACACAAGCAGTAGGACACAGGTTCGAGCCTCGTCCGGACCATTAATTAATTTTATAAAATTGGTCTTAAAATATTATTTAGAAGTGATCTTATATAATTGTGTATACATAAATGATCGGCTCTCGTTAAAACCATGGATGCCTTAACATGAGAGCGGCTTCGAAGGGACATTAGAGCCATATATGGTTATAAGTGAAAACTTCATCTAAGTTCCTGGATGAAATGAAAGAACTCGACCGAATAAAAATAACAATGACAATAACAATATATATAGTATACATTATATTTTGTTTGCATTAATCCTTAATAATGATTCCTTATAACGTTACACGTCCAGTATTGTATAAATTCGTTATACTTTGTTTATTTATGCAATCTGTAAGTAAGTAGGCGTCTATGCGTCATTAACTTTTTATTAATAGAAATAAAAGTGCCTTTCTTTTAAATTACCTAACTAGGTAGTGTGTTATTGGCGTGTTTATAAAATAAATGATTATGTAATCAATATCGATTGTATACAATATACACATACATATATCTATGTATAGGGAGTGTATATACTAAGCTCGTAGACGTAAACTATACATCTATGACTAAGCTACACATCTGTGCACGACACACTACACGCTCTCGTGCAGACTATAGTCCGCGTAATTGAGTTAAAATGCAATCAATTGATTGGAACCGAAGTTTCAAACAACGTCGTACACCAATGAAATACGAGTTATTTTATAAACCTATAGGTTTATATATATATATATATATATATATATATATATATAGATATAGATAACACGAATAGTATTTCATTGTTACACTGTCGTTTGAAAGTTGATATCAATGTAACTCGATGACGCCGAACCTGAACCGTGTATCCTAGTAGCTTATTCATTCTCTATACCTAGATATCTCGAGTAGACGCATTTCAGAACACTACGTATAATTATACTGCAACTGTTTCCCGTAGGAAACACATATTATAATATATATTTCTATTCGTAGATATTCCAATTAGACGCATGAAACGTTGATACAATAGTAATATAAATATACTTGTATTAATGCTATTATAATGCTATTAATAAATGTAACGCATATTACTCAACGTAAACATTTCCGACAATGTATATAACATGTCCGACTTATCCAGTATACGAATCATAAAATTGACTATAATATATACTTTATCGAATATACTGATAGAATAATCCGCCTTACCGAGAGTTGTATATCAATATCAATATATATATATATATATATATATATATATATATTGGTATACCCTGGATATATACATTCAACTCTCCATAATACGGACTACGGATAAATCGGACACATTTAGATGCTTTGTTTTCCATCCATGCATGTAGGGCAAGGCGGCCACTGTTTGCGGGTAATACGGTCAGGCATTACTCCACTAGATGGCGTTACTTTATATCAAGTTTAGTGGAATGATATCACATCAAGTATACTCTTAAATAACACACGCAATTGTGATACATTCATGATTTTTAGTTTAATTTATAAATTACTTTAGTCAATAATAGTATATAGAAACTTATAAACCTGTATACGTACTGGTATATACCATTAAACATGCTTACCAGGTTATTGATATGGAAAAAGCAATTTCAGCAGTAAATCAAAATATGGCGATAAAATACATAGATAAATTAATAATTTGAAAAGATAACTAATTTATTTTATCTGATTTATATGTATATGATGAGGATGATGATGATTTATAAACACAATAAATTAATGGCGAACGCTATTCTCGAATGTGTATATGAATAATTATGTTAAAAACGAGTGGTAAATAAATAAATATATATGATAAAAATAAATAAATAAAATAATAAATATTATATAATTTATTGTTTTAAGTAAAAATATAATTAAATAAATATTAAATAATTTAATAATAAACGATGAGTATAAATTAATGGTTTATATTAGTATAATAATAGTAATGAATATATTCATAAATGATTCATATAATATGAATGAAAATATAAACAATGGATATATGAATATTATAAAAATATTATTATGATGTATACATCATATAACCCATATAGGAATATTGTAAGAAAGTGAAATAAATTATTTGTTATGTTTATTATCATTACCCTCTGAATCCCAGAAGGCATTAATCGCATATATTATAATTTAATGATTTTTCGTTTGGTGATTATAAAAGCCCAGTAAGTAAAGTAATCAACGTTCGTTTCAGATTACAATCCAGCAAGTAATCAGATTACTATCATGTGTCTATGTATTTATTACAAGCACAGATTGTCATTCGATTACAATCATTGATATTCATTAAACCTATATGACATTTTGAAAGATTCCCTTGGGTTATTATTAAATGTAAGTAATTTTTATTATAACATAGATTTTTAAATTTTTAGTAATTCGTGACGATTACTAGTTCAAGCTGCAGCTTTACTACACGTAGTAAAGCTATTTAGGTTTACGGCATTATTAGTGAATTTATAAAGTCTATCTTTTTTTCTGAGATTATTTTAAAGTTTAATTAGATATTTATTATACCTACCATGGTGTTTTAGTTAGTAAACCTACCTATATTTGTAATTATCTTACATTTATTTGTGTATGTAGATTAATTAATAAAGTTAATGTTTTATTAAAGTTTGTTATGTCTTGAATTTTATAAATATTTGCGAAATTAAATTTGAATGTATTATAATTTATTAGAGAAAGTGGTTTCTATTTAATTGTGATATTATTAGAATATATTTTGTGGAAGTTTATGTTAGCTTTAATTGTGTACTGTTCAGATATAGTATTGTTGATGGTATGTAAGTTAGTAATAATATTATAGTTTTGTATCGTAATTATGAGATCCAGTCTATTTCTGAATAAATTAGTTGGGAATGTTGTTCCTGGTTAAAGGAATTTATAATTCTGTTAAATTCTATAGATTCGTAGTTATTTAAGTTCATTTTTATAGTAAAATAACTTAGTAACCGACAGTCCTCTTGAATATACTAAGATGTATCTATATTGAAATTATCGAATTAGGAATATTTATAAAGGTATACAACATTATCTAAAACTGGCTACATTACCCATTTTCCCCTACACATTGTAATTTCGAATTGTGTATCATTAGGCAGATTTAATGCATCTTTGCTTAATTTATCAAACTTCTCTGGAGTCCATTTAATTGGTATATATATTATATTTTTATATAATTTTATATATATATATATATATATATATATATATATATATATATAGGGGCGTCGGAAGGGGGGGGGGCGGGGGGTATCGGACCCCCCCATTCAAAAATATGGGGGGGGGCGAAGTATGTTTTGCCCCCCCCATGAAATATGTATTAATAAATGTTATATATATTAAATGTAGTATATTGTCTTTGTTAATACAATTTTTTTTCTAAAGAATGTTACCAAACATATGGGGGGGGGCTAAGTATTGTTTGCCCCCCCCCCCATCCATGAAATATGGTAATATTCATGAGAGAATCTCTGAGAGATACTTGTTATCTGGTGATATTAAGAATGAAATTATTCAACTATATAAATCTGAATTATTAAATATTTGATTGAAAGATATTAATGGGACTTTCTCAATTCAATGTGATGGAATTTTAAATATATTGTTCATTATTTGACATAAAAACTAGAAATTAAAGAAATATGCATAGGAATATGCAATATGACTGAGGATACAACTTAGAAAAGATAGCAAATTTAATGTTATCTGAACTTTAACATCTTAACTTGCCTATTTCTAAATTAAGAGGACAGTCATATGACGGTGTAGCTAATATGTCTGGTCAATATAATGTTGTAAATACTTTATGAATGAATATGAATATCTTAATAATGAATAGACAGCCTTTACATTGTGATAAACAATATGGAGCTCATCGCATAAACTTAATAGCATAATAATTAGATAATAATATAAATATAAGAAAAGCCTTGAGAGTGGTTTATGATTTGGGATTATTATATGAACAAACTATCAAATTAAGGATTGTATATAATACTAATAATAACAAATCAAATACATTGAAACCATTATGCCCAATAAGATGGACTGGAAAATCATGTATTAAAAACACATTAGATCAATATAGTGGTATAAATGATGCACTGAATTAATATAAAAAATTAGATTATATTACCAATGACCACAAATATATTGCAAATTTATTATTAAAAAATATGAATAAGTCAAATATTTGTTATATGAATATTTCAAGTTTGATATTTTAAAGCTTGGATATAAGGTGAAAGCTTTCATGATACCAACAAATACTATTGAAGGTAACATTTATAAAAATATACTTGAAAGAATATATTATTATAATTATATATAATCATAATAATACTCAATAATAAATAAACCTAAAGGATTATATAATAGTAAAGATGATTCTAATTAAATTGAATAATGATAGATATAATTTGCACAGATTTATTGAAGATATAGAATAAAAAGTATTTTATATTTTATATATACAAGTTTTTATATTGATTCAAGGTTACTATCCTACTTTTATAAAAATAATATATAAAATACAAAATAGCTTATAAATGTTTATTATAAAATATTATAATAATTTATTTTTATTTTAAATATATCTAATTTAATTTTCTAATTATATCTAATTCAGAGAATAATAATAAGACATATAATATAAATTATTATAAATATTTATGAGATGAATAGTAATACAAATTCGAAAGACATACATCTTATCTAGATAATACATAATACAACATTATTAATGTTATGTTAATATAAGAATGTGATTAGATATGATCAATTAATATGTTAATATACTTTATCATTAATATTTACAGAATAAAATATACTGAGTTGTTCGATTCCATAATGATGAAAATTAAAACCAAATGTTATACCAAGGAAACTTCATTTATAGATTCTTATAAATTAAAGGAATCATTATTACAAATAATATAATTCATGAAAAAAAAGGTTGTTTTTTTAGATAAATCTTATTAATCCTATTAATTTTCTACACTAAACATTAATAAAAAATGTATGAAGAATTAACGATTGAAAGATCGAATTTACATATATTCAAATCAATTAATAAGTTCAATACATCTGACGAGGATAAACATATATATGATGGAAAAATCTCCTAAAATTCAAAAAATATTTTCCGGCATAATATATTTGATCACACTTTTATTGGTTTGCCCTCAAGTTATGTGTTATGTTAGCGTGGATTTAGTAAGCTACGAATAATAAATACGTTGTTACGATCTACTATGCTAGATAGTAGATTAAATGAATTAGTATTGGCAAATATCAATCAAAAAATAATTCACACAATTGAGATGGATATATTTATAAATAAAAATCTATATTTATATAATAATAAGTTATTTAATGTTTATTATTTATTTTCTAATATATTCCTACTTAAGTATTGTTATAAAAATTAAATATTATTAATTGCATATTAAAGGGTTAACATAGACTAAAGAGGTATACGATATTAATAAGATATAATTAGTAATTATATTAGTAATACATAATAGGATATAGAATATAAAATATAAATAAATAGCCCCCCCATACAAAATATCGTTCCGACGCCCCTATATATATATATATATATATATATATATATATATATATATATATATATATTATACCTTTCGCCCTCCATCAATTGTTGATATATAAAATGATATAATTACATCTACTTCATCGTCCTTTTTTGACCCTCTTCCCATTTCTTTCCTTACAAAATTATCAAATAATACTACTCCTCTCTTCTCTACAATTATAATTGATTTATTAAATTGATTTACATAAACCTAACTGTGAAATTCCGAAATACTTAAAATCATCTTTGATATGTCCCTTAATAAAAAGACCATGTTTAGATTCTAATGATTTTGGTAATTTTAGACCTATATCCATGCTTCCTATTTATAAACTGTTTGAAAAAAATATATATTTTTTTATATCTAAGGATCTTATTAATTATATTAATGATAACAACATTGTTGATGTATATCAAAGTGAATTTAATAAGGGCCATAATACTGAAACTGCTTAACACGCTATAGCGTATACCATTAATGATATTTATTTATATTTAGATACAAATAACCGCATTAAATTATTATAACTTGACCTTTAAACATAGAGCTAGAGAGAATCTTTCTCTCTAGCTCTGTGCATTTAAAGGTTAATTAATTAATCTGCTTTTAATAGTATTTATTATGATATACTTTTCAATAGGCACATATCACTAATAGGAATTACTGGATATTCTTTACCTTACCTTACCTTACCAGGTCGAGCTTGCTCGGCAGTTTTTGACTTTAATCTTCCATTCATCTTTATCGTCCATCGCAGTTTTCAGTTCATTTACATTACACAGTGTATCCTCCACGAGTTGATCAACGTATGTTCTTCGCGGCAGTCCTCTTTTTCTCTCACTATGGGTAGGTTGCCATAGAATAATATCTGATGCCAATTCGCACTTATTTCTCCAACAGTGTCCAGAAAAACTAAGTCTTTGCTGTCGTATCGACGTGCATATATCCGGATCCGGTATATTTGCATATATTTCTTTATTGGTAGGATGGTCCTTCCAAGACCTGTTTAGTATTGCCCGTAACATGCGAGTATAGTTTCCACTTAGTCTTTTTTCCAGAGCTTTTGTGAGTGTCCAACTTACAGATCCATATACCAATACCGACTCAACAGTTGCTCTGAAGAAATTTCTTTTAATTCTATCCGGTAACCTAGATTTCCAAATAGCGTTCATCTTATTTAAAGCTGCCCAGCTTTTAGCCAGTCTTATATTCATATCCTTTTCTGTTGATTGAATATATCTTCCAAGATACTTAATATCGGATAATTTTTTAATGTTCTTGCCATTTAGGCTTTTCTTTTTTTCATGTTATCATTGATTTATGATTATGAATTCGGTCTTACCTGAATTTATATTCAAACTAATCTCTTTTGCCGTATTTTCAATTTTATGTTGAAGAATTGTAGCTTAGCTCGTTTTATCAGTTACTATAGTTAGATCATCTGCATAATCGACATCTGTCATTTTTATTGCTGGATGTATTCTGCTCTTTATCTCAGATAGGGTAAAACCAAGAACATTATCTCGATCAAGTGACATTTTCAAGACATAGTCAATACATATTATAAAAAGAAATGGTGCTAGTGTATCACATTGTAACACACCTCCTATTATAGTTATAAATTCCGTATCGCCATCATCTGATCTCACAATTGATTTAGTATCTTTATAAGCTATCATAATTGCATTTATGATCTTTTCAGGTATTCCATATGCTTTAAGAATCTCTGCCATCTTTCCTCGATGTGTGGAATCGAAAGCTTTGGAGAAATCAATAAAAAGGAGTGTAGCTGTTAGATTATTTTCGTTTGTACCTTCAATGATCCTTCTAACCGTGAGTATTTGGCCAGTAGTAGATCTATTATTCTAAAACCATTTTGGTTTTTTCTTAATATCTTATCTACTTCAGGTCTTATTCTATTTAAAATCATTAGATTATATATCTTTGCAGCTATAGGTTACATGTTAGAGTGATACTACGATAGTTGTTTGTAGAAGTTAAATCTCCTTTCTTTGGTAGCGGTATTATACAGCCTTTATTCCATATACTGATAGTGTTTTGCTCGTATACTTCATTGCAGGAATAAATCACAAAATATATTAAATTAACATTTATCTAACTTACATAACACATGTATACTTCATGCACAACATACTTATAAATACATACACACCGTTATATACGTAGTTACCATACTACATATATATAATATTAATAATAATAATAATAATAATAATATTATATATTAATAATAATTAAAATAATATATATAATAATAGTAGGGGAAAGTCCCCGATTACCGACCCCCTCCTAATACTGACCACCTCTCGTATCTCAGTAAATATAAGAGTTATTTACGCCCATTAAAGATGTGTTTGTTGGATGTTTCTAAAGCTTTTGATACAGTATCTCACAACTCAATTATTGCATTAGCCGAAAGAGTAGGTACTCCTAAAATGTATACCAATTATATTATGCATACTTATTCTGATTGTTCAACTCAATTAAAATAAAAAAATGGAGTATCACCTAGTATACCAGTCAATCATGGAGTAAAACAAGGTGACCCAATGTCTTCCGCTCTGTTTAACTCCATTATAGATTATGTAACTGATAATATGCCAAGTAGTATTAATTTACAAGGAAATAGTACAATAAGCCATATGGCATTTGCAGATGATCTGGTTTTATTTGCGAAAGATGATGTAATGATGCAAGATCAAGTTGATCATGTTTTATTTAGACTAACTAAATGTGGGTTAAACGTTAACAATTCAAAATGCGCTACATTGAATATAATTATTGACCCAAAGAAAAAACAATGGATATGTAGTATAGGATATCTATTGATAATTATACAATTAAATCGCTAAATATAGAAGACACTTATAGATATCTTAGCATCAACATAGGCGCTTTGGATAATAAAAATAATATAATTAATGATGACCTCACATCGAAACTTTTGGCAATATCTAAATCTACTCTAAAACCCCAACAAAAATTGTTTTTGCTTAAAAATCATCTAATTCCAAGTATGCTTCATACATTGACTTTCTCTAACGTATATTTAAATTCATTAAAAATATGGACAGAAGTATTCGGTCGTTTGTCAGACGTTGGCTTCGACTACCTTCAGATACTTCACTCTGTGTATTCTACGCACCTAGTAGTGTCGGTGGGATAGCTATCACTCGTCTTTTTCTGGCAATACCGGTGCTGCGGCTAAAAAGGATTTCATCCATTAGAAGGAATGATTACACTATATTCAAACTCTTCCTGATAGCGTTATTCTAAAATGGTCTACACCTCGATTATACGATGAATACACGTTTATTGATAACACCTCCACAAATAAATATCATTCAATATATTTATTTAATTCTGTCGATGGCAAGGGTTTAGAATTAGGCACGCATAGTCCTTTTATTAATAATTGGATAACTTCTCCTATAAAGATGTTTTCAGGTCGTGATTTTGTAGATATGGTAAAGCTAAAGCACGGTCCATGTTTCCAAGTTTAAATACAAACTGTTTAAGGCGAGGGTGTAATTATAAATATGACTGCCTAAATCATTGTATGCAGACCTGTAGATTTAATTATAATAACATTATTCACAGGCATAATTATGTTAACGATCTTTTAATCACTCTACTGAATTAGTACAAATTTACAACTATACTGGAATCACACATACGAACACAACTTGGCTTACGCAAACCTGACTTACTGGCTTACCGAAATGAAACCGTTGTTTAAACGTAAAGTATATCATTATTTTATTTCTTTATAACAGCATTATTTAATATTGTTCTTGCTCTTTTATATATATATATATTGTTCTTTTTATTGTTCTTATTTTTTATGTTCACATTTTTATTTCCTTCATTATTATTATATTATATGACGTCAATAAACTATTTAATAAAATAATAATAATAATGGACTATTAATTGATACGGATTGAGGAATAGTAATCTATACGTGAGAGGACAAAGGATAACTTACGTAAAGCTTAACTAGAGTTCTAGTAAGATATACAGTAATTGATTTTCATATATTTCTAATTATAAATATATGATAATTTGCAGATTTAGTGATGACAGTAATATGAGGAATGAAGGAAAGAGTAGAATCAAAAAATACACCTTAGTTGGATGCTGTAGGAGAAGGAAATACACAGTAAAGGAAATTATTAAGAATATAGAAATTTTAACTCAGCGTTCCAGAAGAAAGCAAGATGGGATAAAGAGTAAAGCATCATTGATAGATGTAAAAAAATTGAAGAGAATAATAAAATGGATAAAAAAGAGACCTGTTTAAATAAATAAAAGATATGACAGGATCACGCAATTCAAGATGTGGTGCTATGAAATTAAGTACTGGAAGAGTGGTTTCAGAATAAAATGATATAACAAAGAGATGGCAATAATATATAGAAATATATATCCAGAAGATATATAAATTAAATATGTAATGATAATTTATATGAGAACGAACATGATGTATTAGAAATAGAAGTAAACGAAGCAATCCAACATATATCTAACAGAAAAGCTCCATGTTGAGACGGAATACCTATATAATTTCTAAAAGCAGGAAGTGATGAATCTAAAAGAGTCATGACGATCCTGTGTAATAGAATATGGAAGATATGGCCAAAGGAATGGAACAAATCCATATATGTCCCTATTTACAAAAATTGGCGAAAAAAAAGATATGGAAACTACAGAACAATCGCCTTAATATCACATGCAAGTAAGATACTTCTGAGAGTATTGCAGAAAATACTTGATACATTCACCATCCCTGAACTACCAATATAACATGCCGGGTTTCGAAGAGGTAGATGAACTAGAGATCATATTGCTAACTTGAGATAGATGATAGAAAGAGCTAGAGATCACCAGAGTAATTTTCATGTGATTAGTTGAATACAAAAAGTAATTTGACTGTTTAGAACATCAAAGACTATGGCGTACTCTCAATTATATAAGAGTACTCGATAATCTGATATTAGTGCTGAGAAATATATACATAATTCAAGAGTAGACTGTAAGGACTGAGTATGGTAAGACAAGCAACATCCCGATTGGTAAAGGAGTACGGCAAGGATGCATCCTATCTCAATTGCTGTTCAATTTTTATGCAGAAAGAATAATGCGCCATGTCCTGGAAAATTGGGATAAAGGCATTGGTATAGGTGGAAGAAAAGTTACAAACCTTATATATGCTGACGACACTACATTGATAGTAGGAACAAAATATGATCTCACAGAGCTAATTACAAAAGTCAAAAGAGCAAGCGAAAAGGCCGGATTATATTCGAAACAAAGGTGATGAATAGGTGAATGGGACAATATAATAGTAGATGATAATAATATAGATATCGTTGATAAATGTATCTTCCTGGGAGTTATAATTACAAATGATGGAGTCACCGATAAGAATCTACGAAGAAAACTCACAATGGGAAAATGTGCCATGGGAAGTCTTTATGGTATATTAAAAGACAGAGGCATCAGCCTAATGACCAAAATAATGATTGTTCAAACACTGGTATTTCCAATTATCCTCTATTGAGCTGAAAAATGTACTATCAAAAAGATTGATAAGCAATAAATGTATGCTTACGAACTATGGTGCTGGAGGAAACTGCTCTGATTTACAGAGATTATACAGAGATTATTGTTATAATTAATCCTAACAGTATAATCTAATCTATAATGGTCAAGTTTGCCTTATAATTTTTCGGATACGTTGCTAGAGCAGATGTGATGGAATTGCAAATGATGCTGTGTATGCTATAGTTAGGAAGGTCGGCGAGGAAGAAGCAGATCACGTTACACTTGGCTTGATAATATACATAAATACTTCTCTAAAGATATCACGAATCTTAGATGCTAGAGACAGACAGGATGGAGAATAGATACAATGTACATCGCCAGTTGTTGGCTTCGACTCGATGAAACAAGGTAACAAGGTATCTAAACATTTGATCTAATCATAAAAATAAAAATATAATTGCATATAATTATGAAAATATTATTACAAATAATATATATATATATATAACAGTTATAACCGTTAAAGTATACTTTAATAACTTATACTTTAATTAAATATTAACTTAGAAATGAAGTCACGTGATTACAAACACACGAGTACACGATCACTCAGTAGTACACGTAGCGCTGACCTATGACCTGTAGGACCTACGAAATAGGACCTACGTGCTAATGGTACACACCGTCATAAATAAACATCTACTTAATTGTTATTACAAGTATTGCTATTACACACATACATCTATAGCGTTGGTGCCAGTTTATATAGTGGTCTTTGTTGTTGGTGGTAGTTCATTCATACATTTAATTAATGATATTAATTAATGATCATATATATATATATATATATATATATTTGTTAGACTATTTATATAATTATGCATAATTTATTCTTTAAAATTTTTTTGTAGGATTTATGGTTTCTGAGATACCTAGAGTGTCCGTATTCGGTTACTTTCTCCTATTCGAATAATTTAAATTTATAATAATCAAAATGTGGATGTATTACCATGGAATATCATATTATCATTATACCATGGTATATCATCCTGATAGATTAACGAAACAATCAACATATATTGGTAGTATTAGGTGATACGTTTATATATTAGGTATATATATATATATCTATCTTTATCGATATCTACATTTACTGCTTTTATAATATGCTTACATTTATTATCGTATATATTGATTTTCTAGTTTACATTATCTTTTGTTTGCACCCATCCGTATAACACTGACTTCTAATATTGTTTATAATCATTATCATTTGTTTACTTTTGCCATTTTAAAATATTTGTATTGCTAAGTATTTGTCATTAATATGAATAAAATAATATTTATTTAAGGAATTGTGTTAATAATACAAGAAAATTGTCTTGTTTATAAAATGAATAATAATATTATCATTATTCGATCGTATACAATATATATATATATATATATATATATATACAAATATATCTATTTATAGGGAGTGAATATACTAAGCTACACAATACGAGGTCGACGTCATTGAGTTACATTTATATCAAGTTTCAAACGACATTGTATACCAATTAATTACGAGTTATGTTGATATATATCGAGTTATATGATTACAATCGATAATAATGTTATAATCATTCATTTATAATACAATATCTAAAAGAAAAAGAAATTTTATTTATATTAATAACAAATAATTAGCAATACAAATATTTTAAAATGAAGATAAGACAAACAAATTATAATGAATACATACAAGAGTAGACGTTCAACGTTACACGAATGGGTGAATACAGAATATATTGTATACAAGTAAATACATATAGGATCCTATACTATATAGTATAGGATATAGGATATACAGTATAGGATATATATCCTATACAATAATGAAAGAATACTAGGAAATTATACAATTTATATATATATATATATATATATAGTACACATCTTAATAATAATTATTATATTATCGTATGGATTAATATCAATAACCAATACTTTAATTATAATTTATTTAAATATCAGATAAATCGAGTTACGATTAAAAACTGCGTGATATTTAATTAATAAAGTTATGCTATAGAAGGATTTTAATGAAAAAATATGAATTTATGATATATCATAACATATATGGCATTATATTGGCTACTAATTCATATATATTTATATGTATATATATATATATATATATATATTGTCTGGGGTCGATGGCTCAGTGGGACAACCAAAAGCTAGTAAGCCAGAGGTCCCGTGTACGACTCCAGATAGTTCTTGTTTTTCTCTTGTGTTTTTCAAGAATTTAATACACGATAAATCAAAACACAAGAAAAAAATATGTTACTATTTGTTTTGTATTGTCCGGGGCTCCTCACAGTTATTTATAACATGTACAAGTCTATGACTTCTTGAGGGGTCCATTTGTATCCGCTATTATTATATGTGTGATTCAATAAATAAAAAAATATTATTATTTCAATTAACAATATGGACCATTTATCAAAAATGAATAGTATTCCAATATGTATTCTTCACTGGACAGTGCTTTGACTATTAATATACTAGACTCACACATATAATAATATATATATACTACATTTAAACTAAAGTATTTCATATGAGTATATAAACCTATTTATACTTCTTTATATAATAAAGTATCAACATGATAATTTCACTCTAAACAAGGTGGGGAAAGGAATGCTATTCTGGCAGATTTTGTTATTCTAATAACCAATGTTGTATTTCAATAATCAATAATATAATATCAGCTGCATAGATCAATTCACTGTTTAGAATATATATGCATATATGGGAATTACATATCAACATTAATATATATATATATATATATATATATATATACATATAGAGGTATATATTTTATTTAATATAGCTATCAAACACAACTTATTATCAAAATACATCATTCAAATTATCATTCGCTGCATTATATAATGCATTTGATTATTTTCTAATACTAGTATTAAAAACTGACAGCGTGGCTCAGTTGTCTAAGGCTTCAGACACACAAGCACTTATTACCCGGGTTTGAGCCCCGCCCGGACCATTAATTAGTCTTAAAATAATATTTAGAAGAGATCTTAATAATTGTGTATAAATAAATTATTAATTAATAAAATATTAATAAAATAAATATTAAATATTATATTAAACTCCCGATGCCTTTACATACGAGTGGCGTCGAATTGACAGAGATATTTAGTTATGACTCATAACTTATGAGTAAAAAAAATATTTAATATATGTTCTAAATTGGGATGTAAAAACTCCATCAACAAAATATTAATTAAAATACTATTTCACAATATATATATATTATAAGTATACTATAGATTAACTATATACTATAGATTAAATATAATCTACAGATTGATAACATATCTATGTCGTCAGTGTCAGTGTCACTAGATGTCACCGCTATGTCACCCTTACACCATTCAATTCCTTGTTATTATGGTATGATTTATTTAATTGTGCCGATGGGGTTGAAAACGTATCCCAATATCCGTGTGTCTGTCGCATTAATACACCGAGTCACGCGTACAGTTATTAATATTAGTATCGAATTATAGAAAATGATCAAATGCATTACACGATACAGTGAATGTGCTACGTTGTATTATACTAATAGCGGTATCAAATAAACGGTTTTATATATTTATTATATTTATTATTTATATTATATATACTTTTATATTTAGACATAGAATGATCACATTTGCTTGCTCATAAAAGTTACCAATACGGATGATATTGTATTATTGTGTTTTTTATATTCCAATATAAAATGGAGCGAAATTAATTATTTTAATGATAGAATAAAATGTTTTAAATACATTTTAATTAAAAATTAATAACTGATATAAATATTGTTATTCATAATTTAATAATCAGAATAAATACATCATATAAGAACATGTTATACATACAAATTACTATTATATATTTATTGTTTACATTAAAACTAATAAACGCTCAATATGTTAGTATGGTGTTATATATATACACACTGAATCACAATAACCTCATCGCACGCATTAAGGATATTAACATTGAAAGATACACATGTGGTCACTTTCATTGTTTACTGGTCATACTTAGATTTACTGGTCCTACTCTGTTAAGGGTCAACTCTGCTATTTCTCATCCTAGTAATAATTTCAGTTGGGTTTCCACAGGGTTATGTCGTCGGGCTTTTATTAGTTTTCATTTATTTACACCATCTATATTATATTATTAACAAGTTATATGCAGGGCCGGCTTAAGCATACTATGGGCCCCGGGCAAAAAAAAACGTATGGGCCCCATAATAATTGAATAACATATTAAATGGGCCATTTTAGCAAAAACTAATATTTATAACTCTTCAATTTTATCATATCTTATCATTATACTAATTATTTTATAATTTGTTTGTATACTTTAATCAACTCCTCATAATAATTTCTTTTCTCGCATATATATTTAGAGCAGTGGTTCCCAACCTTTTTTCACCGTGACCCTTTTTTTATAATTCTTAATTAAAAAATATACCATGACCCAATGACAATTTTATTTTGTTATTATTGTACTTTAATCATAAAATAATCATATCTACATTAATATACATATATTTAAATATATATTTCAATCTTAAATTTTTCTCGTCCATAAATCCAATTTGCATATAAAAGCATTTATATTATTTTTTAGAAATTGACTCATGACCTACAAAAAATACTCAATGACCCATAGGTTGGGAACCACTGATTTATAGAGTGCATACATATTTGTATTACCGCTATTATCTCAATGTAATCTAATTGCAATACTTTTCTCATCGACTTTATTCTACAAAGTAATTAGTTCAACGGTTTTCATGATATTGAAGTCTCAAATTCTTGCATTTTATTGAATAAATACGTTGACTCTAGTAATGTAATTTACGTTATATTTTAACATATATAATATCAGATATAAATTATGTAATTATAAGAAGTCCACAAGAGAGTGCACTAACAGAATCTGCTTGCGATCACCATTTTATATTCAATAATGCTTTTAATAAAAAATATTATATTCTTCTTTAATCTAGATGTAAATATATTCTTTATATAGTTTGGCTAAATAAATTATATTGATTTGGGATGAAGTCAAAGAATATTGCTACACTTTTCGAAGATTTAACGGCATTATGCCCAACCAGATTTAAGGAATACACAGTGTAGATATGTGGATCCATATTGACCATATACTATAGTCCATTAATGGACTATGGTATATTATAATATATTTCATGTCGTTGAATCTTCCAGAGATATTGCTGGCATTTTCATAACTTTGAGCTCTATAATCTATTATAATTATATTTTTATTTAAAAAATGATAATAGATCGGTAGCTAAATATTGACCGATGTGATAAATTATCAGTGATAATGAATCTCAACGTACAATCGTAAATCAATAAATACTTATATAATAATAGTACCTAATTTGATATAAATAACGATAATTGTTACCTACCTACATCATGTAGGCTACATGTGATATATCTGGAATTGAATACACTGATATATAATATAATATTTTGAATTTTTTATTTCTTCAATTATGTAGTTATCAGTGATAACTTATCACTTATTCTCCAATACGAATATCGCCATTGTGTATATTTATTTGTAAATAAATAGATGAGGGTGATGTCAATCTAACATTCATTTGTAAGTAATAGGTTGATAATTGAAAAATGCCTTTAGTATTATATTTATGTTATATATATATATTTATAAATAATATCTGTTTCAATAAATAAAATATCTTTCTGTAATAATAGTATGTTGAAAAAGATAATAATTTTATGTACATAATTCCCTTTCATCAATAGACATTATTAAAAATACTATAGGAATAACCTAAAGCAGAATAATCCTATTTAAATTAAAACTATTATATATATATATATATATATATATATATATTATGTGTACTAATACAACTATAATAATATATACACTATGAGAATATACACATTTTATTAATACGATCATAATATAGAGAAAATTAATTATTTTGAAAATATCTATTTTTTTAATTACTATAACAATTATAAATCTATATAGAATATCGTTTTTCGTAATTTATAATCAATATAATCATTTACAAATATCAGAAATCATAGTTAAAATATATCTTATTATATACATCATATTTAATTTTAATAAAAAAAAGTATACTTTTTGTTTTGTAAACTAATTATAGAATTATAAATTGTTAATATTCAATTATGGTTAATAATCCCTTAATACGTTTATCATTTATCACCTTCTAGTTTATCAAACAATTATTTATCAATCCGTTTCATACTATTTTATCTAACAATCAGAGATGTGTGAGAAGATCTATGTTATAACTATTAGCATGTGCTCCAAAATCTTCATGTAGCTGTTTCCACCATATCTTCGTGTCAATTTTTGTAAAATTCACTCTTCAAATCGGCCTAAATGACTCATATTTAATTAATTTATTATATTATTTTTATTTTTTGAATTAGAATTAATAATATATAAGAAAAATAGTTAAGAAATTTTTTTTTTCATATAAATAGTAAAAAAAAAATTTCTCAAATAATTCATGGGCCCCCCAAAATTTGGGGCCCCGGGCAATTGCCCGATTTGCCCCCCCCTTAAGCCGGCCCTGGTTATATGACATTAGTTACCGTATGTATCCAGATGCTATTCAGCTTATCATCAAATTTCTCATTAATTCGTCTACCTCTAATTTGGAACTATTAGAGTATTTTTTAAATATTGTGAATTGTCTGCGTAGAAACAATATTCTATTTAATACATCGACAACTGAACCAATGAAAGTATCATACATAGGCATTACCTACCCATAATTTCATATACATGATAAGTTAGTGAAAAGTGATATAGCTAGATGTATGTTAACATTTGTAGGTTGTAATTACAACCTTCCGATTTAGTTCGTAACCTCGGTGTCTTTATGTAAAGTTATTTATCTGTTGGTGTTCATATTAAAGGTATACCATACTATCATACTATCATACATATCATACAAAAGCTATACCATACATCATACTATCATACATATCATATTAAATATATACCATACTATCATACTATCATACTATCATACATATCATATTAAATCCTACCATCTGCAGATTTGGTAAAATTACGCTTATGTATAATCGGATAGTTTAGAGAATATTTCTATAAGCGTATCACTAAGTAGCTTATCATTGCCTTGGTATACATATATGTATGATTCATATATGTGGATTAATTATGTTATTCAGCTGCCAATACGTTCTCACACTTTTTTTTTCGTGACCCATTTTCTAAAATTTTTAAATAAAAAAAATCCAAAACGACCCATTATAATAAATATAGTAATAACAAGAAACTTAGGCTTCTAAATATATTACATCTTATATACATTTTATTAAGTAAATCAGAGTATTTTAATTGTCATAATAATGTTATATTTTGACTAAATCGTTTGATAGAGTTAGCTATATTTTTGAAATCGCATATTTTTATTAATAATGAGAAAAGGAAATAATATATATAGGTACATATTTATCCTACATATTTATTAATACAATATTAATTATGCATTTGAATATTAGAGATTAAATGAGATATATCTGGTTGAATATCAGATATACACAATCTTAAATCATGTTCTACATCGAGTATATTACGTTTCTTATTTTTTAGAGTTAGAATTTTTAGTTAATATTGTCCTTAAGATAAATCATTTGTTCGTGGCATTTATCACCATAATCATCAAGATACATTAATTGGACGAAAACTGTACATACAAACATTAAACAACATATTATTAAGTTCAGGAATATATCTTAGAAATTGCTCGTCTAAATTTATCAAATTTTGTAAAATGTCATACTTTGTAATATCAGATATATTTTTAGAACCTGCAAAATCAGAAATATTATATATAATACATAATATTAATAATTAATATGAATTAAATGTGTGTGCCTGGTTTGATATTAATTTCTATTTTAGTTCGATACTTAATTAATTACATAATTCAATTATAATGAGAGATATATCTTAGTTACTAAGAATTAGTATAATAAAATATTGGATGTACATTGTACAACCTTCAAAATCAGAAATATTCTGTGATCAATTATTGAACATTAATTATACCTATATTTAGCTCCATATATCTGCGCTAATGTTATAAATTCTTTATAAAAGCATTACTATCAGATATTGATTCAGGGATAGGTATATACCTATATTTATTGCGACTTAATACATATTTATATTACTATTATAAAAAGTATATTATAAATAAAATGGTGGTATACTTAGAATACTTACCTTGCAAAATCAGATTAAACCTATTCAATTGCCCAAATATATCTACTACATACACAAACATCAGAAATTCACTCTGGTTCTATGCTGTTACCAAATCGTCCATGTTATTCATAAAAAGGAAATACATAACTTAGTTTTTTGGCTAACACTCTGTCAAATAATTTTCCCTTGGACAACCAACGTACTTAATTTATATTTAAACTATCTTAGTTTTGTAATCTTTTTATTATTAAAGTAACCTGCTTTAAAATATCTTCAATTCTTAGTTTAATGCTGTTATTTGGTAGCATTATTGATTCTATTTTATCTGAATATTCTTTATGATGTTCATCAGAAATATAATTTATTATATAAATATAACAAAGTACAATTCATTCTTCAACAATTGTATGATGTTTTTTAGATTTAACAATCTTCTAAGCAATTTTATAAAATAATATTAACTTATTTTTTTTCTTGTTATTTAAAGTAGTGTTGAGTCAATACTGGTGACAGTATCAATACGTGAATTGGTTACGGGATATTGTAATATTTTAAAATATGAAATATATTAATTTTTAATTTTGGATGATTAGTTTATAGATGTCTTCTTGGTTTGCTAGGTTGTAGCGATTCATTTGATAATAGTTTTAATCAAACTTCACAATGTGGTTAATAAATATTATTATTTATAATGACAGTGAAACCTAATGATGAATAATTATCATTTTTTTTATTTTTTTTATATAAGAATTTTATTCAAATTAAGAGTTATTTTTTAAATTAAAATGTAAATGAAAAATAAGGTTTAAAAATAATAAATACAAAGATAGTAAAATAATAAAAAACTAAAAATAATATAAAATTAAATTTTCATAGACTTTTATTTTATTATATACAATTTAGGAACTTCATAATCACAAACATTATTGGCGACCCTTGAAAAAGTATCATTCAATACACATATTTGATAACCACTTCCCTATACCATACATGGGTATACTCACTGGAGTATAATGTAACGAACAAGAAAGTAAAAACAAACGTACGGAATATAAAAATAGAAGTTAATACAGATAACATATAAAATATAAATATATTGATATAAAACATATACATTGTTAACGCGTAATTTAAATAGTTTTTAATTTAATGTTAAAACAATACGGTAGCTGTAAAACGTTTTAATTTCTTTAATTTTTTAATTTCGTATTATTCTTTATTTATTTCTATAACGTATGTTATCGTTAAAATAGTTAAAATAGTTTTTAATTTAATGTTAAAACAATACGGTAGCTGTAAAACATTTTAATTTCTTTAATTTTTTAATTTCGTATTATTCTTTATTTATTTCTATAACGTATGTTATCGTTAGAAACTATTTATACTTTATACTTTCGATTATATTTTCGGCTATGTATTTGCTTAAATAAATTATCAATCAATACGATGATTGGATTTTGCGTATGAGAATTTAGGATAAAGATCGATACTTGAATACATTTCTAATAGTATATGCTAGTATATCCTCCATATATGCTATAATTGCATCCACTTTTATGACTAATTTCAGTATGATTAGTCATTTAAGCTTATGTAATATCAACAATAAATGTAATATAATGCAATAATTCATCTCATCAAAATAAATATATACCTATTTATATATTTATATAAATGTAATATATATATATGTATAATTAATATTAATTAAATTAATATTTGCAAACTTATAAATTATAATTCTATATATTAATTTAAACAGGGTAGGTGTGAAGAAAACCACATTATTAACGACATTTTATTACCAACTATTTTAAATGTCGGAATGAATACGTATACATGTAGCTATGCAGATTTAATAGCAGTTGACATGTGCTCTTTTAGAAATTGCACCGATTACCGGATGACGTATTTCATGTTAGCAACACTATTTTTAAATGAAAATCAAATTTCTCATCTGCACGAAGATACATTTATAGCATTACCAAATATACAATACATTAGTCTACAGTTTAATAATATAACATCGATTCCGTATCTTCTATTTAGTAACAATCATAAATTAAAACAATTGGACTTAAATGATAATAACATTAACAAATTTATTATCGAACTCTCCCATTTACAGCAGTTACGGAGTATTTCTTTAGTGAAGAATCCTATTGAAACTTTTCACGAGGGTACTTTAAAAACATTCTTCATGCACAACACAAATGAGCAAAAAATGATATCATTAGATAATTTAACCGAACATCTTAAGTGTTATTGTAATAGAGAGTGGCTCATTAGAATTGAGAAATATATCGTTGTTCAGAAATTTTATATTAGTTATAAGTTATATAATCTTACTGATTTTTTGGAATTATACGATTCAGTTATAAATAAGTGTAATTTAAATAATACAATCGACATTTTAATTAATACTACAACTAATAATATAGGTTAATATATATTTTATATATATATATTATATATATATATATATATATATATATGTATATAGATATATGTATATATATATATACATTATTAAGTTATACAACTCACATGAACATATATTACACACATTATATATTTATATATATAGAACAAGTATACTTGTTATAACAATAAGGATTACTACGCTATACCTTATATAGCTATAGGTTTATTTGTATAGTCATTAAATATAATAAATAGCATTATACTGATATAGTATATTGATAGTATATACATTTAATAATATAATATAGTTATATATATTATAAATCAATTGGAAAAATAGTTATTTTATTAAAATATATATTCTATACAAATTTTATTATTTTTTTTGTGGTTTAAAGATTTCTTATACCATACCAATCAAACGTATACTATATATATATATATATATATATATATATATATATATTCGATGGCTAATATTATTATTTAAAAAAATGTTTAAATATCTTTAAAAAAATTGTATATAATATATTATGCATAATGCATTATTAAGGTCAAATACCTCGAAAGTCTTCTGACTATTTTATTTGTCCATTTATTGTTTTTCTTTTATAATGATTACAATAATAAAATGTATCTTATCTTATCTTATCTTATCTTATATATATATATATATATATATATATATATATATCTATATATATATAGTTATTACGGTATAAGAAGGGTTTTTAGATTGCGTATAATACAGGATATTGATGTGATAAAGCGCCATTCATAGGATTAATTAGTTAGTTACGTAGAAATGGGGCGAAGATAGTCCAGGTACTCATTTTATGGGAATGCACAGATAGTTTATTAAATACTTTTGAGAAGATTAGATCTGCTTGGTCGAGTTATTATATGGGATTCGGGTGATGGAGAGATACATTAAGCGAGGTATCGTGGGTGTTTGTGATGGTAAGCGTTATGCTATAAATAGCAGGTGTACTTTGTAAAGAAGTAATTTTTCTCCTTTTTTTTATTGAAATTTATATATTTATATAAAATAAATCATATTTCAGATAAACAAATGAGCTATATATATATATAGTTATTTAAATAACATTATAATAATATATTATCTAGATAGTACATATTTCTAATATAATAATTGTATATGTATTTATATAGATTATAAATCAATTGGAAAAAAAGGTTATTTTAATTATTAAATATTTCTATATATACATTATAATTTACATAGTTATAATATACAAAATAAACATATTTCAGATAACGATATTGGCGTTGAAGATAACAAAAAATCATCTATAATGATGATAGTAATAATTCTAATTTCAATAATGGTGTTTATAGCCGGAATTATATGTGGAAGTTACGTAGTGATAAAAGGAAAAGAGATACTCGTTAATAATAATATATTAAATGCAAAGATTACAGAAGTAAATAAAGATAAAGCTGTGATATTGAGTAGCTGTACTACTAAATTAAAAGAATTAGATTGAAATATATCGAATAAATATATTGGGAAACACGAATATAAACTTTAAATTAAATATATATATATATATATATATATATATTCAAGTATATTCATAATGGATACAATATAAATTGTAGTAATATAATATAATTGCAAGAATAATTAAAAAAATAAAGGTTCTAATTTATTTATAATAGTTAATTTATTTGAAAAATGTTTCCGTAAAAAAAATGTGAAATTAATAATCTAAATTAACCTCATGAGGTGTGTTATTAACATGCATGTTATTGACCTTGAACATGTGATTTAAAATAGCAATATTATATCCTATGTATACAGTGTATAGTACCCACATTTACAAATATACAATAATTATACACATGTATTATTCGTATTATTTATAACCATATATATATATATGTATATATACCATATATAACACATACCATATATATATATATATACCATATATGGTATACGCCACTTAGTATTACTGCCATATACTTATTGCACATGTCGAGGTATTCAAAATTAGTATCCAATCATTAATAATCATTCATAATACATTCACTATTTATCATTATACATTTATGTATATATGTGTCTATTTGTATATATTGGATAATATCAACTATAGACTATTATAGTTGAATATAAACCTGATACTAGTTATAATAACTTATATTTATTATTATAATAACTTATAAGTTAAGTTAATACGTTAATACTAATCAAATTATATTATCTTTGTAATTAGGTAATATAACTAATGTATGTATGGCCTTTTAATGTATTTGTTGAAATAAAATTCTATTTTTTAAAAACAAAATTTATATAAATATATATATTTATATATCACATACGGTCTTGTTATTATTGTATAATATTATTCTAAATATTATTTATTAATCATTACCATTCCCCATTACCATTTTATTTCCCGAATATTGAATTAATAGACGGAAGGATATTCAGAAGCTATACGTAGCTTACATTGCCTAAAATAAAGGTATCACCAATCGTTGACAATAACTACATTACATGTTACAAATGTAAGTACTACTACCATTATAACCGCGAATACTCGGTTTGTTTTATTTCCGAGTCACGAACACATTTTAAATACCCACCACCACCACCACCAGTATATGCCATCGCGATATATACATCACTTTATTTCTCACCAACATTTATACCCTTATATACACCCATACTTTATGCCCTACACCTTTTATACTCTATGCCTTTTATGCCCATATAGATATATCAGCCTCATACCATCATGCACACACATTACAACTAATATATATATATATATATACGCTATAGGTATCATCTACAAATTATATAAAAAGAACCATATATGTTTATAAGTGAAAACTTCATCTAAGTTCCTGGATAGGATGACAGGACTCTACCAAATAAAAATAACAAAAACAATATATATATATATATATATATATATATATATATATATATATATGTATTACGGTGATATAATATCATTTAATTAAAATAAGTTTATAAATCTATCATAAAGTATATTTTCTATATGCCATGTATTTTATCTAATATATAAGATTAAGTTGAATATTAATTACAATAAATAAATAATTATAACAATAACGATACAATATGTGAATACATATAAAAGTAGTTATATATATATATATATATATATATATATACCATGCATATAAAATATACCACACATATATATACCATAGTATATACATGTGTAGGCACATAATATATATATATATATATATATATATATATATATGCGAATTTATTACTTTACTAATCAAAATCATTGTATACATAATGTTTATAATATACATAATGTCAGTAATCACATAATCACCAGAGCTTGAATATGTACATATATATTGTGTATGTATATAAATATATATATATATATATATATATATATATATATATATGTGTAGAAGGTATATTTCATACACTGTTAAAAATAAGGGTATAACATTATGAAATATATGGTATAACATATGGAAATACGAGTTATACCATACAATTACGTTAAATGGTATAAGATCACATATTATATGGTATAACATTTGATTTTGTTAATTATACCATATAGATTAATTGAAATGGTATAAAATCACAAATTATATAGTATAAAATTTGTTTTTTTTAGTTATACCATATAGCTTAATTTAAATGGTATAAGATTACGAATTATATGGTATAACATTTGTAATTTGTAGTTATACCATTAGCTATTAAATATAATGGTATAACTTTATGAATTATATGGTATACAATATGGAAATACCAGTTATACCATAACATTTTAAAATTAAGTTTATATTTGATTGAAAATAAAATGTATAAGAATATAATTCATAATAGTATCCTTCATAATATCCTTAATATAACAGTTTACTTATTGTTGTGTTTTATTATTATAGACATAGCATGTATTGCTTCTAATTGCAATTAAACTGGTTTTCAGAAACTATATAGATTCCCCATAGGGAAATATGTATACATATACATATTTCCTATATTTCATATACAAATACTTATAATTATTCGAGTATATGTATATATATATATATATAAATAATTCCATTTTATTTATTAACATATTCTATTTCCACTCTACACTCAACATGAGAAGCATGTATTTTTCAACACATTACAATATACATAAGGTATTTATACTACATTATATATATACAAATTATATCATATTATATATAATAATATAAAAGTTTATATAATATATAATTTTATAATATATTTATATATTATTTATAATATATAATTAAATTGTTAGAATATAATTATATAATTATATATATATATATATATATATATATATATATATATATGTTATAAAGTCAAAGTTGTAGATAGGTATATCGATTAATGAAATATACATTTAAATGCATTTAGCATTACGTAACAGAAATCGATATATCTACATAAAACTTTAAACTAGATTTCGGTGTCTCGCTCTGTGTTAAATGCATATATGTCTATAGCCATAGCCATGTAAATGTTTATTTTTCTGGTATTTTATATTGTTATCGTCTGTAAAGTATATTTCGTTATTTGTCTATAGAATAAATTCCATTCGGTGAGATTGCATCATTCTTCGGTTTGCATCTCATTGGGTAGGTACTATTATTATTATTATAATTATTATTATGTTATATTATTATTATGTTCAACAGGTCTTTGCTTTGATTAATAAACCTTATTAGAACATTCACATTATTACATACATATATATTATAAAATTATGATAACTATATGCCAATCATTAATATGCAGGAAACTGTAGAATAATTGCAGAATTTCAAATTTTATTTAAAATATTAGAAAAACTGCCGGAGAGGAATAGTAAGTTGATGGGGATGATAAAGCATATAACGTATATACACAAATATATAGACGAATATATTGATGTACTAGGTATAGCTACTACGCAAACTGATCAAACAGGTAATTTAGTTATCTAATTAATAACATTAGTTAAATATCTATATAAAATAAATATGCAATTATATTTTATTAGTCCATGGATAGTATACTATATATCCATATATGGTCAATTATTTATTTTATTTTTAGTTCACAATGTAATTAAATTTAAATAATATTACTAATAGGTATATATAAATAATGTTAACTGTTGTACAAATATTATCAATATCCTTCTTTCCTTAATCAAATATAGATTATAAAGTGTATAATTAAATATATAATATAATATTTCCTAAAATAGATGCGGGAATCATATATTTTATGATGGGAGTTTGCGAATTATTGAAAAATGAATTTACAATGAAAATAAAGACAAGGTTACTTAATAATTACTTAATAACTATAGATTTAATATTATAGTTATTTTATGATTTTTCGTATGCTAATTCAAAAGTATAGTATACTCTATTATATATATAACTGCAGTAATTAATATAATATATTGGATTTTTCTAATTACAATTCTAACGTATATAAAGTATACAATTATAAAGTATACTTTATATAGTATTATCATATATGATATTAACTGTATAAAGTTTCTTATAAGATACATATTTATACTATTATATAATATACAATATTATTCATCATACTCTAGTATACTATATATATATATATATATATAACTTATATAAATATTTGAATTTTGATTGCAGGAAATAATGACTCCATGGATACATGGATATATGCATATATCAGAAAAGAGGATGCTTATTATGTGTGTCGATAATTGTTTGGTTTTCGTTCAAAATAAATTATTTCGTATTTTATTAAGTGGTATTGTTAATTTTGTTTCACGTAACATGTCCTACAAACATTAATTGTTTATGTAATTTTGTATCACGTTATTTATTTAAAAATGTATCTGTTAATAAACAATATTGTTACACCAAAATATGTGGTTTTTAGAAAATAAATTATCATTATAAATGTCGATTCCATATATAAATTAATAATATAGAATAGTAAGTTATTATAAACACTGATATACATTTAAATAAAATATAGTATAACTTTTAATAAATTATGATATAACTTTATATAATATACATTTTAATAAATTATGGTATAACTTTAAATAAAATATAGTATAACTATTAATAAATTATGGTATAACTTTATATAATATATGGTATAAATTTTAATAAATGATGGTATAACTTTATATCAAATATGGTATAACTTTTTATAAAATATGGTATAACTTTATATAATATATGGTATAAATTATGGTATAACTTTATATCAAATATGGTATAACTTTTTATAAAATATGGTATAACTTTATATAATATATGGTATAAACTATGGTATAACTTTATATCAAATATGGTATAACTTTTTATAAAATATAGTATAACTTTTTTAATTAGTTATACCGTAAATGGTATACCAGGGCGCCACGGGGTTATACCATTTTTTAATCAATGTTATACCATTTATTTCTAACAGTGTAGGGGGGTCCAATAATTTATAATATATTATTAATATATGTATATATATTTGTGTGTATAACCAATTAAACACTATTAGATATTATATAAATAAATTAGTCTATATCATATGTAGGACATATGATTTTATTAGGTTATATTAATAAATGATAGATTTAATGAGATGAAATACACGATAACATCTTCTCTCTACATTCTGCTATCATTACAAATGATGACCTCAATTCAACAATGTTTAATTCATAGTGAATAATAAATATCATTACACTAGTCAGTTTTGTCCCATTGAATTTCTCTGCCAGTTATTTACAATATCCTGCTTACTAACATTTCTTTCATCGTCAACTAAACTTGTTTGTCTTACAACGATTAATGTCAACAATATGTTCACATTGGTATATAATTTCTCTATATTTTCCTAAATATATATTGCCGCTTTCAAGTTTATTCATAATTTATCAGATATATCATAGGTAATATAATTTCTATGTTTCATTTCATCTAAAGCAATTATGTTTACTCAATGAGCTATGCAATAGGGTAGTCCTTTTTGGTAACTTTTTTAGTTCCCTTCATAGAAAAGAACCAGCTAACTCGGAATAACTCCTCTTATTCATTCTAGATACAAAAATAAAAAATAATTGAAAACCGACAAAAATTCAGAAAGCAAAACAATATTTAAAAAAGATAGGAATTTACATTGAAATTAACGAACAAATTTAAATTACAGATATATGAAAAGAAAAAATGTTTACAAGTAAAAATTACCTTTTAGCATATGTAGTACATCCTTAAAAAATATTACAACATTTTTGTTGTCATATATTTGTTTAATAATATATATTGTTTAACACTACTTCCTTTTCAATATACCAATACCAATCCATTACAATTTGTTGTACCAGTTTTTTAGGAATAATAAAGTTTGATCTTTCCTATTACGACTGTAAACATATTTTTAATACATCTTATATCTGGCTGGAAGGGTTCATCAACGTTGTTATATAATTATATAAGGTATTGATAATATTGTGACTAAAATCTATTAAAACTAAAATATTATAATGTGTATTTTACTAATAATCGCTACTAACATTAAATTGGCTAAATTATTAACAAATTATTAAATTATTTTTAAAATTGACTCAAAACAGCGGGGGTCTAAATATATCCGGACCCCCCTATTTATAAATGATGGGGGGGGGTCCGGACACCCATGACCCGCCTGTTACTGCGCCCCTATATGTGTGTATGTATGTATGTATATATATATATATATATATATATATATATATAAAATTATGGCGACATCTATAATAAAACATAAAATAAGAATAATAATAATAAGAATTAATTGTATGGACATACATGAGTGTGTGTGTGTGTGTGTGTGTGTGAGAGAGACTCACAGTGTGAATGTGCATGTGTGTGCGCGCGTGTTGGTAAAAAGTGTACGGGAATTACCGATACTTAATGAGAATTAACGAGAATTCCTTAAATATGTATACTTATAACTATATATACCAATAATTATATTAAATAACATACATATATTATATATTTATTTAATCGGAAGTAAACTGATGACAAACGTTCTACCCGTAGTCAGTATAACAACGATAATTTAACACACAAACATATATATATATATATATATATATATATATATATAAATAGAATACAATACATCATACGATTTACCGCGGTAAGTTGTATCAATTAGATACACGCGTGCGTATGTGTTCAGCACGTACACGTTCAGCACGCGACTATAGTTATAGATATAGTTATAACTAATGTTAAACACGCGATTAGCTAGCTAGTTAACACCTATAGGTGCAGTCCACTATATTATAATTAAGCGATATCTTCTACCCCGGCGTGTTTAGTGAATGATGAGCTACTAATGAGTTTAAATACTATACGAATCACGTCACTATTTCGAAGTAGGTATATATTAGTAAATTACTATATATATATAGTAATAGTATATATATATATATATATATATATATATATATATACTATAGTATATTATACCTACACATAAATACAACAATATTTATTATAATCAATACATATAAAAGTGTGAAGTATTAAAACATACAATAACGTACTTATATAGAAACACAATACTTATATAATGTTGGTTTGTACAGATATCGTATCGCAATAGATATGATACCCGGTGGTAACAATACATTCCAGCTACTAGGCGATGAGTCATATCAACGTCAACCTCCGCGTATACACGTGTGTGATGTGATGGGATGATCGTGTAACGTTACGGATCCGGTACGGCTAGGTAGGCAATAGGAACGTGACATGTGAATGACATTTCGAGATGCTGCGTGATATTGCGAGATATTCGGGTACATCCGGGTGAATAGAATTGCCTGCGTCGCAGATACGTCAGAACTCGGATAGAAGTAGAAACGTCAGCCAACCAATATAATGAATAAGCGAGGAGGTAGACACGCGTACAATGTACGATATATAGGTTAAAGTTCTAGTTTTTAGATAATTGCGAATTCACTAAAATAATTATTTCAATATGTGTATTAACATAACCCTAATGGGGAGGGGTTGGGGTGCAGTAAATATCGATCAACAGTAACGAAGCCTGCCTAACACCAAGTAATGAATTAATTATTTAGTATGAGATAACTTTCATTACGAGACATTCCAATATTGAAAAGTTATAAGTTAACAGTTCGAATAGTCATAGATATTAACGTATATAGATCAACATGAGAATAAAAAGAACACCAAGATACGTATGCACTAGTGACTGACTGATACATGAGAAGGGAGAGTGGGTATACATATATTATGTATTACATAAACAAACATACACACACATACACACATATATATATATAATCCGATTAGTTCATCGTATACGATTATTATAATATATATTATTGGAAAGGGGGAAATAGTGTGATAAAATAACACCACGTGATGTAAAAGATGGATTTATTGAGCCAAAGTACGTTATGTACGATATGTAAGTAGATTTGAATATTTATGAATAATATCATGTGTATTCGTACATTCCTGCGAGCATCTAAAATACTCGGAAACATACATTAATCTATTAGAAGTAAATAAATAAATAAATAAATAAATATATATATATATATATATATTATTTATATATATACGATATATCAGTTAAGTATATTTATATGTGTACATTATAGATCAACTATTGGTCAGCCAATCGGAGCGTCGCTCTACTTGTCTCTACGGTCTGAACTTCAAATCGCCGTAGTAAATCAGTCTGCCGATCTGACCGACGGTACTATTGTAGCGGTCGATATCCTCGGGGCCGGTGGGTATACGTGACCCCTGACCTCTGTACAGGTGTATGCAGTAGTTAGCCGACCAATCGTAGACCACCTCCTCCGAATAGAGTTTCGGCAGCTCCCTGCGTTGGGACGCGAACATGATTGTGGTGATATGAATATTATTATTGTTATTGACTAAGTAATATGTAGATATTGTGTATTCGCGGGGATGGTACTCCGTGGTATGCGTCGTGTACTTGCGACGAAAGTAATTGAATAACAAACGAAACGAAAACTAGATTTTTAAAGTTCGAGATAATAGGTGATGAGTCGGCGTTTAAAGTAATACAGTTTATAATATATATATATATATATATATATATATATATATATATATATATATATATGTATAGATGTATACATCTATAGTATACTATAGTATAATGCAGATATACTATTTCGTATACTATATCTACACTATAGTGTATATATACATAGTTAATATAAATTGTAAACAATAATCGAAGCGCATGCTACTCTATATAGTAACAATACTGAAGTGGGTGGCTCCTACATAAGATGGGCGGCCCCAAACCATATAGGGGTGATATACTACCGGGCGCTAACAGGTAACTGGGCCGTAGTATCGTCTTCTCTTCTACGTGTACCAGGTTCGGGAATATCCGCCTCAAACCGGACGGCACCATCACCGAATTGTGAGCCCAGTCGAACCGGTAGTGGCGATACGACTCACGCCACATACGCAGGAAAGGCGCCCCCTTACGAGCGACTATCACTCCGTTCGCCAGGGTGAACGAGTACTCTTGACCCAGAACCACGTCGTACGAACGCAGACGGTTAAACGATTTGACCGGCAGTATGTCGCGGTCTAGGTAGATACCGCCGAATTCTGGAGGGGAGATAAGAATATATAATATATATACCCAGCTAACAGTAAGAGCAGCATAATAGCAGCATAATATCACAATGTAAACATTTGAGGCTATAACATATGCTGTTATGCTGCTATTATGCTGCTCTTACTGTTTGATGGGTATGTAGGCAATACTATTGTGGGCGCGAGTTTAATTCATAATATTAGTGGATATATATTAACTATAGTTAATGATATCTTAATGTATTTGCAACCCAATAATACGTATATATTGATATTCCCTCGAGTATCATAATATTACGTACACACACACATATATATTCGTAAAAATTAATTTTATTATTTTAAATGTATAATTTTCAACTGATCTATTACTATGTTTATATATTTTGTTAATTTTATATTTTTTTACACACTATTGAACGTTTAACATTATTTAGTGTCTAAATAAACATGATATCGATGTCAGTAACTATTATGTACATATACTTACGTAATAGAATATTCAATCTCACAAGGTCGGCCGCGTGCTGGATAAACTTAATCTTTTTCTTGCCCAGTTTCTTCGGCTCTACAGTTTCTACGAAATACACATTAGGAACCTGAATGAATATGTGATGAATAGATCAAATGGTGATTCTATTTGGCTTGATTATATTAAGGTTGCATGTATAGATTTTAGCTGAAAAATCTAATGGATATATAATAAATCAAAACTTTAATTAGATAATACCCTATTTTGATTTATTTATACATATAGCTATATTCTAGAGTGTAAACACTCGAGAAAATATAAAAGCAAAGCTTGAATAGGTATTTTCTCACTCAACTTGATAACATCATTACAAGAATAAAAAATAAAAAATATAAGAACATTTTAAAAGGACAATAAATACTTATTTTAAAATGTCAATTTTGTATATAATTAGAAATATATATATTTTATAGAATTGATGTAAATTAAATTCGCGTAAATGAAAATCGTGCCGAATAAATAGGTAAGTATATACTTGAATATTGTTATCAAGGAAAAGTCATCATATTCAGTTAAATACACAATAAAATATAATAAATAATAAAAGTATATATATATATAAATAAGAAATATATACATTTATATTAAAAGAAGAAAATAATATAACACAAATGAATAAAATGCATAAAATATGTAAAAATAAAAAAGAGTAAAATATATAGAAATTAAACGCAACAAAACATATAAAAAGTTAGCTAATAAGAAGTGGTAATACATAATTTAATATTTTGTTTAAAAGTTGTTTAACTCATTAATGTATGAAAATAAGCTGGCATTTAATTCCATATATCAGGAGCTTTGTTCAAGAGGCAACCATATTTTCTATATGTTCTTATTTTGGGTAAAACACATTTTTTAGATAAAGGCTTATACATATTTAAATATTTTGTAAAAATATATTGTGAATGTATAGGTAAAGATTTAGTCATGTATCAATTTATATATTTTAAGATATTAATTTTTATAATATATTTAAATTTTAAAAGATTTAATTTTTTATAAATTTATCTATATCTAGTTTAAAAGAAAAAAACATATACGCAATATTATAATTGGTTGAATATTAGACAAAAAGTACTACCCAAAATAGATAAACAATAATTTAGATGACTTTTTAAAATATTATGATATATTTATATACGATTTTATAAAGGTAGTTTATTTTTTATTTTATTTATAATAGCAATTTATCTACTTAGTTTTGCTCTGATATAATTTATATGATAATTCCAGTTACATTTATCATACATTAACATATAACAAGGAACTATACATGATTCACCTGCTCTATCATTTCATTATACACTTTTAGTTCTAGTTTCTTTTTAGATTTAGAATTTCGAATATTATAGAGTATAACTTTAATCTGTTTACATTTAATGTTAATTTATTACTAAATAGCCAGTGAATTAAACTAAAAAGGTCATCTTGTGTATTAGTTTGCAAAAAGTCAAAAGATTTACTACTGACAATTTAATTTGTATCATCTGGAAAAATTATGGGTTTAGAATATTTCATTATATTAGGCATATCATTAATATAGAAAAAGTAAGGGCCCTACAACTGAACCTTGCGGAACACCAAATGATATGTGTCCCATATCTGAAATAGTCCCATTAAGACTGACATATGTTTATCTGTTTGATAAATAACTTGATAATAGAACTTTAGGTAAACCTCTAATACCAATAGTATATAATTTAGTTATCAATATATTATGATCTAAAGTGTCAAAAGCCCTGTTTAGATCAATTGATAAAATTGCACAATTATTAGTATTTTATAATTCATTACATGCAGTTTCTGATAAGTGATTTAATGAATCTTATGTTGAATAATTTGGTCTGAACCCAAATTGATTTCATTCAAAATTTTATATTTATTAAACAAAGAAGTCTTTTTTAAATTATTGGTATACATTTTTGAGAAATAATGATTTAAATATATATATATATATATATATATATATATATATAAATATTAATTGTTATATTTATAAAATATTTCAAAATATTAATGAGGAACAAACATATAAATTATCTGAATATTTATTTTTGTAGAGAATACATACACTGTTAAAAATAAGGGTATAAAATTATGAAATATATGGTATAACATATGGAAATACGAGTTATACCATACAATTACGTTAAATGGTATAAGATCACATATTATATGGTATAACATTTGATTTGTTTAGTTATACCATATAGATTAATTGAAATGGTATAAGATCACAAATTATATAGTATAACATTTGTTTTTTTTAGTTATACCATATAGCTTAATTTAAATGGTATAAGATTACGAATTATATGGTATAACATTTGTAATTTGTAGTTATACCATTAGCTATTAAATATAATGGTATACAATATGGAAATACCAGTTATACCATAACATTTTAAAATTAAGTTTATATTTGATTGAAAATAAAATGTATAAGAATATAATTCATAATAGTATCCTTCATAATATCCTTAATATAACAGTTTACTTATTGTTGTGTTAAATTATTATAGACATAGCATGTATTGCTTCTAATTGCAATTAAACTGGTTTTCAGAAACTATATAGATTCCCCATAGGGAAATATGTATACATATACATATTTCCTATATTTCATATACAAATACTTATAATTATTCGAGTATATGTATATATATATATATATATATATATATATATATATATATATATATAAATAATTCTATTTTATTTATTAACATATTCTATTTCCACTCTACACTCAACATGAGAAGCATCTATTTTTCAACACATTACAATATACATAAGGTATTTATACTACATTATATATATATATATATACAAATTATATCATATTATATATAATAATATAAAAGTTTATATAATATATAATTTTATAATATATTTATATATTATTTATAATATATAATTAAATTGTTAGAATATAATTATATAATTATATATATATATATATATGTTATAAAGTCAAAGTTGTAGATAGGTATATCGATTAATGTAATATACATTTAAATGCATTTAGAATTACGTAACAGAAATCGATATATCTACATAAAACTTTAAACTAGATTTCGGTATCTCGCTCTATGTTAAATGCATATATGTCTATAGCCATAGCCATGTAAATGTTTATTTTTCTGATATTTTATATTGTTATCGTCTGTAAAGTGTATTTCGTTATTTGTCTATAGAATAAATTCCACTCGGTGAGATTGCCTCATTCTTCGGTTTGCATCTCATTGGGTAGGATATATATTATATACTATTATTATTATTATAATTATTATTATGTTATATTATTATTATGTTCAACAGGTCTTTGCTTTGATTAATAAACTGTATTAGAACATTCACATTATTACATACATATATATTATAAAATTATGATAACTATATGCCAATCATTAATATGCATGAAACTGTAGAATTATTTGCAGAATTTCAAATTTCATTTAAAATATTAGAAAAACTGCCGTAGAGGAATAGTGAGTTGATGGGGATGATAAAGCATATAACGTATATACACAAATATATAGACGAATATATTGATGTACTAGGTATCGCTACTACGCAAACTGATCAAACAGGTAATTTAGTTATCTAATTAATAACATTAGTTAAATATCTATATAAAATAAATATGCAATTATATTTTATTAGTCCATGGATAGTATACTATATATCCATATATGGTCAATTATTTATTTTATTTTTAGTTCACAATGTAATTAAATTTAAATAATATTACTAATAGGTATATATAAATAATGTTAACTGTTGTACAAATATTATCAATATCCTTCTTTCCTTAATCAAATATAGATTATAAAGTGTATAATTAAATATATAATATAATATTTCCTAAAATAGATGCGGGAATCATATATTTTATGATGGGAGTTTGCGAATTATTGAAAAATGAATTTACAATGAAAATAAAGATAAGGTTACTTAATAATTACTTAATAACTATAGATTTAATATTATAGTTATTTTATGATTTTTCGTATGCTAATTCAAAAGTATAGTATACTCTATTATATATAGGCAATATATGTATATACCTATAACTGCAGTAATTAATATAATATATTGGATTTTTCTAATTACAATTCTAACGTATATAAAGTATACAATTATAAAATATACTTTATATAGTATTATCATATATGATATTAACTGTATAAAGTTTCTTATAGATACATATTTATACTATTATATAATATACAATATTATTATTCATACTCTATACCTATACTATATATATATATATATATATATATATATATATATATATATATAACTTATATAAATATTTGAATTTTAATTGCAGGAAATAATGACTCCATGGATACATGGATATATGCATATATCAGAAAAGAGGATGCTTATTATTTGTGTCGATAATTGTTTGGTTTTCGTTCAAAATAAATTATTTCGTATTTTATTAAGTGGTATTGTTAATTGTATTTGTTTCACGTAACATGTCCTACAAACATTAATTGTTTATGTAATTTTGTATCACGTTATTTATTTAAAAATGTATCTGTTAATAAACAATATTGTTACACCAAAATATGTGGTTTTTAGAAAATAAATTATCATTATAAATGTCGATTCCATATATAAATTAATAATATAGAATAGTAAGTTATTATAAACACTGATATAAATTTAAATAAAATATAGTATAACTTTTAATAAATTATGATATAACTTTATATAATATACATTTTAATAAATTATGGTATAACTTTAAATAAAATATAGTATAACTTTTAATAAATTATGGTAGGTATAACTTATATAATATATGGTATACATTTTAATAAATTATGGTATAACTTTATATCAAATATGGTATAACTCTATATAAATTATGGTATAACTTTATATAATATATGGTATAAATTTTAATAAATGATGGTATAACTTTATATCAAATATGGTATAACTTTTTATAAAATATGGTATAACTTTATATAATATATGGTATAAACTATGGTATAACTTTATATCAAATATGGTATAACTTTTGATAAAATATGGTATAACTTTTTTAATTAGTTATACCGTAAATGGTATACCAGGGCGCCACGGGGTTATACCATTTTTTAATCAATGTTATACCATTTATTTCTAACAGTGTATCTATAATGCATTCTGAATATCAATTTCAATACAATACATGGTTATATACAATGTATATATAATAAATATAATTAATATTATAAGTTTGTAACTGCAATTTTATAATGATAATATAATTATATTATCTAATTATAGAATCTTAAGATTCTAAAAATAATCTAAATGACCTGTCATATTTTTTATTAATACATAATTATCACGATAAATATATAGGTTATATCAAATAGAGATAACCTAATTATATGGAGACTACCATCTTTGTTAGCAAAGAATATGAGATAATCTCTGGTACTATTCTCAATATTAGCAGAAAGTGTATTATTTAAGCAATAGTACTCAATAATTTCTTAAGAAATACATTATCAATGCTCAATACACTCTTTTCAATTAAATTAAATATAAGTATAATAATATACTACTACCATAATAAAGTACGGTATCTATTACATAATAACATACTATTAAATTATGTCTACACAGACATATTCGATATAAACAGTATACAATACATTGTTATTGATGAACTGTAGTTGTTATTAATAAGGGAATTCCTTTCTTCCCATCCTAGAACTTAGATGAAATTATTAATCATAACCATACTTAAATATATATATATTTATATTAGAAGCCGTGTTTATGCAACCAGGTTTTTCCGACAATTTGTATACATATTTATATAATAATTAATATCGCTTCCAAATATTAACCTACTAAGCCTTACGTTAAGGGCATGGATACAATATCGCATATCTGACAACTAAGCTGAAGTCATACACGCGAATAATCGCTAAAAGCACCAGAATTTGCGAATATTTGTAAATATATAATATATTCGATCTAAAAACCGCGCTTATTCGCGATTATTCGCACTATCGTGGCGTCAGTCTGTCGAGATACACGGTCAGTTTTACGTACCCAGCAAACAGTAAGAGCAGCATAATAGCAGCATAACAGCATATGCTAGAGCCTCAAATGTTTACATTGTGCTATTATGCTGCTATTAAATGTATATTATGCTGCTATTATGCTGCTATTAATTTTTCACGCTATTATGCTGCTGTTATGCTGCTATTATGCTGCCATTATGCTGATATTATGCTGCTATTAATTTAAAAAGTATATTATGCTGCTATTATGCTGCTCTTACTGTTAGCTGGGTACCTTGGCGACGGTTTCATTCCACCATAGCCCGGATGGTTTTATATCTCCATGTATGAATATATACTCGGGAGTTATGTATGTCGATGCTCCCAACATGCTTAGGTGGTCGACGAACGTGTAATTCATGTCGACACCGAATCTTACGTAATGAACGCTGTTCGGAACTTTTACCTATTTAAATATAATATCATTGGTATAAACGATAATACAATCTAATTGTTTTAATATATTTGATAAATTAATCATGAATGTATGCATTATATATATATATATATATATAACTCAGGAGGGTGTACACTGTACACATACAAAATATATGGAATATTATAATTGAATTTTTCGACCTCTTCATCATCGATTGATCCAAACCAAATAAAATATAATAAACGCAAACTAATAATAAAAAAATGAATAACATATTAAAATGTAACTAATAAAAACAATAAAATAAATATTTGACGGAACTCGAACTCTCCAAGATTTATATATGGTAGATTATATTCGATTATAAGTAATATCTCAGTTATTTAGTATGCGCATAAATATTCTCCATATACTAATATAATGTGCTATTATTATATGCCTCATTAATATATGTGACAAATAATATATATTCTATATAATTTGTCTCACATGTTTATTAGTTTATTTATATTATTATTAAATGCACCCATCTCTCTCTATAGAGTATACTACATATTGCATAAAGCTGCTCTAAACAATTAAACTTATCTTCATTAATCATAGCATATACGTATAGTGTTCTAACCAACACTAAGCCATACTAACAACAATAAAAGGGTCCATATGTGGACAGTCCTTGATAACGTAAAGTTCTACAGCGGCTCGAAAGAAACTCATCTGTAGATGCAGTATACCAGTGTTTTACCTATGTCATTCAATTATACCTTTCCTCTTCCAAGTCTGACATTAATATCATATTCGGTGGATGAGAAATAGCTGCCCATATATTTGTAGTCGTATACTTCTATTATCGTATTGACGTGTATACTTATATACTATAGTAGTATTTTCGGTTATTGCTTATATATATGTGGTCTTATCTGCCATGACTTTTTGCCCTAGAAATGTCTGATACTGTAATCATACGACTCTATATGCATCACATTCCTTACATTCCTTACATTCCTTACTTTGGATAGTATACATGCCACGCATTCACACTATTTCCATTCTAAAGGCTATTACAGATTTAATCGGTTTATTTATTATGGATATGCCTTTTTTAATAAGCTCAGCTAATTAGTTATACTATGAATTATATGTTATTCAAATAGGATAGTTAGTTTACTATCTATATTTTAAGTGTTCTTTTCTAAGTCATGTTCGTTCATCTTGACTATCTACTTTTTATTTTATTTTTATGGAGTTTTATTTATAAATAATTTCGTTACCTTTTAGGAGGTCGTAAACTATCTTTTATGGCGGCACATATATTTTGATTGACCATTCTTTGGAGATATTAGAGTTTTATCTATACTGTAAAAAGTATGGTACAAGAGTAGTACAAATTCGGGTACAAGCCATGTACGCATAGACGTACCCTAATCATACTAAATATTAATACTTGTACCCACATTTAGTACAAATTTGGTAATGATATATTTGGGAAAACAACTAATTTATTTATAAATAATGGTGAATACTAGTTATACAATAATTACCATTGCATATAATATAAACTTATCGATACATAATCTTAGGTAATATTTTAACACACGTGACTTTTTCAATACATATTTGGGTATTTAGTAAATATTGATAACATATTACCTAAGGTGAATATTTGTATATTTTGATGTACTATTTACCATATTAGCAAGATATTCGCCTTCTTCATTTAAATGACTTCCGATGATTTATATATTGTTTATGTAACGAGAGTTACCAGATGAGTAATTGTATATCTTCGTGTACTACTTTAAGTTCTAGCTAGAAGTTCAGTATGATCTAGTTCATCACTTATTCTAACTGATCAGCATTAGGGGATTACCGTAGATTGGAGATTTAATTTTAAAGTTTTAATTATAATTCTCTTAGTCGTCACTAGTTATGGGAATGAAACCCAATTTTAAGGTTTCGAAACGGTTTCAGATTCCAAGGCAGATATACATATATGTATATGCTGTTTCCCATGATGAACAGGTAATTAGTATCCAACTTCAAATATGTAATCCACCATTACAATATAATCGTATATTAAATTTAGTTTTCTACACAATTAGTGACAAAATTATAAATTATATAAAATCCAATAAATATATTATTATATTATTATAAAAAATATAAAACATAATACCATTAAATAAGTACACGTATTCTATAGAATTATATATTCTATATTCTATAATCTATATTCTATATTCTATAGAATATTCTAATATATGTACATACTATAACCTCTGTCATTATAGGATCAAATGTAGCGTTCACAAAGCTGACCAGTTCAGGTGTAACCCCACATCTTAATAATTCCGCCTATTTCATTATTATGATTATAGATTACTTTTTAATAAATGTATATATTTAATATATACCTATAGGTATACATACTATATATATATATATATATATATATATATATATATATATATAATATTATACTTTGAAAAAAAATAGAGTCTAATGAAATAAGTATTTTAAATGTTATGTATTACACGATATGTGCATTGCATGTATCATATATGATATATATATGTATATATATATATATATATATACGGTACATATATATATACGGTTGGTTGCATTACATATATTACGAATGTATATTTACATTCGACAAACGTGTTGCTTTTATGTATAGTATATATCCCGGCCGCACTATATAGCTTAATTACATATACATATATAGCTGTATGCAGCTGAGGCCACATTAACGCGAACATTCGCATAAATAATCGCGTTTTTTGTTATATATCATGCTATATTAAAATATATACGTTAGAATTAATTTGTAGTCGTTGTTATTAACCAAATTATAATATGATATTATATATGGTATTAGTTATACATATTTGAGTATATCCGACTATGCGTTTGTTTCGAGTACATATTAGTACACATATTCGAGTTGAGCGTGACCTCACCTTACCGATCTACCCTTACTCTAACAAACCAATGTGTCCATGGGCGGATTAGGCCACCTATTGGACAAGTCGTCGGACAGGTCAAGAGGATGACTCATACCCGGATGCGCGGTCCGATAATCGCATCCCGTATATCCGGTCAGTCGTTCATCGTTTCGGGGGTCTAATCTGACCGAGTAGGCGACGTCGAGCCGGGAGGCTGCATCCTGTCGATATTGCAGTGACAGGTAGAGCAACAGAACACCGGTTCCGAGGATTGCGTACGCTGTGTTTCGATTGGCCGCCGCCATCACGTGACTCTGTTATACTGTAAACGATAGGGGAATGTCCTCGTATTAAATATAAACGTGTATTATATATATATATGAATTTAAATATATATATATATAAAAATAAATATAAATATATATATATAAACGTATATTATGAATATTTTACTAAATGGATATGTAATATAAAAAAGTATAGAACGATATAATGACATATTATTCGATTTTAGAGTAGAATATGGAAAAGATTAATGTTTTAAAGGTATGTGGTGTAGGATATCTTGGTGGTTATTAATTAAACTAGACATATCCGTATTACACAATTTTCTGAAGTGTCGAGTAGGAATTGTATGGACGAATTGGACGAATTGGTTTTGGAGAAGAAAATACAATTGTAGGGGAGCGAATATTATTGAAAAGTGTGTGAATGATATTATTAGATCAGAATGATAATGTAGATGGACTTATAGAGTTAACTACCTGTGTGGCTCAGTAGCTAATACTTCAGATAAACACAGCGTAGGACAGGGGTTCGAGCCTCGTCCGGACTATTAATTAATTTGATAAAATGGGTCTTAAAATATTATTTAGAAGTGATCTTATATAAATGTGTATAAATAAATTATCGGCTCTCGTTAAAACCATGGATGCCTTAACTCGAGAGCGGCTTCGAAGGGACATTAGAGCCATATATGGTTATAAGTGAAAACTTCGTCTAACTTCCTGGATGGGGTGAAAGGACTCCACCAAATAAATAAAAAATAAAAATAAATAAATAGTATTTCAAGATTTGTTATATAAGATATAAAATATTGGGAGAGAGATTTCAGCATTCAATAAATAACTAAATATTAGTAGTATTGTATCAGATTTATGGATAAGTTAAAATCACAAATTATTACATTTGAAGTTATATATTGGAATATAATATAATATAATTATGAAAAATGATGAGATGAATGCTGAGAATGGTTGGTAGAAAATTAAGAAATTAACTATTTAAAGATGATGAGATCTAAAGGAATCCACATGAATGTAATATAATCATGAGTCATGTAATGATGAATCATGTTTTCGTGCTGCAGATATGTAATTAATAGATTTGAAAAGTATGACAATTATAGTTCGAGAATTGTCATATAATCACATACTAGATGAAAGAATATACATATCAGAATATAAAGAAGAAGAACTTAGAGAGTTAATACAGGGTGAAATACGTGTATGCAATAACAATTAAGAGTATAATAAGAAGCAAGATCAAATATGATATGTAACTTTTGTCTTATTTATATCGTATATATGGGTTCAGTTTTAATGCAAAGGAGGTTTCGGTATCATTGGTATGCGATATGGGTATTGTTAGCATTGTTATCTATATATAAATAAATAATAAATAATAAAATCAGATTTGGCAATTGCCTGGGTGAAGGAAGAAGCAGACATTATCAACTCTTTCACCCTTTTATGATTACGAGGAGAAAAAATTACATAGGAATATAATTAAAATCAAGAAATAGTAGAACAAAAAATAAAGTGAAAAATTAAATTATTAAAATAAATCATCAACTCATAAAGCATAAACCACCTATATATATAGCTATATATATATTAGCTGGCAACAACATGAAAAGACCAAGGTTTTATTTTGAATCCATTTGGATAACGAAGAAAGAAAACGAAAAAGAATGCTAAATGACAAAAAGAATGACATTGAATTACTCCAATAAACTATATCAACATATCTATCTATCTATCTATCTATCTATATATATCACTTTAATTTTTTGTTGTACAATTTATTAGGATGAATTTATGTTATATTCATAGTATGGAGTGGGCAAACTATAGTTTCCAATTGGAGTTATATAAATAAGGTGATATCGTACAGTTGGCTTAGGAAGTTGTAGTAGGGTTGGAGTTAAATATGGGGTATATTGTGAAATTTAAATAATAGTAGTAGTTTATGTGACGGTTGAGAATGTTGAGAACTACATAATATATATTATTACATGATATATATATATATATATAGTGGATAGAGATTATGTGTTTATATATTCTTTTTATATTATTATATATTATTAGATAAACATGTGTAATATTTATGAATATACGATTTTTGAAGTAAAATTGAAGGCTAATAGGGATTGGTTAAAACATATGCTAAAATACATAAATATCTAATTAAATAGGTGTGATATTGGTGTAGTTCATAGTTATTTGTTGTACGATGTTTGAGTTTGTAGAGTATTCATTATTACAAGAATGATCCTACCTACCTTGTACATGTGTATATGTGTATGTTATATAGTTAATTTTAGAAGTTTAATATGTTTTAGTATTGCATGTATTTGAAAGGACTTGTAATTGTAAGGCTCCTAACTTAGGGGATTTGTTGGAATTATTTATTTGAATATTTATTTTTTACTGAATATTTAATTAATATACAGAAGGATATTCAGAAGCTATACGTAGCTTATATTAAGAATATCCTTATAACAACAATATTAAATATTTAATATATAATAATAATTATGAAATAAGAAAATGTAATAACAAAAATGGTGTAATACAAGATATTTATATCGAATATACATATTAATAATAATAATAATAAATAATAATAATAATAATAATAATATAATAATAATAATAATAATAATATAATAATAATAATAATAATAATAATAATAATAATAATAATAATAATAATAATAATAATAATAATAATAATAATAATAATAATAATAATAATAATAATAATAATAATAAATGATAATAATAATAATAATAATAATATAAATAATAATAGTGCGCATATTAATAATACTTATGTACATATATTACAAAATATTATAAAATATATGAATTTTTAATATAGATTAGAGATTACATGATATTAAATATTTAATTTTTGAACAAAATTGGTTAAGTGTGGTTTGACTATTGTATGATTTTATATGTATCGGTAGATTATTCCAGCAAATGGGTCCATAATAAGTTATATTAAACTTTTTTGCATTGGTATTAACTAAAGGTATTTTAAATTTGTTATTATCGCGCATATTATAAGTAGAGTCTTGTAATTTAAATAAATTTATAATTGTTGTTGAAATTTGATAATTTTTAATCCTAAACATAATTTTACAGGCATTATAGAATATTATTTCTTTAAAAGTTAAAATGTGTTGTTCTTTGTAAATATTATCCACATTAGTTCTATTTTTTTGACGATATAATATTCTTATAGCTTTATTTTGAGCTATACTTATTTGTTTTGATGTTGCATCATAATTATTCCCCCATATATGTGTACAATAAATAATATGGCAATGAAATACAGAATAATATATTAGTTTTAAAATATTGATGGGTAAAATATTATTTAGTTTTCTTAGAATTGATAATCCATAATAAAGTTTAGATTTAACCATATTAGTATGTAGTTTCCAATTCATGTTCGAATCAATAATTACACCAAGGAGTTTTATTGAGTTTTTTTGAATAATGACAATATTATTTAATATAATAGATAATTTTGCTTTATTATTATTAAATATTAAATAGTTAGTTTTGCTTAAATTAATTGTCAATTTATTTAATGATAGCCATATATCAAGATTTTTTAAAGTTTTATTCATGGAATTTTCCATAGAATCAATATTATTTTCACGGAATATAATAGAAGTGTCATCAGCGAATAAAACAAAATGGCCTTGTGTTTTAATATTGACTATGTCATTTATAAATATTAAAAATAATAGGGGACCGAGGACAGATCCTTGAGGGACACCAAACTTAATATTCTTTATTTGTGATTTAGACTTATTGAATATTACAAATTGATTTCTATTATTAAGAAAAGATATTAATAATTTTAAAGCAACTCCTCTGAAACCATACTTCTCTAACTTATTTATTAATAGATCATGACTGATGGAGTCAAATGCTTTCTTTAGATCTATAGATATAGCTGCACAATATTTCATTTTATTTGAAGCTATGGTTCCGGTTAGGTCAGTCAATGCATCGGAAGTTGAAACTCCTTTTTTAAAACCAAATTGTGATTTATTAATTATTTTATTTTTTTCCATAAAATCTATATATCTAGATTTTAAGACTTTTTCTAAAATTTTTGAGAAAGATGATAATAGAGAAATTGGCCTATAATTAGAAGGATCATCAATATTACCAGATTTATATTTAGTTACGACTTTAGCAGTTTTTAGACAATTAGGAAATATACCTTGTTGTATACATAGATTAATTAAATATGATAATATATTACTTATTGAAGAAATGATTTGAATAATTAGTTTAAATGAAAAGTTATTAGAATCAGTACTATTTGTTGGTTTACTTTTTTCAACAATATTAGTTATTTCAATTGGATTAGTGGGAGTAATAAATAATGAATTTGTATACTTATTATGTATATAATTAGATGTATTATTGGTATTACAATTTTTTTCTGATTTAGAAGCTAACTTCTCACCTATGTTACAAAAATAATCATTAAATTGTTCACACCGTTTATTATCTTCTATTACATTAGGAACTATATTACCATTTTTGTTGTTATGTATAATAGTATTTATTTTATTCCATATCTGCTTAGGGTTGTTTCTGTTAGTAATAAAATATTGACTATAGTAATAGCGTTCAGCTTTATTTATGATTTTTGAAAGACAATTTTTATATTTTTTATAAATAGTTTCATTAGATACAGAATGTTTTTTTTTTAAGTTTTGGTAAAGTTTATTTTTTTTAATTATACATTTTTTAAGGCCCTCTATTAGCCAAGGTTTATTTAAATAAGAATTTTTTGTATATATTTTTTTTTTAGAAAGGAATTTTTGTTTAGAGTTTTCTAAAGTAGAAATGAATAAGTCAAAAGCATGATGCGCATTATCTATTCTGTATAAAGCTGACCAATTATAATTTAGAAGATAGAGCTTAAACTCGCTTATATTATTCTGTGTCATATAATATATGAATTCATTATTTTTTTTAATAGAATTGTTAAATTTATTTAATTTATAAATACAAAAAATGGGTAAATGGTCACTAATATCATTATATAATAAACCATTAGATATTGGTACATGATTATAATTTGTGTATATGTTATCAATTAAGGTGGACGTTATATTAGTAATGCGTGAGGGTTTGGTTATTATTGGATGTAGACCTAATGAAATAAGTATATCAATGAAATGAGAGACTTTAGGACAAGTTAATTTTAATATATCAATGTTAAGTCTCCGCAAAGAAATACTGTATTATCAGTAGAGAGTGTATTAAATAAATTATATATTTCATCTGAAAAATTAATGATATCAAATTCGGGGCATTTATATATACCACTTATTATAATATCTTTAGAATTGGGAATTATTAATTTAATGGTAACTATATCAAATTTATTTGGTAATTATAGAATTTTGTTTATGTTTACTAATTTTCAAGGATAGTAGGTAATTGATATTGAGTGGTTATCTAGTTAACTTTGTGAAGCTAGAAAGTAACGATTGAATAGTCTTTAATATATTGAATTGTGTCTTCGATGATTTGGTATATAAATATTTTATATAATATTAATTAAATTGTAGATATTGGAGAGGGATAAACTATTTCATTGAAGTTACTACGATGTATCGAGGTTTGGGATAATATGTATACGTAGGTGTTATATGTATGATACTATCAACCCATAGTGATAATGATTAATAAAGGTTATACATTTGAGGCAACTATACCAGCAATAGGGAACACACATAAGATAGATAGCATGGGGCTATTTCCATTGTTCCACTTGAACTTCAATGAATTGCTATATAACATGTTATGCCTTAATACGTATTCGTATATATATATATGATTCATAATTTATGATTGACACGGTATACAGTACAGCTATAGTTTACTACACTATTCAATGCGTACACAGTTAACAACATCAGATTCTTACGACGATTTATTATAGGAATCGGATTCAAATTGGAAAACAGATTCCTGTAAAGTTTGTTTAGAAAACGGTTTATAAAAACGATTCCTACATTTTATCGGAATCTATATAATCGATTCCAAAACTAATTATTGAGAATCGGTTTTTAAAAAACTATTCCTAAACGAATTATTGAGAATTTTTAATATAGAAAGAATACAATATTATACCTTTTCATTATTTTATTATATTGATTTAATTTGTATCTATGCAAATTAATTATTAATTATTATTTTAATTTCATATTTAAGTTAATACACTGATTTTATTAATAAAATATTATTTAAAAAATAAAAGTAGGTGATTCTATGTATTTTTCTAAATTATCATAATCTAATCCAAGTTACATATGGGACTACAATTGAAATTATAATTATATTGATAATACTATTGGAATCATATTGAACTAATTGCTCAATATTGGATATATAGTAGTTGGATATTGATTATAATCAATGTATACATATTGTATTCAATATTATAATTTTATTATTATTAAATTTAATTTTTAAATCTAACTTAAAGAAATTATATGATGATGATGATGATATTAAGTTTATTAGCACTAAAATAGGGTCATGTATACCCCTTCGCTCGTGCTGGAAGAAAATAATAATAAAATAATATTGATATGATAATAATTTAATAATAATATACATTCAATATACCACGGACAACAATACTAAATAATATAAAGGACTATTATATACTACAGTCTGCATTGATATGGTGTAGTGTTATATACTATAGACTGCATTGATATAGTATAGTGTTATATAATAATAATATAATAATAATACAATAACAATTTAATAATGATATACATTTAATATAACACGGACACAAATAATAAGTTGGATGATTTAATGATTATGGGTAGAGAGAAAAGAAGAAATAAGATTTATAAATTTTATGTGGGATCTAATTGAACGAATGGTAGGAGGGAGGGAATTCCATAGGATTGGACCGGAGAAAAAATAATACATTATAATACATGAGTTAATACTTTGCTACGATACTAATATTTATTTTAATATTATATTTTACATCTAAACTTACGTTCAACTTACATCAACAACTTAATGTATACCTATATTAATAGTTTAGGAATCGGTTTCAAATTAATCAATTCCTATAGTAATAGTTACAAAATCGGTTTTAAATAAACCGATTCCTATATTAATAGTTTAAGAAGCGGTTTCACATAAACCGATTTCTAAACTTGAATTATAGGAAACGATTTAAAACCGATTCTCATTAAGACACTCAGAAAACGATAAAAACACAAATAGGTAATAGGATTTTTTTAACTATATATACTGATACATGTATATAACATTGATGGCGATAAAGTCTGCATTATCTACATACATACCTAATACATGATGTAATTGTATCCGCGGTGATTACATCATACATTATTCTGTATATTACGTAATGTGTATTACATACTGCATACTGGATACTAATGGTAGCGGAATACCACTGTCCGTTATATAGTACAGAATTTACGATGTCTATAGACATATCTTATAGACCTATATATATATATATATTGTAGATATTTCTAGGATTACAATTAGATTTAATTATGATTATCGATTATTAAAACGTGTAGGTATTAACAAGAGTATTAATCTGCTTTAGTCGTATATAAATCTATAGATTTTAGTGTTACCCTTTAAACATTAGTAAAATATACATCTATGGTTTTCGTTGAAAACTATTGACGAATTTATATTCGTATGATTATAATATATAATACATACTTTTTTGTAATATACATTTTATAGATTAATTTTATTAAGTAAATATCTGTATTTTTATATAATAACAGAATGTAAGATGGTTTGGATTTAATTTATAAAGTTATGAGGTAAATATTATGTTTACATATATGATATCATACTATAAATTAGTAAATGATAAATTATTTATATATATATATTTAAATAATGTACTTACATAAATATAACATTATCAATAATAATATGTTTTGAATAATTTATTTCCGCAAAGAACATCCCCACTGAAAGTAAAATATAGTTTGCGAAATGCATTATTTACACAGACTTTGAGGGGACCCCTAAAGTCTGTGATTATTTGCATAGACATTATATTTGGGAACATTAGAATTTATCCAATTATAATATATATGTCTATGACATTGACTTGTATTGGGCCCAATATAAGTCAATGGTCTATGATCATTATTGTGACCTACATAGATATTATACTTATGATTCCAATTTCAATATATATGATTATTTGATTATATGCGTTAATGTAAAATTCTAAATTGAAATTAAATATTAATAATCAATAATAGAACATGTACCTATACCCTATACCTATACCTATACAATAAAGATGATGAAATACAAATATTATTATTTATGAATGACATTTCTGTATTCTAAATTAATATAGAGCCCAGTGAATGATCACTAATACGCAGACATGTATTTATCGATATATTGTACATTGTACATTATACAATGTACATTGTATATTGTACAGTGTGCAGGGTTGTCACAGGTAGGGGTTTTTGGGTTTTGGGTTTAAACCTTTTGATAATTTTTTGAGATTTTTGGGGTTTTTGGGTTTTTGGGGATCACTAATTTTTGTTTTCATTATTATTTATGGGTTTTAGTATAGAATTAATTATTATTATTTAATTATCATATTTCAATTAATTTACAAGTAAGTTAATAATTATATGATGATGAAATATGGTTTGTTAGGCACCGTTATAAAGTGATAACACTCCTCGTAAGTGCACGTAAAATAAATAATACAAATAAAATACAACCACAATAAAAACAAAGTGAAATAAACTAACTAACAATGTGGAAGTAATAAGAACGAAATATAAAAGTTAATAATAATATAATGAAATTAGATACTCGATACATATGACTTGAGATGAGCATTGAATGAGGTAGGAGATTGAATAGATCTTATAGATGAAGGGAGTGCATTCCAGATAGATGGGACAATTATCCCATTAATGTAGGAGAATGAGCGTTTCTGGAATTTAAGGGAGGATGGCTGTGGGATAATGATATTAATACTGTAAGTTGAACGTGTATTGTGGGTGGTGGAGCGAATTAAGAGTAGGTCAAATATATATGAAGGAATGGAAAAATATATAGATTTATGGGTAATAGAAAGGAGTCTAATTAGGGATCGTTTTCTATAGGGAAACAAGTGTGGTATAATTTGAAATGAGTCAGTTATGGTATTATAATGGTCAGATAGTTTAATATTGAAAATGGATCGTATAGATGATCTGATGATTCTATTTAATGGGGCAATGGAAGAAGCAGGAAGGATATATAATAAAGAAGAACAATAATCAATACGAGAAATTACAAGTGAATTAATAAGGACAGCACATAGGGGACGAGTAATATGTTTACGGATACATCTGATTCTAAATAAATGATAATTAGCAGCTTTAGAAATGTTAGCAATATGGCTAGAAAAAGATAAATCAGAGTCAAAAATAACACCAAGATTGAGGACTGAGTTGGAAGGTGAAATAATAATCTTGTCAAGGTAAAAATAAGGGAATGATGGGGAGTTCGTAGGTATATTGATGAGGGCAGTTTTTGAAGTATTTATTAAAAGGTTATTGGAAAGAAGCCATTATTTAATAGAGGAGGCACACGCAATTAGTTGAGAATTATCTGGAGTAGAAGTAGAGAGGAATGAGTAGAGTTGGATATCATCAGCATGTATATGATAGAAAACGCTAGGATATAATAGACCTTATAGGTGCTATATATGTGGAGAATATAAGTGGGCATAGGACTGAACCTTGTGGGATACCATAAAGTAGAGTACGGGGATCAGAAGAGAAATCACAGAATTTAACAGAGGATGATCTATTTAGGATGTAAGATGTAAGCCATTTGAGGGCACTACACTTAATGCCAATCATCTCAAGTCTTGAGATAAGAATATCATGGTGAAGAGAGTCAAATGCACAATATAGATCAAGTAGAACCATTTGACAACATAGTGAGGGAGAAACTTTGGTATATATATTATTTAAGATTTGAAGGAGGGCAGTCTAAGTTGAATTACCTTTACGAAATGCACTTTGCAGGACATCATGGGAGGAGTTTAGTGACATAAACCTATTTATTTGATGGACAACTATTCTTTCAAGTATTTTACTAAAAATAGGAAGTTGGGAGATAGGACGGTAGTTACATAAGAAATTAGAGTCGGAAGACGTTTTTTTAAGAATGGGAGTGATGATAGCATGTTTAAAAGAGGGGGGTAAAACTCCATTGGAGAGAGACGATGAGAATATAGTATGAAAATAAGGGGATAGGGTACTAGGGAGACTTTTAAAAGTATAAATATTGATAGGATCAGATGGAGAGGAGGAATTGGATTTTAGAATTAGGTCATAAATGTTAGATATTGAGGGAGTAGTAAATATAGATAGATACTTATCAATTGGTTTACTGATTAATATGCAAAGGATGCTATATGTTTTGTGAAGGGAAGTAATGATTGAACAAGTAGATAGGATTTTATTCGAGAAAAAGTTAGAAAATTCATTACAGAGTTTATTTTTAGGAATATTTGGTATGTAAGGTATGTGTAAAGGGGGATCAGGTGCAATAAGTTTTCTAGCTAAGGCAAATGTGTCACGAGGATTGGAGGAAAGGCTATTGATTTTATTAATATAGTAAGAAGATTTTACTTTACTGATTTGTGATTTGTAGAATTTGCGATGATTAGTAAACGATAAAAGGTTTTCAGGAGAAGGAATACGACGATATGTTCTTTCAGTTTTACGTAGAGATCGCTTGAGTTTAACAATATGAGGTCTAAACCATGGGAAATTAGTATGCAGGGAAATAGTAGTAGATATGATGGGGGCATATTTTTCAAGAAGAAGGGAGAGAGTGGAGTTTATTGATTCAGGGGATATGGGTAAGGAATCCTTACTAAGGATACAAGAATTGATACAAGTTCAGAGGAAAATAAAGGAATATTAATAGATTTTATTTTTCTATAATTAATGAGTTTCTTGGATAAAGAAGAATGCAGAGGGAGGATAATTGTAAAAGTTATGATAAAATGGTATGTAAGAAGATCAGATTTGGTACAATTAATTTAAAAATTACATGATTCATGAGACCTGCAAACAATAAGGTCGAGAGAATGCCCAGCAGTATGGGTAGACAAATTGATAACTTGATTCATTTATAGGCAGTCGGTGAGACACTTGAGGAGCTTGAAGAGCTTGAATGAGGATATTGGGTTACGTTAAAATGATAATTGAAATCACCGAGTATAGTGGTCTGGTGTTTGATGGAGATTGGAATATTCAAAATGAGATCGTTAAATTCTTTAAAGAACTTAGTATAGTCAGGTTTTAGAGGTCTATAAATAATATAAATAGAAAATTTAATGTTCGTCTTGGGGAATGAAAAGGAAACGGAGAACATTATAATATACAAAAAAATAGGATGGATGAATGTAGGAGTAGGTAAATCATGATGTATGTGAACTCCTACACCACCTCCACGACCATGAGTGCGGGAAGAGATAAATAGTGTATAACCTATATCAAGGAAAAGGGAAAATATATCAGTGACATCAGGTGAGATCCATGTTTCTGTGAGGGCAATTGGCATGAGGGACGATGATTTAAGGTAGGCCAATAATAAAATTGATGAGAGCCATTCCTACACTTAGTCATGTGGAAGTAGTTGTATTATCAGATGAATCATGTGGAGAGTGGGAAGGAGGAGATATATTTATTAATTGGTGGGGGGTCGGAATTATTATTAAGGGAATAATTACTAGATAAAGGAACGGAAGATATACATTTAAGGTAGGAAGATTCCCAGTCAGTAAGGAGAGTTGAAGGTATGGTAATTGGGGGAGAGACCAGTCTATATAATTAGATATAGTACGAATTTCAAATGAATTTGTATGAGTGTTAAATTAGCTAATATAGGTTTTGTATTTATAGAAGTCATTTTCAATATATAAGCATGGTAAAGGACTTTGCATAACAAACGGGTTTTATAGGGTAGGGATATATATATATATATATATATATATATATATATATATATATATATTTATATTGAGGAGTCTATGTATATATGCTATTATTATATGTGATTCAAAAAATATTATTATATACAATTATATTTCAAATATATATTAATTATTTATATTTATATATAATAATATAAATCATTTATATACTTGCCATTTTACAATTTACAATGTCATTAACCTTTATAATATTATATTAATATATATTACAACACTATTATATTATATAATTTATATAATATATATATTTTTCTTTTATATTTTTTCTTGATTTTTTTATTTTTAAATTTAAGATAAAGTAAAACAACAACAAACCCTGAAAAACTCCAAAAACCATAGAAAAACCACAAAAAACCCACAAAAAACCCAATAACCCAAAAACACGCAATATATTTCTTAGATTTGTTGGGTTTTTGCCAACCCTGACAATGTGCAATTTAAAATATACACTGTATACATTATACAATGAAAACATTTACTGTTTACAGTCAATATGATCATTTAAATTTGTTGAATTCATTTCTTGACTCCTATATTGCTGTATCTCCCTATTGTTATTTATAAAATGTTAACAAATGTTAGTCCCCACAATCTAAAGCAAGTTTAATAAAACTCAAAGCTATAGTATACTATAGTACAACATGTGTTTGGTAGTATACTCGGATGTATCCTGCGTTATTTTTATAGGATATATATATATATATATATATATATATATATATATATATATATATATATATATATATATATAAAAGAATAATATTCTGTTTGAGTGAATTCAGTTTGACCTATGCATCGGTAGTGACGTGAGAGAAATATTAATGTTACTATAGAAGCTTGGTAATTTTTCTATATAGCATATATGCTATGAAGATATACCTTCATATTAAGTTAATTGACATACTTATGAAAGCTACACTTGTGAGTAATAAGTGTAAGCATATATAATGGTTATTTGTTAGATTTGTTAAAGGTTAACAAATTATCTATTACTTTTTATCGTATATATTTGTATAATTATTTTCCATTCTCGAATAATTAACCGGATAGAATTAGATAATAATTGATTTTTTTTCTACTCAGTAGTTCGTTACACCTTCTGAGTTATATATATATATATATATAAGAAGTACGGAGAAAGCATGAGTTAAATATTATCATTAGGGGAGGGCTATTATCATTGTTCCATTTACATTTTATTTACATGTTGTTCCACCATAGATTGATACGATGTAAACAATATATTGTTACTATAGTAACGATCTATGTCACGTGATATGTTAGGATTATATTTAATACATAGTGTATTAGGTTTTATTTATATTTGAGTTTGGGGTTCTTATCTATTCAATAACCCAAAACCATATACATTTTATTTAATAAATATATATATATATATCTAGTAGATATTGTCTACCTTTGTAATGACATTAATTCAAGAATTAATTTACTAAGTATACATGATGGACCTATGTAGTGTCAAAATTACTTTTAAATAATGTATATGTTTATATATATATATATATATATATATATATATATATATATATATATATAATAATGAACGAGGGAGAACGCATGAGTTGGATAGCATAATTGGGAGGTCAATTATCATTGTTCCATTTAAATGTTAACGAATTGTTATTTGTAATGCATTTGTAGTAAACACGCGTGTGACATCTACAAAGGTTATCAAATTCAGTTTATGTGTTATTTAAACCCTAGGATCTAAACTAGAACGCAGTCATTACATGATTTACTGGTGTTGTCCTTTATCTAGTGTATAAATGGCAATGTAACTAATTTATGATTTCTAGGAATTCAAGTTATTTAATTTAGTGAATATAGAGTTATAAATAGAATATATTTAATGGAGAAAGTTTATACGCAGTGTGTGCTATAATGTAAACAGTAGTTATGTAAACAATTGAGTGATTACAAAAAATTAATACAGATAATATAAATGTGATTTAATGGAGAAGTATTGTATGCAAATAATAAATAATATGTGTGAATGTTTATACAGGTTTATGAAGACTCGTGGTATCAGGTACATCCATACTCTTCCAATCCGTGAAGGTGGTCTAGGGATTATTTCTGCATGCAACATAGCTCCAGCAGCGTATCTATCTTCTGTAAGCCAAGCGATTTTGAATGATTTAAGCGTATTTTGAATGATTCAATTTCTAAGATTATATCTTTGGGTTGTTTAATACTAAGGAAATTATAGATGAACGAATTGGTTACAGAAGAAATTATGTACTCCTATTTATTTAAAAAGTATAAGTAACCTACTCAACCGCTCCACTACTCGAAATAAAGCTAGACTACTTTCACTATCGGGAGATCATGCAGGTGCATAGTTACTTGCCGTCCCAAATCCCTCTATGGGACTGTCTTTTAATTCAAATTGCCAAAGATATAATTAGCTATATTTCTAAACGATGGGCTGATAAGAATATGGAAAATAAAGATAAATCGTTAAACTGGATTTATCAAAAACTTTCTGTAGCCATGCACCGAGGAAATGCCAATATGATAATTTTTGTATTATTAGTTTGCGTTTATTATATTGTATTCAGTTTTATTTTAATATTTTATTCATATTTTTATTATTAATTTGCTTTATTATATTTTACTTAGTTTGGCTCAATACGATGATGAAGAGGTCGACAAATTCATTTTTAATATTCCATATTTTTATTTATTTTTTTAATTTTTATATATAATCCCATTTTTATGTATGTCTGTGTGATATGGATGTATATATTTTCTTATTTTACTATAAATATATACTTCTATAGAAGTATACTTCTTAAACTGTTTACCTTCTAAATTAACAGCTATCACATTAATGTCGATACTAGGTACTAGGTACTAGGTATTACCTATAGGTACATATAGGTACTAGGTACTATGTACTACTCCATATATTCCTTTATACTAACTGTACACATGATTTGATTAGGTACTATTAATAAATGGTAAATTTAATGAGATGAACATCTTCTCTCTTCATTCTGATTTCTTTAAAAATGATGATATAAATTCATCAATGTTCAATTCATCTATAGTGTCACTGTGAATATTATATATCATTAAACTATTAGGTCTTTATTCTCCCATTGAATTTCGTACCCAATTATTTACAAAGCAAATTTTACTAAAACTTCTTTCACATTCAACTGAACTTGTTGGTCTTACAATGATTAATTTCATCAATATTTTCACAATAGAATATATTTTCTTTATATTTTCCAAGATATATTGCCGCTTTCAAGATTATTCATAATTAACCTGAATTTATCAGATAGATCAGAAGTAATATCATTTCTATGTATTATTGTATCTATAGACGACTGAATTTGTAATATATGAGTGTATCTTTTATAGCGACTTTTCTAATTATCCAGCAGCATAAATATAAATTCTTCAATTTGCCAGATGTAAAAGTATTTCTAAATTGTATAGAATTATAGTACAATTATCCTATTTCATTAACTATAGTTAATATAGATCTAATAGAATCTAGTTCGCTAATATTTTTAGCACTAGATTTACTCGATGAGCCGTGCAATGGATATAATATGCCAGCGGTTGTTCTTGACATATTAAAGCATATACACCATTGTATATGCCAGACATATTACATGCTTCATAATATAAATGACCTCTTAAATTCTCTAGCAGCAAACACAATTTTATAAATGAATATTTTAGAATTTGTTCTATAGTTTCTACCTCTGTATTAGCTATTTAGTATAGACCAATAACTATTTATGTAATTCCAGGCTTTGAATGGATATGCCGAATACATATCGATTCATTAACCATTTATCAGTTTAATAATTTCTCTGCATGTGCAAATAATTCAAAACTATCATTTTTAATCTGTCATGATAATAAATGTATTTTAGTAGTATTGTCAGTTACCATATGTAATCAAGTGTCTAATTGAAGAATTTAATTTTTCTAAACATAATATTTTGAGGAATTTACCCTCAAAATGTTCTGTACCCTTACATCTATGTTTTCTTGGGATATATATCTTATAGAAGTCAATATAGCTATCAGAACAATATTATTATTTGTTATATAATTTGTATTGTGTATTAACATTACATCTTTAATACTATTTCTATTCTCCGCTTCCATTGATATACGGTGCATATAGGTTTTTTTATTAAATCATTCCAATATCACCTTCCAATTTAAATAACCATCATTTCATACATATGCAGACGACATCCAACTTTATGTAAAATGTACATAAAACGTTAATTTTGCACCTGACATCCTTTCCTCTACTATTACCACCATGCATAACTGGCTCACAATAAACTACCTCGTCTTTAACTCAATTAAATCCGAGGCTATCTTCCTTCACCTTCCACTCCGAAGTAAAACTTTACCAACTCCCCCTCCAATTAACATTAATGGACAGCTCATCATGTACTTAACCCATGTCAAAAATCTTGGTGTTATATTTGACAATACTTTTAATTTTTACAGACATCTGTCCCACATAACAAAACTATTAAACTATCAACTACATTCACTACGCCTTATTCGTCATCCAATATCAATATCCACCGATACTATTATAGCTTCTGCTTACATCCTACCTCTATTCGACTACTGCAATTTTATCCTTTACAATACCCCCTCATCGTATATTACTAAACTCCAAATTATTCAAAATTCTATAGCTAGGTGTATATTCAACATACCAAAATACTCCCATACTCATATATCTACATTCCTAGTTAAACTCCACTGGCTACCTGTACGCAATAGAATCCTATATAAAACTCTACTACTGGCTCATAAAGAAATCCACCATGTCTCTCCTGACTACCTAGCATCCCTACTAAAACTTAAATTACCAACTAGTACCACTACACGCTCCACCAATACGTTTCTACTTCAACTCCCTCCTAAACACAACTTACATTCAACTAACACTTGCGCATGGTAATATCCGTCCCATACTCCTGGAACACTCTCCCTACATCCAGCCGTACTACACCATCAACTCCAAACTTCAAGAAACTACTGAAAACCCACCTATTTAATATGATACATTAACTTCAAATATATATGGACGCCGTCCATTGGACGGCCGATTGCTTTATAATCACAGTTTCGCAGTCCGAAAACCGAAAAATGTAAATCTAATGTATTTATAAATTCTGGGATATTATCACGATTAGTTTTGTATACGCTCTTTATTAGAACACCACTGCTCTTTAGAACACCACTGCTTCATTTTCACTACATCAATACATCCATTGCAATCTGTTGTACCGGTTTCCTGGAATGATAAAGTTTGATCTTCGCTATTACGACTATGAACATATTTTGTAATACATATTGCATCCTGCTAGAATGGTTTATCAATTATCTTTTTATATCCGCTCTTTTAACGGTTTCAATTATTGAAGGTCGACTATTATACGATGCAACGTTAACTTATAAACTTATTGCTGCAACAATTATTTCATCGGTAAATTTATAATAGATAGTTAGCAATTTTATAATTATAATTTACATCCGTCTGTGTTGTTCAGTTGGCTAAGGTGTCAGGTATATATATATATATATATATATATCACAAGCAGTAGGACGATAGTTCAAACCCCGTCCGGATCATTAAAATAGGTATTACAATAATATTTAGAAGTGATTTTAATTAATTTTATATAAATAAAATCGGCTCTCGTTAAAACCATGGACGCCATTACATGAGAGCGGTTTCGAAGGGACATTAGAGCAATATGGTTATAAGTGAAAAATTCATCTAAGTTCCTGCAGGAATACATCCATGGATGCATGGGATGGAAGGATTTCACCAAAATAACAATAACAATATACACACTACTCATATACTCACAAACATACACACACACACATATATATATATATATATATATATATATATATATATATATATATATATATATATATATTATATCACACTTCTTGAAACCTACGTCAGTAAGTGACATTTTTCAAATTATAGAAAAATCTAAAAATAGCTTTAAATGCGATTACTATGATATTAGTATGCATTTGATTACATTAATTAGTAAATATATTTCTATTCCTCTTACTTATTTATTAAATAAATGTATTACAATTGGATATTTCCCAAATTGTCTAAAAATGTGCCAAAGTTAAATTATTCATAAGAGCGGCAAGAAAGAGTGTATGGGTAATTATAGACCTATCTAATTACTTCCTCAAATGTGTAAACTTTTAGAAAAAATTAGTAAACAACGTCTTCTAAATTATATAAATAAACATAATATCTTTATAGATAATCAGTTTGGTTTTAGAGTAGACATATCTATACATTAGATAACACATATAAAGATATAACTGTATATATCGATCTAAACAAAGCTTTCGATACAGTATATAATATTATATTATTTAACAACTTATCTAATTTTTGGTATCAGATGAATATCGCTTGATTTATTAAATAGCTATCTCACTAATAGAAAACAACATGTGTCTTACCACAATGTTGCCTCTAGTTTACGAATAATGAATATAGGTGTTGCCCGTGGTTATGTAAGGGTACCGTTACTGTTTATGCTATATATTAATGATATCCCTAGAGTTATGCATGTCAATAGCTGTATTCTATTTGCTGATGACACTGCGCTGCTATTTACTGATATAGACCACTGCGCATTGGAAAATAAAGCTAACAAATATATTGGGTACTTCTATTCATGGTTATGCTATAATAAACTAACATTACATTTAGATAAAACGTCGTATACGACTTTTGGCCTTTATAAGCCTCGTACATTTAACATTTCATTAAATGGCATTACATTTAAACCTATTAAATTTAATAATGAATTTAAATTTCTTGGTGTCACTATTGATAATAGACTCACATGGAAACTTCATATTACAATATTAGCTTCTCAGTTATATATAATACTAGATGTAATTTACAAACTTAGAAATAAAATTGATAAAGGTCATTATTACTACTGTATAATTCTTTATTTGATTCAAGATTAACATATTGTGCTGCCTCTTGGGGGTCAAATTATAAGCATACTTTAAATAAGACAATTATTCTGCAAAACAAATTATTAAAATGTATATATAAACTATCATTGAGATATAATATTGATGTATCTATAAAAGATATAATATTTTAAAATTATGTGATATAGCTAATATAACATTATTACAAAATGAATATATTTCTAACACGATAAAGCTAATACTAATATCTTACGTACATTTATCAAAAGAACTTATACCTATAGATGCGAATTTGTTATTCCAAAATGTAGATTAAATATTAATGTATATTACATGTAATATTACATGCGGTATACGTTGTAGTGTTAAACTATGGAATAAGCACAAGACATAGCTGTAATTCATAACAAATATCAAGTTATTCATAAAAGATTTAACAATTCCATATATTGATAATTATTAATTAAACTTCATATTCTCCCCGGGTAATCAGTATGAAGAATACTAGTATACTACTTATGAAGCTATCAATGGATTATCAAAACTGTAATGAGAAAATATTTGTAATATACTATTATTATTTTATTATTTTTATTATTATGCTTTTATTCTGTTTATTTTACTTTGTTTATATGCATCGATAAAGTTTGTACTGTGGTTATATTTATATACATCTATGGGATGATACATATGAATGTTTGAAACCCTAACAATAAAGAGTTTGGTACACTAAAGGGTCTGGTTAACTAATATGGGGCATAGGCAACCCTGAAGCTTCCTTCATATGTTGATTCTCATAATTACTTATAGTAATAATATTATTATTATAAAAAAAATATCTTTAAAAAATACAATTGTTATATAATATATTATGCATATGGCATTTTTAAGGTAAAATACCTCTAAAGTCTTCTGACTATTATATGTGTATGTTTATTGTTTTTTCTTATAATGATTACAATAATACAATATATATTATCTTAGATGATCTTATATACATACCTGTATGGTGTTTATTGCTCAATGGGACAACCAAAAGCTAGTAAGCCAAAAATCCCGAGTTCGACTCCAGGTATTTCTTGTTTTTCTCTTGTGTTTATCAAGAACTTAATAAACGACAAATCAAAGCACAAGAAAAAACATGTTACTATAGTACAAATATATTTGTACTGTATTGTCCCTCAGAGTTATTTATAACATGTAAAAATCTACGCCTTATTTGGGGGAAACATATCTACGACTTCTATTTGTATTGTATTCAATATATATGAGATTACAATGAATAAATTGTACTATATTTTATATTGTACTATTTTTTTTTATATATATATATATATATATATATATATATATTTATATATGTATATATAAAAAAATCTAACTATATACACATATATATGTAGATACAATATCATAGCCATCGAGGCATCCATGGCGAACTCTGCATACTAAAGTCATCTAGCGTGAGTCTGAAGAATATCGCAACATTTCACAAGCGTATAACTATTTTAATATACGAAGTTAACTAGTTGATGAAAAGCCGAGTCCCAGTAAACAATAGTGAAAAAAAACAAGTGTTAGCACTTGTATTTCTAGTGTTTTTAGAATTTTACAAAAAAAATACTTTTTTATATTGCTGAATATCATTTTAAATAAAAAAAATTTCAAAAAAAACATCAATTCCAACGTTGTCAGGAAAGAGAAGGATGCATAACTGGTAGACCAGTCAGAAGATCTGTAATAGTAGAGTTTACTATTCGGAATGAACTTGAAAGACACACGGTGAAATATTTAGGGACGTGTATCTATTAATTTGGCTGAAGTTATTTAGCAAGCGATACCTTGAAATATTTTATTTAGAAAAGGAAGTTATGAAATTAGGCACTAATTTAATAAAATATTAATATATATATATATATATATATATATATATATATATCTATATATATATATATATATCTATATATATATAATGATTTTATTAATATTTATGTATTAATTTACGATAATATATATATATATATATATATATATATATATATATATATATACATATTACGTTAATAACAAGCATTAAAAGAATACAACTGGTAAATAAAAATTGCACCCTCAAATAATAATATAAATATTATAAATAATTGTGATGTCATTGATAACTATACTGTAAATTAGTAACTGTTTTCATTTTGGATACATTATTATTTAGTAATTTCTTGATAAACACACAAATAACATGGAACTAAACTACGTTACTACCAGTTAATGTTTATATATATATATATATATATATATATATATATATATATATTACTATAGTACATATCCCACTCATTCATGTGTAGGCATTGTGTACATTACAATATAGGTGGCTTAAATACAGGTATATGCTAAACACGTCAGTACAATCTTGGAATACATCCACATCTATTAATATTATACTACTTTTAATACCATATATGGTCAATACTATACTATTTAATTAAACCGGTAGTAGGGTACTGTTATTAGTACACTCTGTGATAAACGTAACTACATTATATATAGTTAAGTAATGTATAGTATGTTATGTAAAAATAAAAGTATAATCAATCTAATTGTTGAATTAATATTATATATATATACAGTATACTAAATAATAATAATAATAATAATAATATGTATTAGAAGAATTTTATTTTTTACCCTGTTAAATTACAATGATATTTATATAATGTTTTCTTCTAAAGTGTTTCAAAATAATATGAATATTTTATGGTGTTATTGTCAATTAATAATAATGCAACAATAATGCAACAATATACTATATGATTGTATACTATATATATATATAGGTTACAGCCTATAGGACTCCGCGAATAGTTAACATATATTTCATTATCGACGATAACGTTATCATATTATGTATATATATATGTATATATATATATATATATATATATATATATATTAAATCGACAACTTTGCACATATTTGAGTTTTTTTAGAGTATCTTCATAAATATCGTATAATTATATTATAAATAAACTAAGATACGACACTATTTGTAACCGTTTAGATATTATCTGTTCGTAATAGCCCGTGATTAGGGTATTATTCCGCGTACCCAATCAGGGTGTATCGATACATCTATGGTTCGATTACAATGCCACCCTATACGCCATATACGCCATCGTTATAGTAGCGCGTAGGTGATTAGCGAACGATCAGTGACACCATTAGTGACGGCCATTGTTATCGCGCTCGCGTTATTACGTAATACTAGTACACGATTAACGCCGCTAGGGGGCAGGGCGGCGGGCGGCGGCGAATAGATACCTTCCTGGGTGGTCGGCTAATGTCATTCGCGGAATTATACACTCGTGACACGCGCGCGCGCGTGTGTACGTGTACGAATGCGATAGTGATGTGATATCTCGTGCGCATGCGTAAATAGACCACTCACCACGATATATATATATATATATATATATATATATATATGTATATGATACGCCACCGTTTAGATAAGTTTTCGAATTTTAAAAAAGCGGCCTTTGAAATATATTTCGCAACGAATGTATTATCATGTTTAACCTCGTTCGAATACTATATGTTATAAGCTAGTTATGTGTATATTGAATGTGATAAGAAAATATAAATAGGTTTGATGACTACGTTATGTATTTTAAATCAGTATTTTATTATAAATAAAGACCGAATACAATTAAATATAACATATTATTATATTAAATGTTATAATATATATATTATAAGATTGTTTATCATAAGATTGTTTACATATATATATATATATATATATATATATATATATATATATGTCAACAATCTTATGAAACATAATTATATTCTAAACCTAATAATACCAATTGCTATAATCTTCCCACAACACTATTAACCCATTACCCTGCCAAACCAGTACTGACCCCTTACCATCACTAACTACTACTAACTCATTATCTTACATAAATATTATTGTCCTCTATCAAACTAGAATTGACCCGTTACCTACTAAAACACTATTGATCTCTTAAGCCCAGAACTACTATTGATATATCAATAGGCTATAGCGTAACCTCCCCATAACACCTACCACCTCCACATAACCTATAGGTTAACGTATACTATAGTATAGATATCCACTAATTGCACATTGCTATCAGATATACCTCCTATTATATCCTCTTAATCAAACAATAATAGGCATGAAGAACCCTCAGAAGGATTATCACTCATCACGTCTATACGAGTTATCTTACTATTACTATTGCTATCCTACGTGAAATCTTCCCAATTAAATTAGTTTCTATCACAGAAACATGGATATCTCCAAACGTCTCTTATTCTCTCTCTTCCATGATATGGGTTACTATCTGTTTATTGCACCTCGTTCTATAGACAATTAGGATATATGCTGTTAAGAAGATGGTATACTAGTTCATTCTGATCTGACAACTCCTACTATGACCTTCGTTCTCTTATAGTAATTGCCTGAAAGCCTCTTTTACTTTTATGAATACTGTATATACTCCTTTAATATTATTTATCGAACTCCAAAACTATACTATATCACATTTTATAATGAATGTTAAGATATATTACTGCTACTCAACTATATAACATCAGTAATACCTATATTATTAGTGACTTTACTACCACTTCGAATCAAATATTCTTCTCCATTTCGACTTTCAAAAATGCAAAAAAATTATAAATTTCCCTACTCATATAGATGGTAATTCACTCGTTTTAATGTTTTCATCTTCCCATAGTATTTGTCTATGTATTCAAAATGGTGATATATCACCCTTTTGTTGTTTTAAATATTACCTACTTACTTATCATTTTTATATAACTTATCGATTAATTGTTCATCACTCCATCTCGGGGGAAAATCCAACCTACATACATTATATATATGTTGATTATAATTATGTTGCCTCTTAACTTGAATGACTCATTCTTTCAAGGATTCACGCGATGATACTATAACTTATTTGATTGATAAAATACCCCAACCAAAAACTATAAATATTAATGTGCATTCAATCTACCCATGGTTTCAGAATTTATTTCTTTCAAATACAACTTGCGTAAGTTCGTACGTATATTCCACAGTAAAACATCTTCTAACAACCTCCTACTATTTTCTACATATAGCAGATTCCATAAATATCAAATTTCTAAAGCCATTTATATTTTATATAAGTAATACAAACAGCTCACATGCAATCCTCGTGCTTCTTTCGTCCTTACTCGTAAACTACTCTCCCTATCAAAACCTCTTAACATACCTCATACACCTAATATTGGTAAAATGAATTATCTAATTATTTTATTGCTAAATTATATATAACTACCTCTTCTATTACATCTTACCTACCAAGTAGCTATGTAGTGAGCACCTGTATTAGTAAACCAATCCCATATTACTTTTCTGACTTATCTATTCCGGACTTATATGTTTACAATATTTATTCATATATTTGTTATATATCATTTATCATTCTCTTTCATTATTCTATTTCATTAATAGTTCATTCGCTACGCGCTGATTGGTTATAGGGTGTCCGTATTAGGAACTTATATGACCTCTAGAAATATGCTTATAACTTAATTAATATTTTATAACGAATATAGAAATTATGTATATAATTTTTAGCATGATTTAGTTTTTAATAATATATTGTTATGTTTTATATCGATACATTTGTATATTCTTGAGAAGGTTTTAAGTTAACATTTGTTTTCATAAATTCAAAACGTAATAAAAAAATCAGTTTATTGGATATATAAGCATTATTTTATATATTAACAAATACTTATTTAGACTATTTATATAATTATGAATATTTTATTCATTACACATGTTATTATATGATTTATTATTTCTGAGATACCGAGAGTATCCGTATTCGGTTACTTTGCCCTATATATTTAAATTACAATTATATTTGATTAATATTAGTGATGTAAATGATGCTATTGAGGCATCGACTCAGTCTCAGTTACAATTTTAAAAGAATCGATGTTGTCTCATTTTCAAAAGCTACACTACATTCTCATTATAAAAGCATAAATAACTGTCTCATATCTAGAAGAAGCAATTCAGTTAAGCAGTAAGAGGAAATAAGATTCAATTAAACGTGAATCAAATATTCATGTAATCTCAGATTCAAAATGTAACAAATTAGCCTTTAAACTAAAATTATGTATATATATTTATATATATATATATATATATATATATATATATATATATATATATATATATATATAGATAATATATTATTTTTAGCAGTGATAAAATGTATTTGTTAAATACATGTAAATCATTAAGATAATGACTATTATTCAATATTATATAATAATAAATGACTTTATTGATACAATGTTATTCATTAAGTTCTATTTATTTCGATTTGAGTAAATAAAATTAAAGATATGATTGACCTAAGTTGAATTAATACAAAAAAATGATTAACCATGTAAAAATATGTTTCAAAAACAACATATGTTAACTTTAAATATATATATATATATATTAATATATATTAATATATATTAATATATACCCAATTGGGTTCTTCGTATATAATATAGTAGAATATATTGTGAAATGAATATAGAAAATAGATAATCTCGGGAACAATATCGGGTTTGTAATTATCTCAGATAGTCTCGGTTAACAGACAATAATCTTGGGCACGGCATCACAATTATAAGACTTATCTCATATAATAAAATTCGGCATTATTTACATATTTTATTTATATTATAGATTTACATATTACAACGATTTTGTTTTTATAATGTTCATAATGTATTATAAATATATCTACAAATATTTAAACTACAACCATTACACTTTCAATACGATTACATAAGTAATATGCATTTGATGATTTTAATGCTTTTAACTTGAGTTAAGTTAGAAAATTAAATTAATTTAAATGTTTATGAATGAAATATTGATTAGAATTACAAAACACTTATTAGTGGAGTTTATAAATGTATTTGAATATATTGTATTTATTATTTAGTTATTTAAAACATTGTTTATAGAGAATTAAAATAACAATATATATATTCGACATTTTAACAATATTATAAGGATAATATATATATATATATATATATATATATATATATATGTATATATATATATATATATATATTATACCTTTACAATTTTAATGATTTCCATAAATATATATATGAAATATGGTAACTACGTATATAACTGTAGATATATATAAATGTGATATGCAATACGTATAAATGTTGATTTAATATATTTTGTTATTTGTTAATTTGATTTCTGTTTTGTTTATTGTAAATAGTAGACGTGGCTTGAATGAATTTAAATATTATGTAATTATCGTTGAGGTGCATATTACAGCATGATGGCATTGATAATGATGCTTACCAAAAGTTAATTTTGACCGAATTCCTTAAGGCATAACCACTATTATTGGAAGAAATCTCAAAAGCGGCTCGCTTATACATTAGAATACAATTTAATTATAAGTAAATTGTATGTATATTTAGAAATCAATAATATTTAAAAATTCAGATTTGATAAATAGATTTGCATTTACGTATTTATCATTGTTATTTAATTATATATAATTATAATTAAATAATTATTATTAAATTATGGTATTTTAATGTATTTGTTTAATTTATTAGTTGAAATTTAAATATATGAAAATAAATATTGAAATTCTATAAACAAATAATAACATGTATATGGATAAATATGTATATATATATATATATATGGACCATGCAGGAATATCATCAACATTAGTAAACAATAAATTGAAAATATAATAATGTATATTTTTATTAATAATGGTATTAAATAAATAAGTAAACGCTACATATATATATATATATATATATATATATATATATATATATATATGTGTATGTTAGTTATATGTATCACAGATGTATCATAGGTGTATATGAATGCTTATTATTCAGTATATTTTATTATGAACATATTTCGAGTAAATGGTGAGTAAAATATAAAATATATAAATCGCGGTAGATATCGACACAATAGATTATTAATAGTTGATTATAAAATCACACGAACGATAAAACGTCGCTCGATTCAGGCGTCGATCGTAATAAATAGACTAAAACTAAACATGAAACAAAACAGATAACGCGAATATATATATATATATATATATATATATATATATATATGACAACTAATTAAAACTATTGGAAATGACGGCTATACAATTACTCACCCCATTGACGAGGTGGGGGTTACCGATAGGGTGTGGCTGCCACTCAACAAATTAAGCCCCAACAGACGACATCGATCACGGCTTTACCAGACGACATCGGAATGTGTCGACTGTCGGAAGGACGATGAGTGGACCCTACCGTAAAGTAGGCCGTAGTTCTTCGGGGCGACGATAACAATTAATTCAACAATAACTAAATTCTATTTATATCCGTCGATAGATTGAAATGCCGCGCGATTCTGACACGTCGAGATGTCTGTTACTTTTATAATATATTGTTTTATTGTTTTTAAATTGTTGTTGATCTAGTTTTATGGTTATATATAATAATATATATATATATATATATCTCGTGTATTCAAATTTACATGGGTATCATGACATTTAAAATTATCTCTATACAAGGGCTGCTAATTTTGCTAGGGCATTTCACATATCGAAGATTCGTCGTCTAATTCTGCTATTCGGTGGGGTGTTGGGGGGGGGGTGGGGTTCTCTCTGTATAAGCGGGGTGTCGTCATGGAAACGGCATATCAAGGTCCATCTCGCCGTAAGTGTACCACTCCCATCCGGTCATCGTCGCCACCTCTGTGTTCACTGTGAATAGTGATTCATGGGTTAGTAATGTGTGCTTTCTTATTGTTATTATTGTTATTATTATTATTGTTATCATAGATATTATTATAGATATATCACTAGATATATATATATATATATATATCGATATAAGATATTTGTTATATAAAGGATATTGTTAATACAATTCACTTATATATTATATTAAAATACCCTTATTATAAAACATATATTTACATTTATTATGTTTATTTTAATATAATAAGCTACAGTGTCTACAATGAATGTGCTTCCGAAATTACGTATATTTAAATCAATATTCGGGAAATACAAATGCATTCATACGCGCATGTATTATGTATGATAGCATACAAGATATAGTATGTTATTTAATATATATTATTACATATAAATAATTACATAATATGTTATAATTAGATATTAAGTGATCATTATTACATTATTTAAAATAACTGATATATCAACATATATTTAGCCTATAATTGCGATATTTCATTATAACTTTTACTTAACTAATTAATATAAAAACAACACTTCTAACATATACATAATATATATATATATATATATATATATATATACACAATAAGTGTAGGCTATACATTATAGTGTGCAATTAATGTCAATGAATGTAATTTATTTAAACGATAACATTATCTAGACCCATGTCCGAAAGTGCCTCGAGTGTTATATTAATGGGGGCGGGGGTGCCTAGAGATACCGCTACGAAGCTAGGGCAACCGTTATTAACATATCACCTCAGGAATGCGAGAGGTGTTCGCTACACCCTCGGGTGGGGGGTGGACTCAACAATGCACGGGGCCGCGCATACCTTTGTAGTAGGCAGTGTGCGGTGTTATTGATGTATCTTATTTCTACGAACGAATAGAATATGTATTATACGTATATATATACATATATTTATATATATATATATATATATATATATATATATATATATATATATGTGTGTATACGTATAAATCTTAATCTTGTGAAGTATAATTAATTCGATACCGATGGCAAGTTGTGAAATTCGAATCTATTTATAAATATGTCTATAAATATAAATATATGTATATATATATATATACGTGTCTATATATAAATTAATGATTATTCTAACATAAAACAACAATATCGCCATACACATATCTTTGTGCGCGCGCGTGTGTGTGTTATAATGTCACCTTTGTTCTCTAGAACGAACCCAGGTGGCGCCCGTTACCGATGTCGCCGACGACATCACGTGACGTCACGAGTACGATTACGTCACAATAGTTCACCTCCCACCGGTGTAACCGTAAACAACTAGCCGACATGCGCCGACGTGATAAATGGGATAGCGGAGCGTTTTTTTTCATCACGTTTTAAGTATACTAAAAAAGGCTACGACCCCAGAGATATTCCACTAAGAGAACTCTTAATTAATGCATAATAAGTACTATTAATGGCGTCCACGATTATGTAATATAGCGTAGAGTTACGTAATACATCGTATAGCGTTCCAGTTGCGCGACGTATAAATATATGAAACGGTCGAATTTGTACACGTAAATATGGCGCATATTTCAAATGATACGACAATGTTTACGAGATGTTATTCTTCAACGTTTCCGACGACAGTGCATTACGTAATGTCGTACTGATTGTTGCGTCGATTATAATGTATACATACTATATATTATAGTATATATATATATATAGTACTATAGTACTTATATGCACTTAGTATTACTACTTATTAAGTGACCGTTAGTTATTATTAGGGGCAGCGCTGAAACGATTGTGTATGTAAGCGGGACCAACCAATCAACATAAATGTTGTGGTAAAAAGTGGTGGGACCAATACATAGGATGTCTACCCTAGATTTTAAAGTGGGAGGGGGGACACCCCCGCCCCCCCCTGTTGCAGCGCCCTTAGTTATTATGTAATCGGCGAGTGCTTATCACGTGTGGATATCGGGTGAACAATAACGCCCTCGATATTACGCAATACTCTACTACCGATTGTGTGTCTACTTATACACGTGACCCGGCTACACTTGCGAATATTCGCCAATATTTGCGAATAGTAAGCGCGATTATATCTATAGATAGAACATGTTATATATTTGCGAATATTCGTAAAATCGTGTTTCGAGCTTATACGCTGACTATACGTTCGCGAATAATCGTTCGAAACCCAATTTTACGAATATTCGCAAATATATAACACGTTCTATATATATACTGGATGTATACAGTTACACACACGTTTATAACAATGGTATCGCTTACTATAGTATACTATAGTATACTACTATTGCGTAACTTTCCAACCGCGTAAAGGCGCATTCACACGAGCCGTAACATTATAGTCGCGTCGCGGATTTGTCGTGTGAAACTCAAACGAGTGCTTTTTGATTAAATAGAACACGTTCTATTATCGTCCTATACGTCATGTAGTCGTATGTCGTACGTAACGTGTAGTTGCGACACAGCGATGCCGTCACACGTGTCGGATACACAGTGACACGTGTCATATACACCGTGACACATGTCATATATACCGTGACACGTGTCAGATATACCGTGACACATGTCAGATATACCGTGACACGTGTCAGATACACCGTGACACGTGTCAGATACACCGTGACACGTGTCAGATACACCGTGACACGTGTAGGGTACACGTACCGATCAGAGTACGAGTTATGTACTAGTTAACAAACTTAAGATGAGGAGGAGGCTGAGACTGAGGCTATATTACTAAATATACACACAAATAGATGTATTAATACGATTTAATAGTTAAAAAATTATGTAATAAAATCGAGGTGACGTCTATTAATAACTTCAAGTTGTAATGTTTAATTATATAACAATTGTCTTATACTCTTTTAAAAGTAATGTACCTGATTATGATATGTATATATATATATATATATATATATATTTATTTCTATATATACATATAGATATAGGATTATATATATATATATATATATATATATATATATATATATATATATATACTAAATTATTATTAATAATGCAATAACCATTCGATGATTTATATATGAATGGAATGTACTTTTTATATGTAACTAAATATAAATATAATAAAATCTATAAATACAATTATTAATGTTAATATTATTTATAATTAATTTAAATTAATTATATCTTAATAAGGTAACATTTACATTTACGTGAATATAATTTTAGAATGCAATATAAGTTATATAAATATACATTCTTATAATGTATACATATTATAATGTATACATATTATAATGTATACATAATATAATGTATACACATTATAATTTATTAATATATATTTAGTATATAAATTTAACTCAATATAGTGTATATATGAGTGTTTGATTTTATAAGTAGTATACTATAACCGATATACACACACATACACACACACATATATATATATATATATATATATATATATATATATATATATATATATATAATATAAATCCTAAACATATTTTATGCAATATTATAACATACTCTAAAATATTACAAATATGAATCTATTTATATATTATAATTCTTTGTGATATCATTAAGTAACCTATAATATCAAAATATTATATATAATGTTACCCATGCATATCATTTATCACATACATCATAATTAAATAGTTAAATGAATACTAATTAAAAATATTATATTATTTAGTTAAGTAAATCACCTTTTGTATTCAGTAATCCAAACATTTTTGAAAAATGGCTATATATATATAACTGCAATGTATTATAAATTACCTTTGAAATAAGAAATATGCATTTATATACTAAAATACATTTGTGGGCGTGACCTATTCAATAAATAAGTGTGGTTAAGGGGCGTCACCATTACACATTCTATTTGAGTGACATTTACAGTTATTTATCACTGTTTAAAAATGTGTATTACCTATTATAAATTATATAATTATTACGTTTACACAATAAGATATAGATTACATAATAGCATACCAATGCCGTTGTTCATACATATTTTATAATTAGAAATACATGAGTAATCATAAATAAATTTATAAATAAATTAAAATTATTTGTATTAAGTAACTTAGGCAAAATATGCCATTCTATTGATTTATTTTGTATACTTATTTGTCAAGCTGCACTTATATATATATATATATATGCTTGTATATTTATATTATATCATATAGTACATTTATAAACTATGTAATATCTAAAGTATATATTTATACACATGAATATATTAGTAATGTATAGAATACGTATACAAATATATATATATATATACATATATTTTCCGTGTAATATATTACAATGTATGTATTTATAGTGATGTCGATATATCTTGTGTAACGTAATTTATTAGATACTTATATAACATGAACATAATACTATTGGGAATTAATTATGACATCAAATATTCTAGCTATACATGTATATATATATATATATATATATATATATATAAATAAATTTACTTATTAATTTACAATCAAAATTTACATATGTCCATAAATATAAACTCGTTTTTATTTAGTAGTTATATATATATATATATATATATATATATATATTAGGTTAATAAATCGTTCACACGATGGCGCTGTTTAGTCTGGCCGCTAGGTGGTGTTTACTCGGCGGTTACTTGTAGCTACATAGCTTCCGTTACCTAGGTTACGGATGTTTCCGACAGAATAGCGACTTATCTATAGATAAGGGATCCTATAGGGTCCTATAGGAATTTAAACGGATGTAGTATAGAAACTGAACCACGTGGTACGATATCGAGTGGATGGGGCATTTCTTAATTACAGTACACCCCCTATTATATAATATTCATTATATAATCACTATATTAATCACTTATTATATTGTTAGGTAATAGATGTGTCAGCCATTATATTAGATGGGGTGTTTGTATACAAACAATATATTGTTTGTAGACATCGTATATTTACATTCATATAATTGTTAAAACACCAATATTGTTATATATATATAAAACACCTATAGTTATTATGAAATGAATATTTGATCCAGGAAGTACTCCCTATGTATACCATATTAATACCATATTCTATAGGTGTTATACACATAAATATATTATCAATTTATAAATAAATTTATTTTATTGTAAATATTTGTTTATATAATCTGGGGTAATTGTAATATTATAGATATAATCCGTTTTAGAAATTATGTTATAAAATCGAAGATTGGTTAATTTGTGTAAGTTAATGTGATTTTTAACATCGAATGGATTAACTTGTAACCTAATGATTAGAGAATATTGTCACACTGAGATTGTTGATAATGCAATGTTTACCATATCGAGATTCTATATAATTATATAGATTCTACAGTATACCGTATACAGTAGTAGAATACTATTGTAAGGTATAATATACGGTATTATGATATAATAATAATACAAATTAAGAATAATAAAAATTAAGAATACAAAATATAGGATTATTATATTAATAATACATATAATAATAGGCATGTATGTAGTACCTATAGGAGAATATATATGTATTAGATATCTATAGGTATATATATATACTATATTTACTAGTTATAGTACCTACGATTATTAATAATAATAATAATACATACGGTGCGAAATAGTTTGAAATCTATCGATTAGGTTTTAATCACTGTCATAAGTGATATTATCGCCCATACCCACCGCATGGTTACACGTGATACAGCACGTGATTACAAAGAAGCTAGGGTGTGATATTCCACGGCCAAGATCACAACAATGCCTGGCGCACGCGGACTAAACACGCGTGGGAGGGCGTTCCTATTGTGTTCGCGTTATTGAATTAGTTATTACTGTACACGATTATTTGTAATGTAATAAAGTATTCTAGTTTTCTAGTACAGTGTTGCTATTTATATATATAATCAGATGTGTTGCGTAGCTATACAGTTGTCCTACTTATTGTGTACGTAGAATACGTCGCACACACTATATCAACGATATTAATATATTTCCTAATCCGCCTAATTCTAGTATCAGTGCCATCTAAAGATATACCTACCACAATAGGTACACTACCTATTTCGCAATAATCTGTAATGGCGATTATTTTTAAATCCACAGCCATTCTATGATTAGTGCGTACGACCTTTACATACTTGTTCGTATTATCGTCAATATTACAATCTGTAAATAAAATACAAAGTATTTTACTATAGTCAAAACTATAGTTTGTCTCCAAATTTCAAATTTGTATAGTGATGTATTTATATGTGATAATTATATGTGATATATTTATAATATAATATAATATAATATATAGTTCATTAGGTAAACAATAAAATAAATAAACATACATATTGAAGAAAAATAGATATGAATTTATACCCAAATCGACATTTACTGTACATATATTGCATACCATATAGGAACCATATAGATTACCATCATATTTACAAATGATCTTATATAATTGTGTATACAAAAATGATCATATCTAGTTAAAAGCATGGATACCTTAACACGAGAGCGGATTAAATGGGAAATTATATCTAATCGTTTATAAGCTAATCATACATCATATCAGTTGCTAACTTTTATAGGACTAAGATTGGCTGAATTATCTCCACAAAACAACAATAACAATACCTATCATACCATTACTTGTAACTCACATTGACCTTAGTTCCTACCATAAATATATAATTCAATTAACTTATAAGTTCAACTGAAACTATTCCTCGTAGCGATATCTACATGTCTTCCCATATGTATCGTATTTAAAACATACTTATGTGATCATATATATATATATACTGGTATACCATACTGGTACAACGTACTTATGTACTATATACATAGGTGCTAATGCTCCCTTAAATACGCTATATAATTCTACTATAAAAATAACAATCTTTGTAAGTGATGTTGTTCTTATTTGTTGTACAAAATAGGATTGCACGATTTCGCACCCGTATTATATTTTTATTTAGAACAATATTTATCATTACTATTAATTTGTATGTAACTTCCCTATACATGTATCCATATTCTTAATTGTTAGAGCGTATTGAACTTTTAGAATCATAAAATGTAATTTACAAAATGTGTTATATATTTACAAAATTATTTACATCGTGCATAAATAAATATTATTCAATAATAATATATTTACCATTTAATATATGTAGTATATAATCCAGTATTTTATACCTCATGGAATATATGAATCTATAATTACTATAAATACTATAATAGTTGAGTAAACTATAAATAGAATATATAGTTTTGCGGTTAACATTAACATATAAGGTCATGATATTATCTACATTATAACGCCTACATTCATATTCTTACATATGCGCATAACTTCCTATAATTAAATTTGAATACATTACAAATTAATTACTTCCTAGAGATCCATGTATAAGTTTGTCTAGTAAAGCAATACAATACGTATAAATGGCATACTTATATATTTCAGTAAATAATAATAAAGTTATAGATTAAAAATTACCTATTATAGCTGATTTCATATTTGTGAATATTCGTGAAAAATAATCGCAGTTTTTATAGATCGAACATGTGTGAGATGTTAGCGAGTATTATCAATTGATGCCTCAGCGTTTGATAATTTAACAGCAGTCGACGTATCTTATCAGTTTCAT